>JACGWO010000013.1:10334135-10649155 GCA_034509735.1 Sesamum alatum
CAAAAATGAAAATTTCATAACATATGGGACCAAAAGTGTGAAGGCCCTAATGGCCACGTGCTAAGCACGTGGTGTTTTTCGTTAAAAAATTTAACGGAAAGGTGGCATGGGACCAAAAGTGCTACTTTTTAGAAGTTACGGGACCAAGTGAGAATCCCGTAATCAATGGGATCAAAAGTGGAAAGACCCTAAGTTACAGGACGAAAAGTGTTATTTCACCTATTAAAAACTTAATTATCATTTATTAGTACAACGATAGGGATATATAATGTGATGATTTATATAATATCTAGTGCTTAATTAGAAATTATTTGATAAGATATATACTTAGAGGTACTTAAAAGAATTGAAACAATACAAATTGTGGGTTAAGATAGAAAATTTATAAAGATAAAGAAGAACAAATACCATATTAATTTAATATACATATATATATATGCACTACAATATATATATATATAATAAATATATACACTACACAAAAAAAATTACTAAACAAAAAGAAGAATGAAAAGGGAGATGGGCGGTGGAAGAAGGACAAGGAAGTAGTAACTTCTCATAAATCATCCTTTTCAGCATGCATATATATAATATAATATTCCTATATACATATATAGACCTACTTATCTACACACTAATATATATAGATACTTATATGTGTATATATATGGATAATATTAGCTATATATAGGGTGTAGAAGAAACAAAAAGATAAAGAGAGAGGTAGTGAGGCGGTGGGAGAAATATAAGATAGGAGAGATTGTCTCTATTTCTTCATTTTAGCATTTAGAGCCCTCTAACATCCTTGAAGAATTCTCTACAGCTAGTTTGGTAAGCGTATTGCTCATTTCATGCTAAAATTTCGTGGAAAGTTGTTGAAGTTGATGACGCTCCATCAAGCTCAGGCTCAGCAGGGTGGCCTGCCATGGAAGCACACCCTGGCCTAGAACATGTTAAAGAGGCATTAGATGCTGGTTAGGTTATGCAGTTAGAAAAGCGCGATCACTTTTTTATTAGTTAGCCTTATTTTGTTGTAGCGCTTTGTACAGATGGCTGCTTACTCATTTATTCCCCAGCTGATTGGTCTAGCTGGCATGAAGGTGGTTATGGTGGTTAGACAGTAATCTGTTTGCTCTCCTTCTTCTCCAGAATGCTTCCTTCATTCAATTTCATGCACATTGACCCTCTGAAATCCAACATGGCAGTGTTGAGGGCTGATGGCAGTGTTGAGAGGTACAAGGCCCGCCTTGTGGCCAAAGGATTCAATCAGGTGGAGGGCTTGGATTATACATATAGTTTCTCCCCTGTGGCCAAGGCAGTGACAGTCAGGGTCTTCCTCACAATTGTTGCAGCTCGCAATTGGCCACTACATCAACTTGATGTCAACAATGCATTCCTCTACGGTATCTTGATGAGGATTTGTATATGCGACCTCCTGATGGGTATTCTGTGAAAGAGGGGTTGGTTTGCAAATTGGAACGCTCCATCTATAGCCTGAAACAGGCTTCAAGACAGTGGAATGTGGAGCTAACACATAAGCTTCGGGAGTTCAGTTTTTAAGCAATCTGTTCATGATCACTGCCTATTCCTCAAACCGTGTGCTCATGTATTAATAGCTTTACTGGTGTACGTTGATGACATCCTCATCACTACCCCATGTGTTCAAGATATTTAGTCAGTGAAGACCTACCTGCATGACTTGTTCACTATTAAGGACCTTGGAGATGCACGTTACTTCCTTGGCCTCGAAATTGCTCGAAGTTCAGAGGGTCTATATGCTGCACAGACCAAATATGTGCGCGACATCCTACAGGATACTGGTTTTCAACAGGCTAAATCTGTGTCTACCCCTTTACTATAGGGGCTCAAGCTGGCTGCTGAGGGTGGTGCTCCTTTACAGAATCCAGACTCCTTTCGCGGATTGGTGGGTTGCCTATTATATCTGGGCTTCACATGTCCAGATATCTCCTATGCGTTCCAACAGTTAAGCCAATTCCTCACTCGGCCATGTGAGGAGCATTGGAAGGCTGCACTTCACATTGTTCGCTACCTCAAAGGGTGTCCCTCCAAGGGACTTGTCCTCCCAACTCAGAACTCTCTTGAGCCCAGAGTGTACTGTGATGCAGATTGGGCTTCTTGCATTGATACACATCGCTCTCTCACTGGATTTTTCATCTTCTTGGGCGATGCCCTGATATCTTGGAAGACTAAGAAACAGACTACCATTTCACGTTCGACGGTTGAGGCCGAATATAGAAGTATGGCTGCGAGTGTTTGTGAACTTCGCTGGATTTCCTACCTCTTGGCTGATTTTTGGTCTTTTCTCGAAACTCTTCCTGTGGCTCTTTATTGCGATAACCAGGCCGCTTTGCACATCCTAGCCAACCCCATGTCTTCCATGAGCGAACCAAGAACATAGAAATGGACTGTCACTTGGTTCGTGATGCTTACAAGGAAGGGTTTATCCTTCCCTCTCATGTGCGTAGTAATGCTTAGTTGGCAGACTTGTTCATGAAGTCGCTCCCTCTGCGATCATTTGGCTGTTTGACCTCCAAGTTGGGTCTGGTTTCTTTGGTTCCCAGTCCCACTTGTGGGGGGGCTGTTGAAGTTGATGACGCTCCATCAAGCTCAGGCAGGTTGGTCTGCCATGGAAGCACACCCTGGCCTAGAACATGTTGAAAAGGCCTTAGATGCTGGTTAGGTTATAGGGTTAGAAAAGCGCGATCACGTTTTTATTAGTTAGCCTTATTTAGTTGTAGCACTTTGTACAGATGGCTACTTACTCATTTATTCCCCAGCTGATTGGTCCAGCTGGCATGAAGGTGGTTATGGTGGTTAGACAGTTAGTGGACTGATTGCATGTATATACATGGGGTTTCTCATAGCACAATAAATGATTCGAAATTCTAGTAATCCGTTTGTTCTCCTTCTTCTCTAGAATGCTTCCTTCATTCAATTTCATTCACATTGACCCTCTGAAATCAAACAAAGCTACGATACAAACTGTATCTAAAGAAAATAAACCCATTTAGATGGAAAGAATGCACCAGGATAGACTCTGTTCCTATCAGCCTCTGTAAATTGTGATTATCTAGAGTTATACCCATTAAAATTTAATTATTTGTATTTCAATGGAAGACTTAGGATTTATTCTATAACTCTGTAGCTTTGAACAAAATCCAAATCGTTCGTTTCAATGGGTAAAAATGGGCAAACATTATGTTGCCCTTTTTCTGCGGGAAATTAGACAAGGTGTACTAAAAACCTTATAACTTGAGATATAAAGGTTCAAATTGTGTTATTCTTACTTATAATGAAACTAGAAGATATGATATTATAATCTGGAAATATTATGATTTTTTAAGGAGTAGGTGATTTTTGATAAAATTTTGAAATAGTAGATCCGAATCTGTAGTAGTCAAAATCAGGTTGTACTAAATTCTAAATAACTCATTATATAGAAAATCAATTCATATGATTCTTGTTGGAGATAACAATAGCCACATAGTATATCATATTCGGAACATATCATAATCTTTGGGTGGGTATATGAAGTTTGAGAGAATTTTAAAGTAGAGGCTATGGATCTACAACAATACAGAATAAGTTGTTCTAAAACCTGAATAACTCATGGTATAAAGCAATTCCAATTCGTATGAGTCTTGTTGGAAATGAAACTAGATATATATATATATATATATATATATGAGAGTATTTGGAGTAAAACTAATGCCTATAGAAATTGTATTTTGGTCTGGGGAGAATTTATAATTTGGTATAGAGATTCTGTCAAAGAAAACCATGTAAAAGGAGTACGAGGGATTCTTAACAAATTGATTCCTACGATTTAATATAAAAATTTCACACCATTAGAAAGCCTAGGATGTCTAGTTTATCCTACTAAAATAGTTATTAAATTGAATTATTATAATTAAAGTCATGATTTAATTAGTGAGCAATATTCATGTCGGCAGGATTAACATGTTAAGGGCTGGTAAAGGAAATTTTTAAAAATATAAAACACTAATTTTAATATAGCTGTTAGAATAGGTGACCATGAAGTCAATCTGATTGGGCTAATGTAACCTATGTCTGGACAGTTTCAGTGTTTTAATAAATTTTAATGAATAAGAAAGTGATATTCATTTGGCTCAATACTTTGTTTGTGTTCACTTACTGCTTTACATTAACTGTTTACTGCACAAGCAAAGCCCACAGACCGAAAACACATTCCAAGAAACTGGGACTGCGCATAAGATGGTGGTTCATGAAATCAGTTTCTCTGGATCGGTCTGAAACACTCCAAGTCGAAGAATCGCAAGATAGGGTATCGAGAATCCGAGTGAAACTTGCACTATGCAATTGCAGTCGCGTTTCGTCGACAAGTGACGAGGCTCGTCCATGCAATGTTAGTGAGTCAGCCAGCTAGATGGTTGCTAATTGAGGTGACTCGTGGGAACCGTTATATGGAAGACCTTGAGTAGGATCAGTCGGTATGACGTGTATTCCCGGTTCCAAACAGTACGAATTGATCTTTGGACTTGGGGGATTACTGAGATCACCTACACATCGTGCCTGTATCTTAAGTATGGCAAAAGGCTGCCAAGTCGAGTAACTCAATTGTCATAAGCCCTATCTCATGTAGTCAAAATGTGTAGCATGACAGTAGGTCCTAAGAGAGGATTAGGGGTGGCAAGATGGGTTAAGACCCATGGGTTCAACCCAACCCAATGGGTTGGTTATTAAAATGGGTTGATATGGGTTAGAAGTAAATAAAATTAAATAGTATATAGGTTGGATATGGGTTGAATATGGGTCGGATGTGGGTTGGATATGGGTCCAATATGGGTTTTAATAGGTTCAACCCATACAATTAAAAAAAAAAAAAAAAAAAAACTCACTCCACTACACTTACCTTCCCCGGACACACACACGCCTCAAAACTCACATATTTTCTCCTTCACCAAACACACACACACACATAAACACATATACACTATCACATTTATCTCTGTTGCACTTTGTTATCACTATCACACACACACACACACACACACACACTATCACACTTTCTCTCTCTTGCGCTTTGTTAGGGATTTAAGTGAAGACTGAGAGAGCTTGTAGAGAAAAGTCCATGTGCTAATTTTGGTAAATACACCACTTCTTCGAAATACTTTATTACTATTATTATTATTATTAATTATTATTATTATTATTATTATTATTATTATTATTCATTTCTATGATTTTTCTTTATAGTTTCATATTGTAGTAATGTTAATTTTTGTGTACTGTTGTTTGTATTTGAGAGTGACTGTTGAAATTTGATTAGAATTCAATTCAGAGCCGTGTTTCTTATTTTCTTGTTTATGATGTGGCAAATGAATCCTAAGATACAAGTTTTTTCGTATTATATTACAAGTTGGAGCTACCTTTTTTTATAGTTCATATATTGTCATTTTCTCTTTTCATTGTGTGAAAATTTTAGTCTTTTTAGAATTTAAATTAATAAAATGGTTTATACTAACCCGACCCAACCCATTTGTAACCCAACCCATTTTGGACCCGTTCATTTGAACCCATATTGGACCCAACCCATATTAGACCCGACCCATATGGACCCAACCCAAATCCGACCCAACCCGCCCATTTGCCACCCATAGAGAGGACCCATCTCCTATCAGAAGGCTGACAGTAATATCTCACTTTACTCTGAGGCTCATCCCTGATAAATCAGTGGCCACAGTAACTGAACAATGGGTAGGATCCCGGTGACGTTTGGTGTGGACGAGGCAAAGCTTAAGTCGAGATTGGGTACCTACAGATCCATGCCCTAGACTCTAAGTAGTGAGATTGTAGATGGAAGGATAAACGTACTAAAGAGCCTAAATGTTCACACTTTCACCTAGTCTCTAGTGCCATGGACCGTTGCTAGACGGCCACCCATGGTAACAGACGAATTCCTGTCATGAGATAATTAGAAATTCGGCCAAGTCTAGCTTAGGGTGAACCTAAAGAGTCACACACAATCCGCCCGCAACAAAGGTATTTTAATTTGGAATTAATTTAGAGAGGTTGAACGATTTAAATTAGATTTAATCGGTTCCCTTTCCCTTCTTGGGATGTTGATTCCTTTAATTAGATTAAAATGAATTAACTAATAAATAAATTAGATTTATTGAAATAAATTAAGTGGGCTTAAAATAAATATTATTATTATTTATTTAAAAGCCCTATGGTTTATTTAATAGGATTTAAATATTCTATATTTAAATCCATCATAGTGATGGACGGATGAGATTAAGAGGAGAGATCAAGGGCCTAGATTAGTTTGACTAATCCAAGCCTAGTTTGACTAGGATTTGACCTAGTCAAACCATACTTCTAAAGTTGGAGTTTGAATACTCCTAGGATGGAACCTTAGGAGGATCATCAACAAGTGCACACACACACACACACATACAAGGGACGACCGGCTATTCTCCCCCTCTCGTCCCATCCCCTTTTCCCAAGAAAGGTTTTGGTTCCTTATTTCATACAAGTGAATCTTAAGGAGGATTGATCACGTTAACTAATAACGCTTGGTCAATCTATCCTCTCTAAAATATACACTTGGCTTTTCGCTAGCACGAGGATCAAGATACGTGGGTAGATTTGCGTGTACGATTTATAGGTCACTCGTTCGAGATCTTGGTGCAAAACGGGGAACAACGCGAGTAGTAGTTTGAAGACAAAACTACAACCAGGTAGGTTCTTTTTAATGTTAAGCCTTCAATTTTCTTACCCTATGGCCTCCATGATTTGTATGTTTTATTTAGTCATGAGATACACCGAATGCCCGGGAGGTTCAAGGGAACACCCCTTGAACGTGTTATTTATTTATTGTGTACGAGCATGTTTTAAATTCATATTTTATTTTATATCGCGCTTCCGCATTTGCGCTCCTCTCGGGACGATCCACACGCCATCCATTGGCTTTCAGTGGTATCAGAGCCCGATGCGGTGTATAGGCCTAGGGTTTTATGTGTGTAAAAGCATGAGATTTATCGTATTGGTTATACATGAAATCTTGGTGTTCTTGGTATTTCTTAATTTCTTGGAAAACGCAACAAAAAAATAAAATGAAGCAAGAAATGGATCACGCTACAGCCGTCGGCTGACCGCACGCGCAGGCAGAAGAACCTGCGCGCGGCCGCCCGGCCAAGCGCGCACAGCCAGCAGTGCTGTCGGCCGCACGCACTGGATGCGCTGCCAGGCGTGCACACGCAGGTGGAGGTGCCTACGCTCGCGCGCCCGGGTAGCGCGTCTGGAGCACGCGCACGCAGGCAATGGAGCCTGCGCGCACGCGCCCGGTAGGCGTGCCCGATGCGCGTGCGCGCCCTGAAGGCTGTGCGCGCAGGCCGCGCGGTAGGGCAGCGCGCACAGGCAAGGGCGCCTGTGCGCGGCCGCCCGACCAGCGCTGCCAGCGCACGCGCAGGCAGGCAGATCCTGCCTGTGGCCGTGCGCGCAGGCCCGGCCGGCGCGCTCAGCGTGCGCAGGCGCAGGCAGGGCCTACCGGTCTATCTGTCCCGGCAGGGCGCCGCGGCAGCGGCGGCCCTCGATCGTTCCTGGTGGTGTTCTTGTTTTTATTTTTTAGAATTAATTTCTGAAAATAGTTTTATTTATTTTGCATGTTTTCTTGCAGACATTATTTGGAAATATTTTATTTTTGTTTGGTTTAGAACCTTAAAATTTTAATGTTTTATGAATAATGAGGAAATATTTTCCTAACAAGAAAAGGATTACAATTGTTACACCAAGTTTGAATGTAGACCTTGTGTTTTAATTCTTTTATGAATTATGATGATTGGTTATCATGGATTATGTGATTGGATACCATGGTTTATGTGCGTTATTGATGATTGGATATCATGAATTATATGCGTTGAATGAGAACGGATGATCACAAGCCCTAGACCGAATGTATGGTTTTAATTTTATGTTGGGCTTGTGTGCCTGATTTATTTTTCCCCTCTCTCTTTTCTGGTTGCCTTAGAATAATAAGGCTTTCTATCTCCCTCCAAATGTACTCCCCCCGGGTGTTCGTCGCGGTTTCTTTTTAAATTGTAATGAGAGTAGTATAGTGATGAGGATGTATTTTATTTTTATGAGGAAGATGAAGCATGGCCCAGAAAGGAGAATACAAGGAGTTCCATGGAGGCCCAGTGGAAAATGAGGCAAGGCCCATCAGTGTGTTGATGGGTTACTATCATTAAATGTAATAGTATAGGACTAACCTTAGATTGATCATAGATCCACTGGGTCCCATAGGATTCGGGCTTGTGATCATCCAATAGGGGCGTGCTAGGCTTTTATTTTGCATGTGGCTTTTATGATGGATGAATGGTTTATTTATCGTATTACTGCTAGAGCATGCAAATGGTTTTTTAATGCATAATGGATGTATGTATGAATGTGCTATAATGAGATCTCGGTGATCAAAGTCTCACTTGGTTGGACCAAGTTGAATATTAGACCCTTAGTAAATGGACAAGAACTCTAGGAGTTCGTCCAAGCCTTCCATCCATGACAAAGTGAGGAAGCTAGTTTCAGTTGATAGCGTGGTCTCACGAGTCGTGGCACGTCTATCGTGCTGAAAAGAAGTTGCACTTTATTATGAACGAAGTGAATACACTCCTGTTGCCTGTCTCATGAGTCGTGGGGGTAGCAGTGAGTGCTATGATTCGGTTGATTGGGTCGGATCTAATGTCCGAATAACGTGATTCGCTTGGAGTCCTCGGGACCACGTAAAAGGGTGAGGCAAGATATCTTGGGAATCTCGTAGGACGAGAATGGTATGGAATACCTCCCACAAGTTATTTTCCATGCGAATCGTAAAAGACGGGCATGGACGATATCGCTGTGGATCCCAAGCCCACTAGGGAAGGGTTTTCCGAAACAACATTTGAGAGTGTCGTGTTTTCGTAGAAATAATGGTAGAATTAAATGAGTGAAGTCCAAGTCTTTAATCTTTATTAAAACCTTTCCTTTTTAATTCTGCTGATTATACTCTATTTTTTAAATGTAGATTTAAAACAATGTCTAAGAATCCATTATCAACTGTACTTGAGACAACAAGTTTAATGGAACCAATTACAACGACTGGTTGCGCAATCTGAGGATAGTCCTCAATCATGAGAACCAAGGCCATGTCATGGACAAGCCGTTTCCTTGGACTTTGCCGGAAGGATCCATGCCCCAAGAACGTGAGACGTTCAAGACTTGGCATCAGGATAACCGGAAAGTCCATAGAAACAATACTTGCATCTATGACCAATGAGATACAAAAGCAGTATGAAAGGCTAGACGACGTCGCTTCCATAATGGCTCGCCTGAAGGATTGCTATGCAGCCCCGAACCGGCATATTAGGTATGTCGCAACGAAGGCGTTCTTTGGAACTAAAATGACCGAAGGGTCCTCTATACATGAGCATGGGGTCAAGATGCTTACCTTGGTGGAAAAGCTCGAAGACCTCAAAGCAGGGCTCGATAACGAGACGTACATTGATGTGATCCTTCAGTCACTCCCACCCTCCTTCGACCAATTCATTGTTAACTACAACATGAATACTCTTGAGAAGGGTATCCATGAGTTGATCAATATGTTGGTGCAATACGAGGCAACGACCAAAAAGTCTGCACCATTGGTATTGTTTGGAGAAGCTTTGACTTCCAAAACAAAAGGCAAGGGTGCCGAACGTTGGATAAGGAAGAAGGGAAAGGGAAAGGCCGTCAAAGCCGCTGCCAACACTAAGAGTGTTCCTGTTGTCAAGGTGGGGAAAGGCAAAGGGAAAAGAAAGGTTGACTCAAAGCAACAGTCGAGGGCAAATGACATATGTATTCATTGCTGTGAGAAAAGGCATTGGAAGAGGGATTGCCCCAAACTCCTCTCCAAGAAAGGTATATTTGTGATTGAGGGTAATATGGTTACTAACTCTGCCTCTTGGGTATTAAATACCGGCTGTGGAGCTCACATTTGCAACGACTTGCAGGTGTTGAAAAGAAGCAGAAAACTGAGTAGCAGCGAAATAGTCCTAAAGCTTGGCAATGGCAAGGCCATCTCGGCAGAAGCCATAGGATCTGCCACCTTAGTAGTTAGTGATCGTATTAGTACAGAATTAAAGCAGGTTTATTATGTATCTAGCATGATCAAAAACATAATTTCCATTCCATTTTAGACAATAGTGGTTATGAGTTTTCGATCAATAAAAATTACTTTTATTTGATGAAGGGTGTATTTGCTCATCTGGTTGGTACACTTAATAACGGTCTCTATATCTAACAACAATCAAGTTCTATTATGAATGCTCAACACAAACGTAAAATAGATAATGACGGGAAAGCACAAACTGTGGCATGCAAGGCTAGGTCATATCTCTCAAGAAAGGATGAAAAAATTGGTAGACTCAAAGAACCTAGAGGTTGGGGATTTGAGTGACCTAGCAACTTATGAATCCTGCTTTAGAGGAAAAATGACCAAGAAGCCCTTTGTAGGACAAAGCAAGCTTGCCACGGGTCTATTGGACTTGGTCCATACAGACGTGTGTGGACCACTAAGGACGCAAGCCCGAGGTGGTTCTCCCACTAAGGACGCAAGCCCGAGGTGGTTCTCCTACTTCATAACCTTCACCGATGATCATTCACGGTACGGTTATGTTTACCTGATAAGGTACAAGTCTGAAGCTCTTGAGATGTTTAAAGAATTCAGACTTGAAGTTGAGAATCAAATCGGGTGCAAAATTAAAGTCCTGCGATAAGACCGAGGCAGCGAATACCTTAGTAATGAATTCCTCGATTATCTTAAAGAAAATGGTATAATCTCTGAATGGACACCTCCCGGGACACCGCAATTAAACGGCATCTCTGAAAGGAGGAACCCTGTTAGACATGGTCCGATCCATGATGAGTTTTACTGAATTGCCCTTGTCTTTTTGGGGCTACGCACTGGAAACCGCAGCCAAGTTGTTAAACTTAGCGCCGACCAGTGTGGTGATCCAAACACCATATGAGATATGGCACGGTAAGCCTGCATCCTGCAAATACTTGAAAGTATGGGGTAGCCCTGCATACGTCAAGAGAATAGTGGGAGACAAGTTAGAATCAAGGTCTAGCTTGTGCAGGTTCATTGCATACCCTAAAAAAAACAGCTGGTTATTATTTCTATGACCCCTCAGAACAAAAAGTATTTGTTTCAAGGAATGCATTATTCTTGGAAAAAAGTTTTCCAACGGGTGTCCAACGCGATGATCTGATCCTTGAGGAGTCAAGTGAGACGAATCAGCCATCAGTACCAGAAGCTATGGATACCTCACTTAGAGGTTTCAGGATAAATACCCAATGGGTTGAACCACCTCGCGAGTATCAGCATGCCAGGCATGTCAAACCACCTCATGAGGAGCCAACCACGGTACCTGAATCGCCCGCTCCTGTCATGTATGCGCCCACAGACACCACTGACGTTCCCTTCCTCCGTAGTTCAGCTAGAGTGCCTCGCCCTCCCATGAGGTATGACCTTCTAAGCATGACAAATCAATTGGACAAGGATCCCAAGACATACGGGGATGCAATGTCTGACATCGACTCGAGAAAATGGCTTGAGGCCATGAAAGCCGAAATGGACTCCATGAACACAAAACAAGTGTGGACACTTGTAGACTCACCCAAAGACGTTAAACCAGTCGGGTGTAAATGGGTCTATAAACGTAAACTTGGTGTTGATGGAGAAGTTACCACCTTCAAAGCTAGGCTAGTAGCAAAAGTATACACTCAACGACTTAGGGTCGACTTTGAGGATACCTATTCGCCAGTAGGCATGGCTAAATCCATTCGTATCCTGCTTGCCATAGCAGCATGGTATGACTATGAAATATGGCAGATGGACGTGAAATGACTTTTCTCAATGGCTTTGTTGAGGAAGAGATCTACATGGATCAGCCGGAGGGATTCACCATTGTTGGAGAAGAGCAGATGGTCTGGCGTCTCCAAAAGTCCATCTATGGCCTCAAACAAGCATCCCGTAGTTGGAACATTCACTTTGATGAAGTCATACGAGGATATGATTTTATAAAAAATGAATCCGACTCTTGTATATACAAGAATGTCAGTGGGAGCTCTGTAGTTTCCTAGTGCTTTATGTAGACGACATTCTACTCATAGGGAATGATGTTAGAATGTTAAGTGACATAAAAATAGGGTTATCCACGTAATTTTCCATGAAGGATTTGGGTGAAGCCTCCTACATTCTAGGCATCCAGATCGTCAGGGACAGATCTAAGAGAATGTTAGGATTGACCTACAACTCGTATGTGGAGAAAATCCTGAAAAGATTTCACATTGATAACTCCAAACGAGGTTTCCTTCCCATGAGGCATGGGATCAAGTTATCCAAGAAACAGTCTCCCAAGACTAATGAGGAACTTGAAAGGATGAGAGCATCCTTTATGATCTCGAATGGGTACCTACAGATCCATGCCCTAGACTCTAAGCAGTGAGATTGTAGATGGAAGGATAAACATACTAAAGAGCCTAAATGTTCACACCATAAAAATTCACCTAGTCTCTAGTGCCATGGACCGTTGCTAGACGGCCAACCATGGTGACGGATGAATTTTTGTCATGAGATGATTAGAAATTTGGCCAAGTCTAGCTGAGGGTGAACCTAAAGAATCACACACAATCTACCTGCAACAAAGGTATTTTAATTTAGAATTAATTTAGAGAGGTTGAACGATTTAAATAAGATTTAATCGGTTCCCTTTCCTTTCTTGTGATGTTGATTCCTTTAATTAGATTAAAAGGAATTAACTAATAAATAAATTAGATTTATTCGAACAAATTAAGTGGGCTTAAAATAAATATTATTATTTATTTAAAAGCCCTATGATTTATTTAATAGGATTTAAATATTCCATAATTAAATCCATCATAGTGATGGACGGATGAGATTAAAGAGGAGAGATCAAGGGCCTAGATCAGTTTGACTAATCCAAGCCTAGTTTGACTAGGACTTTGACTAGATCAAAATCCTAGTCAAACCATACTTCTAAAGTTGGAGTTTGAAGAGGAATAGGATTCCCCTTCTATAAGTACTCCTAGGATGGAACTTTAGGAGGATGACTAACATGGAACTTTAGGAGGATGTATTCCTTAACATGGAACTTTAATGCGGAAGCCTTCGTTTTGCACCAAGATCTCGAACGAGAGATCTACACGGATCAGCTGGAGAGATTCACCGTTGTTGGAGTAGAGCAGATGGTCTGCCATCTCCAAAAGTCCATCTATGGCCTCAAACAAGCATCCCGTAGTTGGAACATTCGCTTTGATGAAGTCATACGAGGATATGATTTTATCAAAAACAAATCCGGCTCTTGTATATACAAGAAGGTCAGTGGGAGCTTTGTAGTTTTCCTAGTGCTTTATGTAGACGACATTCTACTCATAGGGAATGATGTTAGAATGTTAAGTGACATAAAAGCATGGTTATCCACACAATTTTCCATGAAGGATTTGGGTGAAGCCTCCTACATTCTAGACATCCAGATCGTCAGGGACAGATCTAAGAGAATGTTAGGATTAACTCAAAACTTGTATGTGGAGAAAATTCGGGAAAGATTTCACATGGATAACTCCAGACGAGGTTTCCTTCCCATGAGGCATGGGATCAAGTTATCCAAGAAATAGTCTCCCAAGACTAATGAGGAACTTGAAAGTATGAGAGCATCCCCTATACTTCTGTCGTAGGCAGCATCCAATACGCTGTCCACTGCACAAGGCCTGAAATCGCTTACGCCTTAAGTGTAACAAGTAGATATCAGTCCTGTGCAGGCGAGGCACATTGGAATGCGGTCAAGAACAACCTTATGTACCTAAAGAGGACTAAGGAAATGTTCTTGTTCTATGGCAATGGAGAGTTAATCTTGGAAGGCTTTAGCGATGGTAGCTTCCATGCGGATGACGACGATGCCAAGTCTCAGTCGGGTTATGTATTCAGACTCAATGGTGGTGTGGTGGCATGGAAAAGTTCCAAGCAAGAAACCACAGTTGATTCCACCACTGAGGCCAAATACATAGCACCTTCAGAAGCAGCCAAAGAAGCGGTTTGGATGAGAAATTACATCCAAGAGTTGGGTGTGGTGCCTAGTGTTAGAATAGGTGACCAGAAAGCCAATAGGTTTGACAATTTGTAACCTATCCGACAACTTGATGTGAATGTGATATTATTATGTGATGAATAAGATGAGTATTCGTCACCAATGGTACCTTCTTTGTTGCGCTCATCTTACATTTGTTAAAACGGTGTTTAACTTATATCGCAACAAAGCCCACAGACCATGGATAACAACTCGTGCAGTTGGGCCACGAATTGGATGGTGGTCATGAAACCAACTGATTAAGAGTTGGGTCTGAAACGTTCCAAGTCGAGGACCTCGAGACAGGGCATCGAGAGTCCTATTGAGACTTGCGTCAAGAGTCGTGTTCATTGGATGAGTGCCGTGTTTCATCGGCGACAGGCGTGGGACGCCTACGCGATCTTGATGGGTTGGTCGACTGGGGTCGAGCCGACTGGACTGACTCGCGGGGATCATCATATGGAAGCCTTGGAGGCTTGGTTGGTATGATTGGATTCCCCGGTTCCGATAGTACGGGAGTAATCCTCAGACTTGAGGAATCATGGCAGTCACGTGCACAGGACGGCTGTATCTTGGATCTGGCGAGAGGTGATCATTCTATAAGATGATCATTATAAAGCCTTGTCCAGTGCAGTCAGAATGTGTAGCGAGGACGGTGGATTTCAAGAAGAGGATTCGTCCCCTGTCAGTATGTGACAGAGGTATCTCCTATGCACTCGGAGACACGTTCATGCTGTTTGAAGCTGTGGCCACAGTGGTTGGTCGAACAGGGAATGGTTTCCTGTGTCGACGCGATGAAGTATACGTGGTCTCGAGTATTAAGCATAGATGCCTAGTCAAGGATGGGAACCGACGCCCAATTCCATACCCTAGACTAAGTCCGGGAGACGGTAGACGGTAGACGGAAGGATCGTACCCGTATGGAATCGGCGCCTAAATGTTCACGCCAATTCACCTAATCTCTAGTGCCATGGACCGTTGCTAGATGGGCACCCATGGTAACGGGCCCTTGTGGGATACGGGCCCAAGTCTAGCTGAGGGTGAACTTAAAGGGTCACACACAAATCACCGAGGAGGTTGAGAGATCGACTTGGAGTCAATCTCGAAGGATAAAATAAGTAATTGGATTACTTAAGGGAAAGTCCATTGGATGGACGGGCCGATATTGTATCGAGCTTCCGTTTAATCGGTAAATTGGATTTTTGATTAAATATGGAAATTTGAGATGTTGAGATGTTGGATCTTTTAATTGGATTAAAAGATCAACGGGAATAATTTAAATCAACATTAAATTGGATTTAGTGTTGGGTTCGTCGTAATTGGATTACGATAAAATCCGGTCCGTTAAATTATACTCGAGAGGAGAAATAATTCCTATTTTGGAATAGGAAGAAGTTGGACTTCTTCCCTTATTTAAACATGGCCAACATGCTCCCTTGGAGGAAGCAAAATCAGCCATGTTTCATGCTAGGTGGTATGTTGACTTATCTCTTTTGGAAAGAGAAAAATCAACTCCAATCAAGCTCTTCCCTTTTGGTATGATTTGATCATACCATAAATTTTGGGAGGCTTGATTGAAGAATTGATGATGATTGATTGGATTGAATCTAGACATCCTTGGATGAACCTAGACACATTCTAATAATCACATTAATTATGTATATATATGAGAATATACAATACCAAGCATAAATAAAAAGAGAAGACAAAAATCCCTCTCATCTCTCTCAAACTCTCGGCCCTGTCTCCCTCTCCTACACTTGTGTTCTTCACTTGATTTTGAATCAAGAAGAAGAACAAAGTAAGTTTAAGAGAGCACTAATTCATAGTGTTCTTCTCTTAAACCGATTCCTTCTTAATCCCGTTCTTTTCTAGCAAGAAGAATGTGTGTTTCTTCCGGTGTGGTGTGGATCACCTTTGGAGAATCCATACGTTTAGATTTCGTGAGCATTCCGGAGAAGGAACAACGCTAGTAGCTGGGAGCATACGCTAAACAATCAAAGGTAACGGTTTTACTACGCTTTGATTGATTTAATATACATCTATGCCCTATGTGTTTATATATATATTTCTAATATTTACACATCCTACATCGAACGCCCGGTTGAGCACCCAAGGGTACACCCCTTGGGATTCGTTTATTTAAATTAGATTTAAATTTACGCACTATATTCTCGCTTTCTCGCTTCCGCTCGCGCTCCCAGTCGGATCCGCTTGTCCTTCACCTAGCATTGCCGAGCCCGTGGTTATCTTCTTTGATAACAACAGAGTGATATCGCAAACGAAGGAACCGATATCCCATCACCGGTCCAAGCACATTCTTAGACGCTACCACCTTTTAAGGAAAATGGTGGGAAGAGGTGCGTTCGATGGACCGAGTCAACTCAGCAGACAACACAACAGATCCGCTGACAAAGCCTATGTCACAAACTGCTCATAAGCAGCATCTTGAGAAGATGGGGATTAGGCATATGGGCGATTAGCTTTAGGTCAAGTGGGAGATTGTAAGAATAGGTGACTGTGAAGCCAATCTGATTGGGCTAATGTAACCTATGTCTGGACAATTTCAGTATTTTAATAAATTGTGATGAATAAGAAAGTGATATTAATTTGGCTCAATACTTTGTTTGTGTTCACTTACTGCTTTACATTAACTGTTCACTGCATAAGCAAAGCCCACAGACCGAAAACACATTACGGGAAACTGGGACTGCGCATTAGATGGGGGTTCATGAAATTAGTTTCTCCGGATCAGTCTGAAACACTCCAAGTCGAGGAATCTCGAGATAGGGTATCGACAAGCCGTGTGAGACTTGCACTAAGCAATTGCAGTTGTGTTTCATCGACAAGTGACGAGGCTCGTCCATGCAATGTTAGTGGGTCAGCCAGCTAGGTGGCTGCTGACTGAGGTGACTCGTGGGAACCGTCATATGGAAGCACTTGAGTAGGGTCAGTCGGTATGATGTGTATTCCCGGTTCCAAACAATACGAATTGATCCTTGGACTTGAGGGATTACTGAGATCACCTACACACCGTGCCTATATCTTAGGTATGGGAAAAGGCTGCCAAGTCGAGTAACTCGATTGTCATAAGCCCTATCTAGTGCACTCAAGCTGTGTAGCCTGACAGTAGGTCCTAAGAGAGGATCCATTGTTGGAATAGGTGACCAGAAAGCCAATAGGTTTGGCAATTTGTAACCTATCCGACAACTTGATGTGATGTGATATTTATTATGTGATGAATAAGATGAGTATTCGTCACCAATGGTACCTTCTTTGTTGCGCTCATCTTACATTTGTTAAAACAGTGTTTAACTTATATCGCAACAAAGCCCACAGACCATGGATAACAACTCGTGCAGTTGGGCCACGCATTGGATGGTGGTCATGAAACCAACTGATTAAGAGTTGGGTCTGAAACGTTCCAAGTCGAGGACCTCGAGACAGGGCATCGAGAGTCCTATTGAGACTTGCGTCAAGAGTCGTGTTCATTGGATGAGTGCCGTGTTTCATCGGCGACAGGCGTGGGACACCTACGCGATCTTGATGGGTTGGTCGACTGGGGTCGAGCCGACTGGACTGACTCGCGGGATCATCATATGGAAGCCTTGGAGGCTTGGTCGGTATGATTGGATTCCCCGGTTCCGATAGTACGGGAGTAATCCTCAGACTTGAGGAATCATGGCAGTCACGTGCACAGGACGGCTGTATCTTGGATCTGGCGAGAGGTGATCATTCTATAAGATGATCATTATAAGCCTTGTCCAGTGCAGTCAGAATGTGTAGCGAGGACGGTGGATTCCAAGAAGAGGATCCGTCCCCTGTCAGTATGTGACAGAGGTATCTCCTATGCACTCGGAGACACGTTCATGCTGTTTGAAGCTGTGGCCACAGTGGTTGGTCGAACAGGGAATGGTTTCCTGTGTCGACGCAATGAAGCATACGTGGTCTCGAGTATTAAGCATAGATTCCTAGTCAAGGATGGGAACCGACGCTCAATTCCATACCCTAGACTAAGGCCGGGAGACGGTAGACGGAAGGATCGTACCCGTACGAAATCGGCGCCTAAATGTTCACGCCAATTCACCTAGTCTCTAGTGTCATGGACAGTTGCTAGACGACCACCCATGGTAACGGGCTCTTGTGGGACATGGGCCCAAGTCTAGCTGAGGGTGAACCTAAAGGGTCACACACAAATCACCGAGGAGGTTGAGAGATCGACTTGGAGTCAATCTGGAAGGATAAAAATAAGTAATTGGATTACTTAAGGGAAAGTCCATTGGATGGACGGGCCGATATTGTATCGGGCTTTCGTTTAATCGGTAAATTGGATTTTTCGATTAAATATGGAAAGTTGAGACGTTGGATCTTTTAATTGGATTAAAAGATCAACGGGAATAATTTAAATGGACATTAAATTGGATTTAATGTTGGGTTCGTCGTAATTGGATTACGATAAAACCCGGTCCGTTAAATTATACCCGAGAGGAGAAATAATTCCTAATTTGGAATGAGAAGAAGTTGGACTTCTTTCCTTAATTAAACATGGCCGACACGCTCCCTTGGAGGAAGCAAAATCAGCCATGTTTCATGCTAGGTGGTATGTTGACTTATCTCTTTTGGAAAGAGACAAATCAACTCCAATCAAGCTCTTCCCTTTTGGTATGATTTGATCATACCATAAATTTTGGTAGGCTTGATTGAAGAATTGATGGTGATTGATTGGAATGAATCTAGACATCCTTGGATGAACCTAGACACATTCCAATAATCACATTAATTATGTATGTATATTAGAATATACAACACCAAGCATATGTGATTCATTATTCATCTTTTTCTAGGAAAAAGAGAAGACAAAAATCCTCTCCTCTCTCTCAAAATTTCGTGCTCCCTCCCTCTCTTACACTTATGTTCTTCACTTGATTTTGAATCAAGAAGAAGAACAAAGTAAGTTTAAGATAACACTAATTCATAGTGTTATTCTCTTAAACCGATTCCTTCCTAAACCCGTTCTTTTCTAGCAAGAAGAACGTGTGTTTCTTCCGGTGTGGTGTGGATCACCTTTGGAGAATCCATACGTTTGGATTTCGTGAGCATTCCGAAGAAGGAACAACGCTAGTAGCCGGGAGCATACGCTAAACAATCAAAGGTAATGGTTTATTACGCTTTGATTGATTTCATTTGTATATCTATGCCCTATGTGTTTAAATATATGTTTTAATATTTACACATCCTACATCGAACGCCCGGTTGAGCACCCAAGGGTACACCCCTTGGGATTCGCGTATTTTGAATTTGATTTAAATTTACGCACTTTTTCTCGCCTTTCTCGCTTCCGCTCGCGCTCCCGGGCGGATCCGCTTGTCCTTCATCCATCTCCTGTCAGAAGGCTGACGGTAATATCTCACATTACTCTGAGGCTCGTCCCTGATAAATCTGTGGCCACAGTAACTGAGCATGGGTAGGATCCTTGTGACGTTTAGTGTGGATGAGGCAAGGCTTAAGTCGAGAATGGGTACCTAGAGATGTATGCCCTAGACTCTAAGTAGTGAGATTATAGATGGAAGGATAAACGTACTAAAGGGCCTAACTGTTCACACCATAAACATTCACCCAGTCTCTAGTGCCATGGACCGTTGCTAGACGGTCACCCATGGTGACGGACGAATTCCTGTCATGAGATGATTAGAAATTCGGCCAAGTCTAGCTGAGGGTGAACCTAAAGAGTCACATACAATCCGCCCGCAACAAAGGTATTTTAATTTGGAATTAATTTAAAGAGGGTTGAACGATTTAAATTAGATTTCATCTGTTCCCTTTCCTTTCTTGGGATGTTGATTCCTTTAATTAGATTAAAATAAATTAACTAATAAATAAATTAGATTTATTGGAATAAATTAAGTTGGCTTAAAATAATTATTATTATATTTATTTAAAAGCCCTATGGTTTATTTAATAGGATTTAAATATTCCATAATTAAATCCATCATAGTAATGGATGGATGAGATTAAAGAGGAGAGATCAAGGGCCTAGATTCGTTTGACTAATCCAAGCCTAGTTTGACTAGGACTTTGACTAGGTCAAAATCTTAGTCAAACCATACTTCTAAAGTTGGAGTTTGAAGAGGAATAGGATTCCCCTTCTATAAATACTCCTAGGATGGAACATTAGGAGGATGATCAACAAGTGCATACACACACACACACACACAAGGGACGGCTGACTACTCTCCCTCTCTCGTCCCCATCCCCTTTTTCCAAAAAAGGTTTTTCCTTGTTTCACACAAGTGAACCCTAAGGAGGATTGATCATGTTAACTAATAACGCTTGGTCGATCCATCCTCGCTAAAATATACACTTGGTTTTTTGCTAGCACGAGGATCAAGATACGTGGGCGGATTGCGTGTACGGCTTAGAGGGTCTCTCGTTCAAGATCTTGGTGCAAAACGAAGGCTTCCACAGTAAAGCTCCATGTTAAGGAATACATCCTCCTAAAGTTCCATGTTAAGGAATACATCCTCCATTAAAATACATATATAACAATATACATCCTCCCGGGACGATACACACGCCATCCATTGGCCTTCAATAGCAAGATACATACTGATGGAGAGATAATTGAGTGTACTTCATGTAGAAGAAAACAGGATAAGTATCCAAATTTTGTAAAATAAGATATTAAAAGGTTAGTGAGAAGTGTACGAATATCGTCTAATTCTTTATTAAGGAATTACCATATTATCGATATATTGACTATACATTTTATAACTCATTATAGGACACAAGAACAGTGTAGAGTGAACACATCACTCTACTAACTACATTATTGTGGAATTGAGGTAAGTATAGTTAATTCGATTTATAGATATAAAAATGCCTATTTAATTTATAATGTTAAACGTAAATTGTCATGTCCTTAACTTAATTATATGGTTGTCTTGTGAAATTGTTGTTATGTGTTATGTCTGTGGTTCGGTGTGACATACATGGTAAATAATTGAGATATACTTTGATTTTGTCATTGAGCGTAGATGAATGATGGAGTTGTCATGAATGATTGTGACATGTTTCTATTTGATTGTTGATTGGAGTTGAATTATGTAGTCGTTAATGTATAGATGATAAATTGAGATGAATAGATCGCTTACCTAACCTGGGGCATATTCAATGGTTTATGATGATTGACTAATAACAAGCTGTATGCTGTCATAACGATGTGATTGATGATGTGATATATGATATGAGGAAGAGGAATGAATATACAACTAGGTACCATAGAGCGAAGGGTATCGGGGTATTTTAGGTAGCAGGGAATATCTTGTGTTGATGGCTATGCACTGGGTCGTGTGGGGGGTACCATGTTCGGTGTGATGTCCTGTGTTGATGTTGCTACGCACTTGGCCAATGTGGGGATATCACATACGATGGGTATCCTGTGCTAGCGATTATATGATATTGATTGAGATGATGAGAGCCGACAAAAGCATTGAATATACTCCAGCTCGGTTAAGCAGGGCCCTAAGACAATAAACCATAATTATGTGTGTATTATGTTGTGGTTGATAGGTGAGTCTAGTATTGGTTTTTTTATGATTGTTGGTATTGGTCACTTCGTGATATTGTGAAAATTGTATAACAAAAATGGCTTATTGGTGTTATTGCATGAAATTGATCTTCTTTGTATGTGCTTATATGTGTTTATATATATATAGGTAATTAGCTATACTTATTGAGTTGACAACTCACTCTTTGCACGTACTTTTTCAGCAGATAGATTGCACTGTCATCATGAGTCGAGAGCTCTAGCTACATATTACGAGAATATTCAACTCTGATTGAATGGGTATCTTGAGCATTGTAATAACTAGAAACTCCACGTTTGTCATTTTCATATGCTATAGTGAAGTATATTATACCAAGATTTTGAGGACTTATTCAATGGCTTGAGGTTTATGTAGAATATTGATATAATATTATTTATCTAGTTGGGGTTAAATGTGAATTACTTATGAGATGGAATGTGATTGTGGAGGGGGTGTCACATTTGGGTGGTATCAGAGCGGGTCACATTTCTAAGGTCAAAGGTTGACTTTAAGATGTGTCTAATCGTTGAATTGTTTAATGTAGGATGGCTTCTCATGATGCACACGCTAATCAGGTAGCTAGTAGGGATGATTCGGTAGAACCAATAGAGGTTTGATATCACATACAAATGTTGGTGGAATTGAGATACAGTTAGAAGAGGTATCAAGTGAGGGTTGTGTATATCAATTTACATGTGGATACTGCAGCGATAGACTTGGTCGAGTTTTGATGTAAAATGTGGGATATATTTAATGAAACGAAAAAAATAGAATTATTAATTCTTTGTAATAAAGTGGTGATTGAATACTTGGGCAAACCAATAATAGAATTTTTGGGAGATCAGTAAGTGATGCTAATTTCTATAATATTAACCATAGAGGCAAAATGATGGATGATAGAAGGATGTGTAACATATTTGGCTAGTGAAGTACAAACCAAAGGGCTAGTCTTGGAATGGAAGAGATTCCCTTAGCAGGAGACTTCGTTGAAGTGTTTCCTAATGACTTACCAGGTTTTCCACCAACGAGAGAAAAAATTGGATGTTGTTATTGGAATTTTGGTCAAGATAGAATAATAAGAGTTGAAAAAAGCAAATAGAAGAACTGTTGGATAAATGATTCATTAGACCTAGCACTTCAATGTATGGGTACTAGTGTTGTTTGTGAAAATCAAGGATGGAAGTATGAGGTTGATATTCATTATCGACAAATTAATATGGTGATGGTGGAAAACAAACATATCTATTATAAAGAATTGGTGGCTTGTTACACCATTAGAAGGGAGATACAATCTTTTCAAAAGTCGATCTTAGGTCTGATTACTGAAAATTGAGGATAGCAGAGAAGGACATACCTAAAACAACTTTTTGCTTGTGTTAGGTCTGATGACTAACAATTTAAGAATGCATAGGCCAAAATCATGGCATTGACGAATCGAATATTTGAACAGTACCTGGGCCAATTTGTGATAGTTTATATTGGTAGCGTCTTAATGTATTCGAGGAGTAGGGAGGAGAATGAACAACATTTGAAAATAGTATTGCAGATCTTAAAGAGAAAGAGTTTTACGCTAAGTTAAGTAAGGTGAATCAGTTAACTTTCCTATGACATATGATATTTGGAAATGGTGTTATGTCTGACTCTGTCAAAGTGAAAGCTATTATGGAATGATGAATAGTGAAGAATGAGACTGGAGTTCGGAGTTTCTTAAGACTAGTTGGGTATTAGGAGATTTGTTTGAGGTTTTCACCATAAATGTAGGTCCTTTAATAAACTTATTAAGGAAGGGGTAGTTTTTCACTGGATTAAGTCGTATCAACAAAGTTTTGACGAGTTAAAAAAAATTGTCATCAACTTCGGTTTTAGTTTTACCATCTAGTTGTGGTGGATACATAGTGTATACGGATACTTCGAAACAAGGTTTAGGATGTATATAATAAGAACCGGAAAGGTAATAGCGTATGTATCTTTCTAGTTAAGGACCTATGAGTTAAATCATACCGTGCATGATGTGTAGTTAGTAACAATGATACATGTATTTGAGATTTGGAGGCACTAATTGTTTGATAAAAAAAAGTAGATTTTCAGTGACAATAAGAGTTTGAGGTATGTTTGACACAGAAAGAGTTAAACTTGAGAGATAATATGTGGATACAATTGTTAAAAGGATTCTAATTGGACTATCGATTGTCATCCTGGGAAGACGAATGTAGTAGCTGATTCCTTGAGTAGGAAGAGTTCAATCACCGTAGCTAATTGGGAAGTCATAAAACGATTGTTATTAGAAATGAGGCAAATGAACCTGAAGTTAGAGGTTGATCATGTTATATAAATAATGAATTAATTTTTAAATTATAATTTTTTATTTTATATAAATTTAGCATTTTTTTTAATTGAATTGAATTATTATTCAATTCATCTTAATGATTGCATGTCTGATTGGCTAGCCACTTTGATTCGCATTTTTATGTATTTGAAAAATTTTAATTTCCAAGGATCATGTCTTGCCATCATCACTTTAAAAAAAATTAATTCAGTTCATCAGATCATGTCTATGATCCACCAAATGTTGGTGAGAGAGTACATTGCATCCGACCTCGAGCTTATCGTTTTTTAGTGTTGCAAGAAATTATTATCTAGGAAATAATGTTCCTTGGTTGCAACTCCCAACTCCTACAATTTGTTGTCATTATCGTGCTAGGTTATTTCATCAAGAAGCACAAAGCTTTTGTTGCAAAGGAGGAAAAATAATGTTGCCAAAAATACTAGTTCCAGTCGACTTGATGTGTCTTTTTACTGATCAATCTGCAGAAAGATGAATATTCAGACAAAGTATACGTGCTTATAATCACGTATTTTCATTTACTTCTATAGGGGTGGCACTAGATCTAAATTTAGCTCCATTTGATCAAGGAATTTATACTTTTAGGGCCCATGGGTTAATATATCATAGGATTGGATCTCTATTACCTCTTCCTGGGACCCGTCCAAGGTACATGCATATATTCATTTATTATATTGAGCATGAAATAAAAAATCGACACAAAAAAGTACTGGTCTTGATGGAGAATTAATTGATAAGGTAAAGCACATCTTAGATGCTCATAACCCTTTTTTTGTCAAAACGCTACGTTAACTTGCTCAGTGGCCAGATATTAACGACTGCAAGTTAGTTATAAAAGAGAGACATGCTCCAAATATGCAATACACACTCCCAACTGCCTCACAAGTTGCAGCGACTTTGGTTGGTGGAGAAGAAATGATGGATGCGAATGATGGGGATATAATAGTACAAAGCAATACCGGCCGATTATTTAACATTAAGGACTAATCGGGCTACCTTGATCCACTCCAGTACCCATTGTTACTTCCATATGGAACATATGGTTGGGATTGTAACTTTCACTAATTTCAGGAAAATAGAATCACGTGTTGTGACAATTATGCATATATGTTGCAGGTATTGTTAGCTATTCTACTAGTCTCAATAAATCCATACTAACATTTGGATATTTTATAATTTTATATGTTAAATTTTAGATACGTAGGGCCATTCCACCGATTCTTCTCCATGGAGGACGTCTACAACAATATGTTGTTGACAACTATGTCCTGGTTGAAACTCAAAAATTACGATGGATAAGATTTCACCAGCATGAGATTCAGGCTGAGATATATGAAGGATTACAAGATTGCTTAGACACTAGAGAAAATGATACAGGTTAAATTATTTACTTTATATTATATAAGCTGTTGACGTTCTTTTCATAATCTAACACAAATTTAAATAATTTTTTGTTACTTCAATTTTTAGGAAATATTGGGCGCCGTACAATTTTGCCATCGTCATTCATTGAAAGTCCGCGTGATATGTTTCAAAGATATCAAGATGCTATGGCAATAGTACAAAAGTTTGGAAAACCAGGTATATTTCTTACAGTGACATGTAATGCTTCGTGGGAAAAGATAAAAAGGGAACTTTTACTAGGACAAACATCACAAGATCAACCAGATTTATTAACAATGATTTTTCATGCAAAATGCGAAGAGTTAAATGAGGACATATTTCACAAAGGCATTATTGAATGTCATTAAGTTCCAAAAACATGGCTTGCCACATGTACATATGTTGGTGATCTTTGATGAGGATGACAAGTTGAACAACCCTGATGATTATGATTATATCGTGAGAGCAGAAATCCCAAAATAAGATGAAGGACCAGAGGTATATGTTGTTGTCCTAAAATATATGATACATGGAGCCTGTGGGCACATCAAGCCAAATGCTCCATGCACGAAAATTAAGAGGTGTAAAAAAGGCTATCCTAAATAGCTTGCCGATAGGTGTAAAAAACGCCAAATGTTCCATCATATTAAGACCTCTTTTAATTATCTTTTGAATTTAAATTGCGATTTGGTTTAGAAATATTTTAATAAACTTTTACCAAAATTATAATAAATATAATTTCAATGTTTAAAATATAATATTAGAGACGTTTACTTATATACATAAATTATTTCTTAAATTATAATTATTTGTATTTGAGATAATATTGACCTCCTTTGATTATTTTATGGAATTATATTATTTGATTTGAAATAAAATGTAATTTTTATAAAATAAAAATATTTGAATTTTTTTTGTTTTTATATTAATAATGAATTAAATCTTAAATTATAATTTTTATTTGATATAAATTTAGCATTTTTTTTAATTGAATTGAATTATTATTCAGTTCATCATAATGATTGCATGTGTGATTGGCTAGTCACTTGGATTCGCATTTTTGTGTATTTGAAAAATTTTAATTTCCAAGGATCATGTCTTGCCATCGTCATTTTAAAAAATTTTAATTCAGTTCATCAGATTATGTCTATGATCCACCAAATGTTGGTGAGAGAGTACATTGCATCCGACCTCAAGCTTATCGTTTTTTAATGCTGCAAGAAATTATTATCTAGGAAATAATGTTCATTGGTTGCAACTCTCAACTCCTAGAATTTGTTGTGATTGTCGTACTAAGTTATTTCATCGAGAGGCACAAAGCTTTTGTTGCAAAGGAGGAAAAATAATATTGCCAGAAATACCAGTTCCAGTCGACTTGATGTGTCTTTTTACTGATCAATCTGCAGAAGGACGAATATTCAGACAAAGTATACGTGCTTACAATCACGTATTTTCATTTACTTCTATGGGGGTGGCACTAGATCTAAATTTAGCTCCATTTGATCAAGGAATTTATACTTTTAGGGCCCATGCGTTAATATATCATAGGATTGGATCTCTATTACCTCTTCCTGATAACCCATCCAAGGTACATGAAAATATTCATTTATGATATTGAGTATGAAATAGAAAATCGACTACAAGAAAGTACTGGTCTTGATGGAGAATTAATTGATAAGGTAAAACACATCTTAGATGCTCATAACCCTTTTTTTTTTTGTCAAAACGCTATGTTAACTTGCTCAGCGGCCAGATATTAACGACTGCATGTTAGTTATAAAAGAGAGACCTGCTCCAAATATGCAATACACACTCCCAACTGCCTCACAAGTTGCAGCGATTTGTTAGAATAGGTGCCCAGAAAGCCAATAGGTTTGGAGTTTTGTAACCTATTTGACAACTTGATGTAATGTAATATTATGTGATGAATAAAATGAGTATTCGTCATCAATGGTACCTTCTTCGTTGTGCTCATTTTACATATGTTAAAATGGTGTTTTACTTATATCGCAACAAAGCCCACAGACCACGATTAGCAACTCATGCAGTTGGGCCACGCATTGGATGGTGGTCATGAAACCAACTGATTAAGAGTTGGGTCTGAAACGTTCCAAGTTGAGGACCTCGAGACAGGGCATCGAGAGTCCTATAGAGACTTACATCAAGAGTCATGTTCATTGAATGAGTGGCGTGTTTCATCGGCGACAAGCATGGGACGCCTACACGATCTTGATGGGTTGGTCGACTGGGGTCGAGCCGACTGGACTGACTCGCGGGGATCATCATATGAAAGCCTTGGAGGCTTGGTCGGTATGATTGGATTTTCCCGGTTCCGATAGTACGGGAGTAGTTCTCAGACTTGAGGAACCATGGCAGTCACGTGCGCAGGATGGTTGTATCTTGGATCTGGCGAGAGGTGATCATTCTGTAAGATGATCATTATAAGCCTTGTCCAGTGCAGTCAGAATGTGTAGCGAAGACGATGGGTTCAAAAAAGAGGATCCGTCCCCTGTCAGTATGTGACAGAGGTATCTCCTATGCACTCGGAGACAAGTTCATGCTGTTTAAAGCTGTGGCCACAGTGGTTGGTCAAACAGGGAATGGTTTCCTGTGTCGATGCAATGAGGCATGCGTAGTCTCAAGTATTAAGCATAGATGCCTAGTCAAGGATGGGAACCGACGCCCAATTCCATACCCTAGACTAAGGCCGGGAGAGACAGTAGACGGAAGGACCGTACCCATACGGAATCGGCGCCTAAATGTTCACGCCAACATTCACCTAGTCTCTAGTGCCATGGACCGTTGCTAGACGACACCCATGGTAACGGGCCCTTGTGGGACACAGGCCCAAGTCTAGCTGAGGGTGAACCTAAAGGATCGCACACAAATCACCAAGAAGGTTGAGAAATTGAGGAGTCAATTTCGAAGGATGAATAAGTAATTGGATTACTTAAGGGATTGTCCATTGGATGGACGAGCCGATATTGTATCGGGCCCTCGTTTAATCGGTAAATAGGATTTATCGATTAATATGGAGAGTTGAGATGTTGGATCTTTTAATTGGATTAAAAGATCAACAAAAATTATTTAAGTGGACATTAAATTAAATTGAATTTAATTTTGGGTTCGTCGTAATTGGATTACGGTAAAACCCGGTCCGTTAAATTTTGACCCGAGAGGTGTATTAATTCCTATTTTGGAATAGGAAGAAGTTGGACTTCTTCCCTAAAAATGCATGACCGAAAATTTCCACCTTGGAGGGAGCAAAAATCGACCATGTTGGATGCTAGGTGTTAGTTGACTTGTCTCTTTTGGTAAGAGACAAATCAATTTCAATCAAACCCTTCCCTTTTGGTATGATTTGATCATACCTTAAAAGTTGGTAGGCTTGATTGAAGAATTAATGGTGATTGATTTGGATGTATCTAGACATCCTTGGATGAACCTAGACACATTCCAATAATCACATTAATTATGTATATATATGAGTATATACTAACACCTATGTACGAGATTCATTATTCATCTTTTCTAGGAAAAGAAGAAGAAAAATCACATCTCCCTCTCCTCTAACTTTTGGCCCCTCTCTCCCCCTTTTACTAGTGTTCTTCATTTGATCTTGGATCAAAAGGGAAGAACAAAAGTAAGTTTAAGAAGAACACTAATCAATAGTGTTCATCTTCTTAAACCGACTCCTTCTAAACTCGTTTTCTTCTAGCAAAGAAAACGAGGGTTTCTTCCGGTGTGGTGTGGATCACCTTTAGAGAGTTCATACGTTTGAACTTCATGGACATTCCGGAGAGGAACAAAGCAAGTAACGGTGCACGTGAAAAACTACAAAGGTAATGGTTTATTACGCTTTCGTAGTTTATCTTTTCATCTATGCTCTATGTTCAATATATATTTTAATATTGATACATCCTACATCGAATGCCCGATTGAGCACCCAAGGGTACACCCCTTGGGATTTCACGATTATGCCTTTAATTGTTTTAATTTCCGCATTCTCACGCTTCCGCTCGCGCTCCCGGACGGATCTGCTTGTCGTTCACGATTTTGGTTGGTGGAGAATAAATGATGGATGCGAATGACGGGGATATAATAGTACAAAGCAATACCGGCCGATTATTTAACATTAAGGACTATTCGGGCTACTATGATCTACTCCAGTACCCATTGTTACTTCCATATGGAACATATGGTTGGGATTGTAACTTTCGCTCATTTCAGGGAAATAGAATCACGTATTGTGACTTTTATGCATATATGTTGCAGGTAGTGTTAGTTATTCTACTATTCTCAATAAATCCGTACTAAAGTTTGGATATTTTATAATTTTATATGTTCAATTTTAGATATGTGGGGCTATTCCATCTATTCTTCTCCATGGAGGACATCTACTACAATAATATGTTGTTGACAACTATGTCCAGATTGAAACTCAAAAATTACGATGGATAAGATTTCACCAGCATGACATTCGGGTTGAGTTATATGAAGGATTACAAGATTGCTTAGACACTGGAGAAAATGATACAGGTTAAATTATTTACTTTATATTATATAAGCTATTGACGTTCTTTTCATAATCTAACACAAATTTAAATAATTTTTTGTTGCTTTAATTTTTAGGAAATGTTGGGCGCCGTACAATTTTGCCATCGTCATTCATTGAAAGTCCGCATGATATGTTTCAAAGATATCAAGATGCTATGGCAATAGTACAAAAGTTTGGAAAACCAGGTATATTTCTTACAATGATATGTAATCCTTCGTGGGAAGAGATAAAAAGGAAACTTTTCCCAGGACAAACATCACAAGATCGACCAGATTTATTAACAAGGATTTTTCGTGCAAACTGCGAAGAGTTAAAAGAGGACATATTTCATAGAATCACTCTTGAAAAAATTGTAGCACATGTTCATGTCATTGAGTTCCAAAAACGTGGCTTGCAACATATACATATGTTGGCGATCTTTGATGAGGATGACAAGTTGAACAACCCTGATGATTATGATTATATTGTGAGAGCAGAAATCCCAAAACAAGATGAAGGACCAGAGTTATGTACTGCTGTCCTAAAACATATGATACATGGATCGTGTGCACATCAAGCTAAATGCTCCATGCATGAAAATTAAGAGGTGTAAAATAGGCTATCCTAAACAGTTTGCCGAGTGTACTATGCAAGGAAATGATTCAGATCCAATTTATCCACGAAGAAATGATAATAGGTCGATAGCCTTAGATAATGATGGGGAAGTAGTTGTTGACAATAGTTAGGTGGTTCCTTATAATCCTTGGTTGCTACTCAAATATGACTGTCAGATAATTGTTGAAGTATGTTGCAACGTTAAAAGCGTTAAGTATCTATATAAATACGTGTACAAAGGGTCTGATTGTGTTGTGTTAGAAGTTCGCCCGGGTCCAAGTTACGATGAAATCAGTCAATATATTGATGGAAGATGGATCTGTGCTCCAGAGGCGTTGTGGAGAATTTTCAAATTTCCGATGAGCAAAATTTATCATTCAGTCGTGCGTTTACAAATTCACTTACCTAATAGGCAACAAGTTCAGTCTTACAGCTATTAATCGATTTCTGATGTGCTAGCTTATGAGAGAAACTCAAGAAGTATGTTAACAGAGTTTTTTAGGATATATAGTGAAGGAACACAGCAACCGAATATCTATATAGGGACTTCCCAAAATACTATAGGTGGTTTTCATCTAAAAGAATTTGGGTTAAGAGAAGAAGCACTCAAAAGGTTATTGGGAGAGTATATGCAGTGTCACTAAATGAAGGCGAAAGATTTTATTTGCGTGTGATGCTCAACCATATTAAAGGTCCAAAGTCATTTGATGATTTGTTGATAGTTGATGGTGTGCACTATTTAACTTTTAAGCAAGCAACTGAGAAAACAGGTCTTCTTCAAGAAGATAATAGTATTAGAGAGTGCTTAGTTGAAGCGCGAAGTTTTAGAATGACATCTGCACTTAGAAGGTTATTTGCCACAATTTTATTGTATTGTGAACCCACTGGAGTTAGAAGCTTATGGGAGGAGAACTACTCATACATGGTTGAAGATTATCCGTCATCAAGTAGTTCAAATAGTTTATATGTATTGAATAAACTTCTCCATGATTTAAATGGTATTCTTATGCAACACAAGAGAAGTATAAACGAGTTTGACTTGCCTCAAATAACTGAAGGTTTTGAAGATTTGATGAATATATCTGGTCTTATTGAGCATGAGCTCTCAATTCCAATTTCAGAAATTGATTTGAATGTTGTCCGTGTTCTTAACGAATGTTAGTTTATGGCATATGATGTTATTAGTCGAGCGATAAGACGAAAACACTACGTAATATTCTTTATGGATGGCCCAAGTGGAACTGGTAAAACTTTTTTATACAAATCTTTGCTTACCAATTTCCGAAAAGATTGATTTATAATGTTGGCAACTGCAACATCAGGTATTGCAACAAACTTACTCCGAGGTGGTTGGACTGCACATTCTAAGTTGAAAATACCTATCAAGTTCGAAATTTTATCAATGTGTCGATTCAATAAGCGGTCAGAGTTGTCTACATTGATAGAACGCACATCAACCATTATTTGGGATGAAGTACCAATGGCAAACATAAAGCCATTTGAAATAATTGATCGGACATTTAGAGACATACTTGGAGTGGACTTACCACTTGGTGGCAAAATCATGATTTTAGGTGGAGATTTTCGCCAAGTTCTTCCGGTTGTAATTGGCGGTACGAAAGCACAAATTATAAATGCTAGCATAGTCCAGTCACCATTATGGTCAAATGTCAAGTTTTTGCACTTATCAGATATGAGAGCTCAACACGATGAAGTCTTCTCAGATTTTTTGCTTCGTATAATGAACGATGACGAACCAACAATTTGAGGTGATATGATACAAGTTCTGGACTCTATGGCCATACCTTGGGAAGGTGAACATTCAATTGAACAATTAACCAATTTTATTTTCCTGGAATTAAGCTGTCACGCATATGATCCAGACTATTTAGCCAGCAGGGCTTTATTAACTCTTTTGAACAATGATGTCAAGAAGTTAAATGAAAAGGTTCTTACTATTTTTCATGGTGAAGAGGTGACATACTATTCATTTGATCAGTGGCTGATGACGCAGGTAATTTGTACTTACCTGAGTTTTTGAACTCTCTTTCACCTGGTAGTTTGCCACCTCAAAAATTGACTTTCAAAAGAGGTTCTCCTATCCCACTGCTCAAAAATATTGATCCAAAAAGCTATGCAGTACTCGACTTATTTGTCATCGATTTGGTAGAAATATTATTGAAGCAAAAATTTTGGCAGGACAATTCAAGGGACTGAAAGTTTTTCTATCACAAATTCCATTAAATAGTGCAGAAGATGCAAACATGCCCTTTGAAATGACAAGAAGACAATTCTCTGTTCATTTATGTTTTGCATTGACAATTAACAAATCTCAAGGTCAAACCATTCCAAATGTGGAAATTTATCTTCGAAGTCATATTTTTAGTCATGACCAATTATATGTAGCTCTTTCACGTGGTGTTTCTAAAAGAACAACAAAAGTGTTGGTTAAAAAAGGTTTCGTGATTGACCGTGAGGGTGTGTACATAAAGAATCTGGTGTTTAAGGAAATTTTTGCAAAGTTACAATCTTCTTTGACTCATAATTCAAGGTATGGGAAAATTGCATTTTACGTCCCATAATTTACACCGTTTGCGATTTTGGTCCCATTAATTTTTGACGTAGCAATTTTAGTCCCATAAGTCCACAAACGTTGCAATTTTAGTCCCATTGACGGAATCCGTTAAAATTTTAAGCGAAGGAGCACGTGCATGGGACTAAAATTGCAACGTTTGTGGACTTATGGGACTATAATTGCAACGTTTGTGGACTTATGGGACTAAAATTTCAATGTTTCATTAGATGTGACTTATGGACTTAACGGAGCACGTGCCATTCACGTGCTCATTCTGTTAAAATTTGAACGAATTTTGTTAATGGGACTAAAATTGCAACGTTTGTGGACTTATGGGACTAAAATTGCTACGTCAAAAATTAATGGGACCAAAATCGCAAACGATATAAGTTATGGGACGTAAAACGCAATTTTTCCTTCAAGGTATTATTCAATAATTTTTTCATATTCATAGAATATTATTATGCATTGTAATTCTATTTCTTTTTTCCTATTTATGTAGGTGAAAGGTAAATCCAACGGGAAGCAAGTACAACTATAAAATGGATCGATTCATAAAAATAAGGATTTAATTTATGAATTTTTTTCACTTTAATTAATAGAGCTCCACTGTCTTTCATATCAAATGGACATTTCTGTAAGAACGTCAATTTTATTGAAATTGTTTTTCTCCAGGATGTTGTCGATATGTACTGAATTTTTTGATCAGTTTAAAAGAATATTAATAATTCGCGCGTTGCACTCAATAAAATTACGTGCGCGGGAACCGCATGCCACCGTTGCTAGTATAATATAATAATCCTATATACATATATAGACCTACTTATCTACATACCTACATATAAAAATACTTATATGTGTATATATATGGATAAACATTAGCTATATATATATATATATAAAAAAAAAGGGTGTAAAAGAAACAAAAAGACAAAGAGAGAGGGAGTGAGGCGGTGGGAAAAATATAAGATAGGAGAGATTGTCTCTATTTCTTCATCTGAGTATTTGAAACCCTCTAGCATCCTTGAAGAATTCCTTACAACTAGTTTGGTAAGCTTCTTGCTCATTTCATGCTAAAATTTCTTGGAAAGCTAGGATATGAACTGAATCTAAAGAAAATAAACCGATTAAAATGGAAAGAAGGCACCAGGATAGACTCTGTTCAGATAGCCTCTGTAAATTATGATTATCTAAAGTTATACCCATTAAAATTTAATTATTCTTATGTCTATGAAAACCTTAGGATGTCTTCTATGACTTTGTAGTTTTGAACAAAATCCAAATCGTTTGTTTTAATGGGTAAAAATGGAAAAACATTATGTAACCCCGTTTCCGCTGGAAATCAGACAAGTTGTATTAAAAACCTTATAACTTGAGATAAAAGGTTCAAATTGTGTTATTCTTTCTTATAATGAAACTATAAAATAGGACATTATAATCTAGAAATAATATGATTTTTGAAGGAGTAGGTGATTTTTGATAAGATTTTGAAATAGTAGATCTGAATCTGTAGCAGTTAAAACCAGATTGTAATAAATTCTAAATAACTCATTATATAGAAATTCAATTCGTATGATTCTTATTGGAGATAAAAATAGACACATATTATATCATCTTGTGAACATATCATAATTTTTGGGTGGGTATACAAAGTTTGAGAGAATTTTAAAGTAGAGGCTATGGATTTGTGACAGTACAGAACAGGTTATGCTAAAACCTGAATAACTCATTGTATACAATTCCAATTCGTATGAGTCTTGTTAAAAATGAAACTAGAGACATATGAGACTATTTGGAGTAAAACTAATGCCTATAGAAATTGTATTTTGGTCTGGGGAAATTTATAATTTGGTTAGAGATTCTGTCAAAGAAAATAATATAAAGGAGTAAGAGGGATTCTTAACAAATTAATTTCTACTACTTAATATACAAATTTTACACCATTGGAAAGTCTAGGATGTCTAGTTTATCCTGCTAAAATATTTTTTAAATTGAATCATTATAATAAAAGTCATGATGTAACTAGTGAGCTATGTTCATGTTGGCAGGATTAACAGGTTAAGGGCCGGTAAGAAAATTCTTAAAAATATAAACACTGATTTTAATATAGCAAGATATATACTGATGGAAAGATAATTGAGTCTACTTTATTTAATAGAAAACAGGATAAGTATCCAAATTTTTTAAAAAATAAGATATTAAAAGATTAGTGATAAGTGTACAGATATTGTCTAATTCTTTATTAAGAAAATACCATATTATCGATATATTGACTATACGTCTTATAACTCATTATCGAACACGAGAACATACAAGAGTAAACACATCACTCTACTAACTAAATTATTGTGGAATTGAAGTAAGTATAGTTAATTCGATCTATACATATATATATAAATGCCTGTTTATTTGTAATCTTAACCGTAAATTGTCATGCGCTTAACTGAATTATATAATTGTCTTGTGAAATTATTGTTATGTGTTATGTCTGTTGTTCGGTGTGACATACATGGTAAATAATTGAGATATACTTCGATTATGTCGTTGAACGTAGATGAATGCTGGAGTTGTTGTGAATGATTGTGACATGCTTCTATTTGATTGTTGATTGGAATTGAATTGTGTAATCATTAATGTATAGATGATAAATTGAGATGAATAGATGGCTTACCTAACTTGGGGCATATTCAATATTTATGATGATTGACTGATAACGAGCTGTGTGTTGTCATAACAATGTAATTAATGATGTGATATATGATATGAGGAATGAATATGCGGAGGGTACGGGGTATTCCGGGTAGCGGGGAATATCCTATGTTGACGGCTACATACTGGGGTGGTGTGGGGGTACCATGTTCGATGTGATGTCTTGGACTGATGTTACTACACACTTGGCCAGTGTGCGGATAACATATACGATGGGTATCCTGTACCCGTGATTTATATGATATTGATTGAGATGATGAGAGTCGGCAAAACTACTAAATATACTCCAGTTAGGTTAAGCAGAACCCTAAGATAATAAACCAGAATTGTGTGTGTATTATGTTGTGGTTGATAGGTGAGTCTGGTATTGGTTTTTCATGATTGTTGGTATTGGTTACTTCGTGATATTGTGAAAATTGCATATCGAACGTGGTTTTTTGATGTTATTGCATGAAATTGGTCTCGTTTGTATGTGCTTATATGTGTTTACATATATAGCTAATTAGTTCTACTTACTGAGTTGGCAACTCACTCTTTGCCACGTACTTTTTCAGTAAATAGATTGCAGTGTCATCATGAGTTGAGAGTTCTAGCTACATATTTATGAGAATATTCAACTATGATTGAATTGGTATCTTGAGCATTGCAATAACTAAAAACTCCACATTTGTCGTTTTCATATGCTATAGTGAAGTATATTATACTAAGATTTTGAGGAAGTATTTAATGGCTTTCGATTTATGTAGAATATTGGTATAAAATTATTTATCTAGTTGGGGTTAAATGTAAATTAATTATGAGAGGTAATATGATTACAGAGGGGGTGTCACAACATGTCTCTATTAAGATAAAAATACGATATTATTATCATATGTTTTACAGGTGTTATATTTGGAGTGATATTAATTGTTTATGCTTTTAAAACTTTAAAAAAAATAATAAGTAATTTTTAGTTAAAAGTTGAAAGCATCTCGATCAGAGGTATTTCTAACTGTTTTTTGATTATTTCTATAAATAAGTCCAATTTTATTTTGGATTGATTTACTCTAAATAATTATTTAATGCAAATTTACCCATCTTCAATTTATTATTTAAATTTGCACATGAAGATTTTAATTAACAAGTTATTATTATTTATTTTTTTTTGCAACAATGTAAATTTGCTTACTATAGGCGGGTGAACAATCATATTAGTTAGTTTGAAGATTATTTAATTAAATAGATTTCTTTATTAGTATTTAATATCCTAATAATATAACCGATAGTTACTTCAAAACAATTAAATATGAAACACAGTAAATTAAAAAAAAATTATTATTTAAAAAATTATATTGGTAAATGACAAGTGCAATGTTTAGCAAAATTAGTGTTATTATAACACATCGGGAGAAAACAATCTTTAACCGATGACTTCTTTTCCAAAGTGATTTTTTACCTAACACTCTTAATTTAGTTTTTATATACATCTCATTAATTTTAACACTTATAACTTTTAATCCTACTCTAACTTTCAACTTTCTCTGCAATACACACTTTTCTAAAACTAGAAACCCCTCGCAAGCACTTTCATAATATCAATAACAACGGCCAAATAACCGATATCTATATATTAGCTCAATTAGCATGGACTGATCGCTCCTACTCATGGGAAAATTGAACTTTTTGTTCCACATGATAGAGCTATTGTATATTTGGTTCTATAGTTTACGGGCTTAAAACATTTGATTTCATATGATAAAAAAGTTATAGCATTTTTTATCCCAAGACCCAACGGTCGTAATATATTAGACGAAAACCACATGAGTGAGACAGTCGTTTGTTAATCGTGCTTCTCGGGTGGAATTAAGTCAAGATGGAGGTCAATTTTGTGCAAATTGTCCTGTTCATTTTCTCTTCTAGCTCTTCCAAATCTGTAAAGAACCCTAACTTAGATATGTTCTCTCTAAAATCGCCGACAACATCTCCAAAAGCTGCAGAAGATAATTGATTAAAACTCCATTTTTTTGGTTATTAAAGGAAAAAGAAGGTGGTTCATGACCATGGCTTTGAGGAATACGCGTTTTAGCCATCTCTTACCCCTCAAATATGGTGAGTTTTAAAACTGTCAGGGTTGATTTTTCTTTTATTTTTTTATTTCGTTAAAAATGTTTGTTTTTTAGAGAATAAGTGATGGGTTATTGTGTGCTGAAGCACTAGAAAGTTGATAACACTATTTTTATATATATGATTTTTATATAAATTTGATGCTTGTTGCTCGGTGGTGAAACAACAGTAGAATTCGTCATATAAAATAAGGGAAAAAAGCTATTACCCCCTTGTGATCTGCAAAATGTGCAAAAAACCCCCTCATTAAAAATAAATAGCAATTTACCCCCTATATTTTAAAAAATAGAGCAAAACCCCCCTAAAAACGGAGCAAAAAACCCCCTGTGGGGGTTGTTTGTTGCATTTTGAATAACATAGGGGGGTAAATTGCTAGTTATTTTTTTACAGTGGGATAATTGCTCTTTTTGGTTAACACAGAGGGGCAAATTACATTTAACCCCTTTATTTTATATCTAATATTAATTTTATTGCAATTACATAAGTCATGATGTAGGAAATATTAACCTTTTTTTCTTTATTTGTTTAGGGTGGTCTTTTGCCCGTTCTTTGTTTTACAGGGGGAGTAAATTGCATTTAACCTTATAAAGCATGGGTATTCCAAAATAAATTTAATTTATAATATCTCAAGAATATAGTGTACGAGAACTTCTTTTACGGCTTCTTGATAATGGAAAAAAGCTAGAGAGTGATGAAACTTTGGCTAAATTAGGACAACAATTGTACCAAAGTTTATTTGGGGAAAGATATTTGATAGTTATGAATGATGTATGGAGTATTGAGGCATGGAATGATTTAAAGTTGTTCTTTCCAAGTAACGGGGAAGGAAGTCGAGTTATGTTGACTACTAGGGAGTCAAGCTTGGCAATTTCTTTAGGCTCTCAGGAATCTTATTCAATAGATCTTCTGAATGAGGAAAAAAGTTGGAATTTATTTTGTCAGAAAACTTTTGCACAAGAAGGTTGCCCATATCCAGAGTTGGAGGAAATTGGTACGAATATTGCAACGAGTTGCAATGGACTTCCACTAACAATTGTTGTACTAGGTGGGTTACTAGCAAATTCCAACATGACATGAGAATATTGGGAGTCTATTGCGGAAAATGTAAATGCTTTTCGTAATTCAAAAGATTACGAGGGATGTCTAAAGATATTGTCTTTGAGCTACAACAATTTGTCCATTCATCTTAAACCATATTTCCTATATATGAGACTTTTCCCTGAAGATTGTAAGATTCATGTTTCTGAACTAACCAGATTATGAATTGCTGAAGGATTACTAAAACCAATACGAGGTAAAAGTTTGGTAGATGTAGCAGAGAAATACTTAAGAGATCTTATTGATAGAAATCTGATTTTGGGTCTTGATGTTGGGTATGATGGGAATATAAAATCATGTGGAATCCATGATCTTTCAATAGATTTATGTTTGAGGAAATATGAAAAAGAACATTTCATTTAAGTGCAGAGGCTCACTGTACATGGCATTGTGCTGAAGAAGACGTACTTCTTTACGCACTCCAAACGATAGATCTGAATGAAGTGCATGATGCCTCAAAATTGACATCACTTGCAAGTGTTTTGATATGCAACAGATGCAAAATATGTATCCAAGTCTTAATAAAGCAAGATTAGTCAGGGTAAGAGTAGTGAGCGAGATGGTTCATTTAAGAGAATCCCTTGAGATAGAAAGCCTCCATCCCACTAGCTTGTGGTGTCTTGAGTAGGAGACTTCGGGCAATTTTGGATATTTATCTCCATCGACATTAGCTTTACTTTGGAACCAAGAGACTTTTACTTTTTCTTCCTTATTTAGAACATCGATTCTTCTATCTTGTGAAATTTGGGATATGCCACACATTAGGGATTTTCATGGTTCTGGTCATTTTCTTTTACCTGATCAAGCAGTTACTCAAGATTCCATTATTATGGAAAATCTACAGGCGTTTTCCTGTTTAAGAAATTTCAGGTGGACAGTGAAAGTCCTAGAAAGAATACCGAATCTGAAAAAACTGTCTATTTCTTTTATGAAGAAAAGGGAAGCATAGATTGGTCGTACTATTGTCTCTACAATCTCGCCCATCTACAAAAACTCGAGTCACTTTTGGTCGAAGGTGAGAAATTGCCATTGGAGAATCTCACCTTCCCGACTTAAGGAGTTGAGCTTGTGTAGCTGCAATATTCCTAGGGAAAGTATGGTGGTTATTGGTTCCTTATTGTCTAATCTTGAAAAGCTTGGATTGGACCGAAACACCTTCGAGGGGCACGAGTGGAATCAAGTTGAAGGCGAATTTCCTCGACTTAAAGTCTTGAAAATATCTCACAGTGACCTGAAGTGGTGGAGGGCAGAAAATATCCACTTTCCAAATCTCGAGAGCCTCATTCTACATTACATGAAGTATTTGGAGGAGATCCCTTCAATTATTGGAGATATACCCACACTTCATTCAATTTATGTGCAACACTGCAACGATTCTCTTATCGATTCGGCAAAGCAAATAGTGGAGGAACAACATGACATTGGAAATGAGAATCTTCAACTTTGTATAAATAAGGAAAGGTACCAAGTTGGTAGTTCCTTGCCACTAAGGAATCAAACATGTGATTGTATTACTTATGTAGGAAGGGATTCTGCAATTATATTGCTCTCCACTCCAAGTTCCTCAGTCAACGAAATTCAAATTTTAGTCCATAACATAGGAGACTCAACACTTTTAGTTCTTTACTTCATGAAAATTTTAAAATAATCTCAAAATTTGGAAAACGTGACACATTTAGTCTTACGGGATGTTCAAAATAATCATAAAATTGGCAAAACTCGACACATTTAGTCCCATAAATCCTATATAAAGTAGAGGACTAAATGTGTCGAAGTTTCTCAATTTTAAGATCATTTTAAAATTTTCGTAAAACAGAGAACTAAATGTATTTAACCTCCTATTCCATGAGCTAAAAGTGTAGTTTTGCGTATTTAACCTCCTATTCCATGAGCTAAAAGTGTAGTTTTGCCTATCTTATTTCCTTTTAACTATCTTCACATTACTTTGGCCTCATAATTTTGCTGTTAATTTTTATCATTTATATGTTTTCAGCTAATTGTTGCACAATATAATGTCAACGGTTTGTACGAACAAATTTCTTAAAGTTCTATAATCTAATCTTCAGATAACAAATATCATATGTGATTTGATCAATAACACCAATACTATCATAGACATCATCAAATATTATCAGTTACACCGTCACAAAAGATAATCTTGGATAGCTAGTAATGATTCTTATTGGGTACATTATACTTTTCGTCAATATACTTTGGCCCAAAATTGATTTTGGTCTCTAAACTTTTCGAAACACGATTTTGGTCTTCAATTTTTACATGTTGTCACGATTTTTGTCCAATCGCTAAAATTGGGATTAAAAATGTTAACAATGATGTAACCAAATGGATAAAAATCGTAACAATTTGTAGTGATTAGAAACCAAAATCATGTCTCGAAAAGTTTAGGGACCGAAATCATTACAATTTATAAAAATTAGAGACTACAATCGTACTTCAAATCATTTAGGGACCAAAATCAATTTTGAGTCAAAGTATAAGGACTAAAATATAATTTTACTGATTCTTATTTATTCCACATACGTATGTATGTAAAATAATTTTAGTCACTAAAAAGAAGTTGTAATTTGAATTAATATAATAAAAAAATAGTAAACAGTCAGATTAAAGTTGGTAAATTTTATATTCAAATCTGGCAAGAGAGTTGCAGCAGATGTCATAAAACTTTATTTAAATAATTAAATTATTTTATTATTAAATTTTATATATTATAATTTACTTTGGTTTCAACAATATCCTCAATCAGTCTAAAACGATAGGACATAATTTCTTATAAAATTTTGTCTTCCCAAAATTAAGACTATGAGAAATGTGGACTAGTTATGGTTAAAATTTAAATTTTTTATATTAATTTATTTTACCATGATTTATATAATTGATTTTACCATAATTTTTTAGTTATAGTCATTTTTAATGTAGGAAATAATATTTCTTTTAAAGGTGAAATTATTCAAATAATTTTTCATTTAAATCCCATATTTCAAATGAACAGCAAAAAAGAACTTTGAATCAATCAAATTGATAGATATAATCTAATGCTTATTTCTAGATAACTTCCATTATAATTAGAGAAAATTACATCGACACTCTTCGATTTTAGACTTAATTATAAAATTCTTTATCTTTTGTAAAATTACATATACACCATTTAATGGGGTGTTTGTGCAAAATTTCGCCGCTGAATAGAATGTATACTTGTAGTTACTACATAGAAAATATAAATAAAAAGCAATTTGTCCACCTCATGATCCACATAGGAGAAGACAGAGACAAGCATGTAGGGGGAGAATTACACTTTTGGTCCCTACACAATACCACCGAAACACTTTTGGTCCCCCTTCATTCATAAGTTACACTTTTGGTCCCAATTAGATGCATTTTTGAACACTTTTGGTCCACCCGTCAAGTGTCTGTTGGAAGTTAACGGAAAACATACGTGCGGCGCACGTGAGGTTGAATTTGGGGGGGGGGGGGGAGGGGGGGGAATTATTCTAATTTGGCGCCCAAATTGGTTGCTCTTCAGAATAAAGCACTTTTGGCACCAATTACCCTTTTTTTTTTCCCTCTCTCATAATGATTTGTTGAAGAAAATAACCCTAGTTATGCACATGAATAGGATTATTTTCTTCAACCAATCATGTTTAAAAACATAATTGATCCAAAATTAAAAATAAAATCTAAAAATTTCGAAAAAAAAGTTCCAGTACCCCATAACTTGGGCATACACAAAACCTCATTCCAGAGTTATTTTCCGTCCACGACATTGTTACTAGTAGCTCAAACCCACAATTGCATAATGGTGCTTCATTTGAAAAAAAAATTCTTGTTTGGTTCTTTTTTCATATCTTGAATTGGATGAGTTTGGTAAATCATTTGAACCAACTCATGGCTAAAAATCTGATTTTAAAGTAATTGAACAAAAAAATTTCGGTCAGATTATGAAAATGAGGAGTAATGGAGTTATAAATTATGAGAGAGAAAAAATTGGGGGTAATTGATGCCAAAAGTGCTTTATTGTGAAGAGCAGCCAATTTGGGCACCAAATTGCAATAATTCCCCCCCCCCCCCCCCCCATATTCAACCTCACGTGTGCCTCACGTGTGTTTTCCGTTAACTTCTAACAGAAAACTTGACGGGTGGACCAAAAATGTTCAGAAATGTATCTAATTAAGATTAAAAGTGCAACTCGTGAATGAAGAGGAACCAAACGTGATTTAATGGTATTGTGGAGGGACCAAAAATGTAATTTTCCTGCATGTAGGCATAAAAAATAAAAATAAAACACGAAATAAATCGTTTTAATCTAATAAAACAAAAACTAGGCGAAAAGAATTTACTCAAAGGATGCATAGAAAATTTATATTTTCAATATTATAGGGTATCTATTAATTGATATTGAAACAAAATATTTTGACTATCTGTTGAATAAATCTACGATACTATTAGGCATTGTAAATGTGAGAGAACAACTTTTATAAAAAGCATTTGCTACTTTTGGATCTAAATTTATTAACAGTTTTCTTAACGAAGTTCTTTCATTGTTCATATCATGCACTTTTCTCTTTATTTTTATTTAACTTCTTTCATGTTTTTACTTTTGCTCAAACTATTACCTGTACTATGAGGCATGATCAAGATTCATTAATTATGCAATTTTAACAATAATTCCCAAAGTTTCTTATTATTTGATATAATTTTATAATTTCTACGTCATTTTTTATGATTATGTAGTTAGTGCTGATTTTTTTACTTCGAGTTCATAACAAATAAAGAGGGAGAAAATCACATGTCAATAAGACTTAACAATTCGATACTTTTTTAATTTTTGCCACACATTAAATATTGTCCATGTACTATAATTCGAAAATACAAATTAAGATGATTTATAGGAAAAAATAAAGAAAAAAATATAAAATTTTAACTCTTTAAAACTTTGCTACTAAATGAAAAAGAACTACTAATTAAATAAGTAAATAAATATATATTAAATTATAAAATTATTTGGATATACACCTTTTCAATCTTATTTATCCAATTGATTATTCAAGATATATTTATTTACTTGAATAATACTATAATTATTGTAATATAAACTTAGATTTGTAAACGTACATTTCATATTAACGAGCCCAATAGATTAAATAATTTTGAATTTTTCTATTTTAGTTTTTAAGTATTCAGATTTAGAAAAAGACATAAAAGTAAGAAATGTAATGTTTTTATACTATTATATTTTTTTTTCATATTTTTTCTTGATTAGACTAATCAAATCGTATATGGTCATCTAGAAAATATAAAAAGGATATATGATAAAAGAAAAAGAGAGAGTTAAAATAATTAATAATTTGTTTTTGCTTTTTCCTAATATACTTTTCCTTTTGATGTATTTGTAATTTGATTTTATCATGTGTCTTTATGAAAATATCATAGAAAAAGACATAGATAATGAAGGGACAAGCGGATCCGCCCGGGAGCGCGAGCGGGAGCGTGAGAATAAAAAAAAAGGCGTAAATTTAAAAAAGTTATCACAAAATCCCAAGGGTTGTACCCTTGGGTGCTCAACCGGGTGTTCGATGTAGGATGTGATAATATTACAGACGTATATTGCACATAGAGCATAGATATGAAAAGCAAACTACAAAAGCGTAAAATTGAAATTACCTTTGTAGTTATATCGCATGTACGGCTACTAGCGTTGTTCATCTCTGGAAATGCTCACCAAGTTCGAACGTATGAACTCTCTAGAGTAGTCCACACCACACCGGAAGAGATGCACGTTTTTCTTCCTAGAGAAAAACGGATCTAGAGGACTCTATTAAATTAGTGTCTTTTCTTAAACTTATTTTGTTCTTCCAAATGATCTAAGATCAAATGAAGAACAAAGGGGATATGTGTATGAGTAGAGAGGGGCCAAAAATTAGAGGAGAGAGTGAGTTGTGTTTTTCTTCTTTTTCCTAGAAAAAGATGAAAATGAATTCTCTTGCATTGATGATTGTATATACTCATATACATACAAAATTAATGTGATTATTGAAATGTGTCTAGGTTCATCCAAGGATGTCTAGATACATCCCAATCAATCCCACTAATTCATCAATCAAACCTACCATCTCATAAGGTCTGATCTAATCATACCAAAAGAGAGAGGCTTGATTGGAATTGATTTGTTCCTTACCAAAAGAGACAAGTCAACCTTATCAGGGCCATGTATGGCCGATTTTTACCTCTCCAAGAGTGGTAATTTTCGGCCATACCTATATTGGGAAGAAGTCCAACTTCTTCTCATTCCAAAAGTGGAATTGACACACCTCTTGGGAAAAAATTTAACGGACCGGGTTCCACTGTAATCCAATTACAACGAACCCAAAATTAAATCCTATTTAATTCAAGGTCCACTTAAATAATTCTCATTGATCTTTTAATCCAATTAAAAGACCCAATCTTTCGACTCTCTACATCAACCGATAAATCCTATTTACCGATTAAATGAGGGTCCCATACAATATCGACCCGTCCATCCAATGAACAATCCCTTAAGTAATCCAATTACTTATTATCCTTCGAAATTGACTCCAAGTCAATTTCTCCACCTTCTCGGTGATTTGTGTGACCCTTTAGGTTCACCCTCAGCTAGACTTGGGCCCGTGTCCAACAGGAGCCCATTACCATGGGTGGCCGTCTAGCAACGGTCCATGGCACTAGAGACTAGGTGAATATTGGTGTGAACATTTAGGCGCCAATTTCGTATGGGTACAGTCCTTCAAAAGAATCGGGTACGGCCCGAGAACGCAACGAAAGCGTAAAAACGTGAATTTAAAGCATAATTTAAAACGGGTTCATGGGGATGTTCCCTTTGAAGTTCCCGGGCGTTTGGTGTTTGTCAAATCCTAAATAAAAGAGGAGAAGATGTTAGACATGTGGCTAAAGCATTAAAAACAACAGATACATGTAACGTAAATTGAAACCAACATTTGTTCGATATACGTACAACCGGTACTAGCGTTGTTCCCTTTTCGTTTGTCCTTCGTTCACTTGAGGATCCAAATTAGAATCCCTTTAATTTGTCCACACCACACTATGGAATGTATATCCTCTAATCTATTGCTAGATAGAAGTAGAGAAAAGAAAAAAAAATACTTCCAAAACAACACTATTATTTAGTGCCTTTTGGAATGTTTTTTTAGTTCAACCTTTCCAAAAGGTATGAACTCAAAAAGGAGAGTTTTTTCAGAGATTTTTGGAGAATTTTTGCTGGAAATTTCGTGCAAGCCAAGGCCATACAAGTTATGTGAATGGTTTTGTGTATGTAGAGTTGTTGAATTCAAAATTCAACTTCTCTTGTCAACTTCCAAAGCAACCTAAATACACACACTACTATCTACATAACCATGCACCACCCACCAAATCATATAAAGGCTGGTCACATGTGCCTCACATGTGGAAGATTTTAATTCCTCCTTCACTTGCTATAAATTGTATTTTTCTATGGACTAGGACTACTAGTCTTGGACTTTTATTTAATCTAATTAATAACTCCAAAAAGTCCATTGGGAATTAATTAATCCAATTAATCTCAATCCAATTGAAGCCCATAAGTTTATTTAATCCAATTAAATAAACATAAGTCCAAACTCTAATTAATTGATCCAATCAATTAATTAATCCAAACTCGATAAATTAATCCAATTAATTTAAAGGTTCTAAGTCCAAAAATTAACTAATCCAATTAATTAATTCTTGGACCATCCATCAAATGGATCTCCCAATAAATGATCCAATCATTTTTTTTTCTCCTGAAATTAATTTAACCTTATCAAATTAATTCACTTCTTCTAGAATTAATTCCAAATTTATCTCCCAATAAATTAATTCAAGAATTAATTCCAAATTGCATAGACGTCCAACGTTTGTCGTCGATGAAACACGACACTCGTCCAATGAATGCAATCCTTAGTGCAATTCTCTATAGGAACCTCGATGCCCTATCTCGAGGTCCTCGACTTGGAACATTTCAGACCAATCCTCAGAAGTTGGTTTCACAACTGCCATCCAATGCGCAACCCAACTACATGGATTATCTAATTGGTCTGTGGGCATTTGTTGTGATGTTAAAACGCCATTTAACGTAATCAGTAAGCACAACAAACACATAATGCCATAGATGAATACTTACTAATCATCAGGTCAATATTACTTTAATAAAAATTGCTAAATAGTACCTAAAACCGCCATCCAATTGGCTTTCTGGTCACCTATTCTATCAATCTCCCACTTAACCTAAAACTAATCACCCATGACGCTCAGACTTATCTGAGCATGAGTAATCTGCGATATCCGGCTCGGTCTCACGGGTCTACCTTATTTATGCTAAAATGATGCGGTCCAACCGCACGTCACCTCTTCCTACATTGCTCCAAGCCCATTGTACTGTCTAAGAACTTTCCTGGATCCGTGATGAGATCTCGCTCCTATAGCTTGCGCTACAGCCATGTTGTTATCCCCCAAGGTAACTACTGGCTAGCTCGTGCTAGGCACCACACCCAACCATTGGATGTGGTTTTTCATCCAAACCACTCTTCGGAGCAACTTCAAAAGTTGCCATACATTCAACTTTCATGGTCCGTCGTAGTGTCCCGCTTGAAACATTTCCAAGCCATCACCTTACCATCAAGCCTGAATATATGTTCATAGTGACACTAAATATTATTCACATAATCCTGGAAGCTAGTATCGCTATAGCCTTCCAAAATCAACTCTCTATAGAACATGCACCAAGAACACTTCTTTAATCCTTATTCAGGTATTAAAGACTGTTGTCAACAGCAGTCTACTGCCTCTTTGGTACACACTTGATTGCCGTCGTTATGCTCGAAGCATACACAACATCAGGTTCAATGCACCAAACAACATACTCATGCTGCCTACGACAATGGCGTAGGGGATGTCAAACATCTAAGCTTCCTCATTAGTCTACCGTCTCCCGGCCTTAGTCTAGGGTATGGAATTGGGCGTCGGTTCCCATCCTTGCTAGGCATCTATGCTTAATTTTTGAGACTACGCATGCCTCATTAAATCGACACAGGGAACTATTCCCTATTCGACCAACCACTGTGGCCACAAGTTTAGGCAGTAGGAATGTGTCTCCGAGTGCACAGGAGATACCTCTGTCACATACTGACAGGTTCGTCCTCGCTACACATTCTGACAGCACTGGACAAAGCTTATAATGTTCATCTTACATAATGATCACCTCTCGCCAGATCCAAGATACAAACATCCTGTATACGTGACTGCCATGGTTCCTAAAGTCTGAGGACTATTCCCGTATTATCATAATCGGGGAAATCCAATCATACCGACCAAGCCTCCAAGGCTTCCATATGATGATCCCCGCGAGTCAGCCCAGTTGGCTCGACCCCAGTCGACCAACCCTCCAAGATCGTCCCACGCCTGTCGCCGATGAAACACGACACTCATCCAATGAATACGACTCTTAGTGCAAGTCTCTATAGGACTCTCGATGCCCTGTCTCGAGGTCCTCGACTTGGAACGTTTCAGACCCAACTCTTTATCAGTTGGTTTTATGACCATCATCCAATGCGTGGCCCAACTGCATGAGTTGTTAACTGTGGTATGTGGGCTTTGTTGTGATATATGTAAAACACCATTTTAACATATGAAAAATGAGCAGAACAAAGGAAACACCAATGATAATGAATACTCATTTTATTCATCACATAATATTACATTACATCAAGTTGTCAAATAGGTTACATCAAGTCAATGTAATTAGCAACGCACGTGCTTCTAACTAGTATCTATAAGAGCACCAATCAACTTAAAAATTTCTTTCTTTCTTTTTTGTTTGTCTAAATTAAACTCATCATATTATCACTAACAAAAAGAAATATATTATTGGAACGGCATTTGGAACGACCGACTTTGTATTTGTAACATATTTAATAGATTTGAAACGGTCTCTATAACGGCCAGTCTTCTGTTGCTTTGACAGGCATTACAAAATATTTATAACGGATTCTAGAAAAACCATTACTAATTGCATTGACTTTTGTACCGGCCACGTAAACCGTTACAACTATTGACCGAATATAGAAAATAGGAGTGAATTGCATTTTTGGTATCATATAAAGAGGTTCACTTGTACAGTACATACTGCTGTTAATTTAACGGAAAGTCATGTGAAGAGCACGTGGCCGTTAGAAAATGCGAGAGAATTGCATAACTTTTTCTCATCCTTCCCAAACCCAACACCCCCTCCCCGCCTCCTGTCAGCCACTGTCCCAAACAATTCACCTCCAACCGCCTCCGCTCCCCTCTCCACCATTCACCTTCCTCTCTCCATTCGCTCACCGCCTCCGCCTCACTCTGCCCATTCCGCCTGCAAATAGTCCGTCCACTTCCTTGAAAACACTTGAACAGTCGCCTCTGTTGTACCCTATGTTGCCCCCGCTCCACCTCTCAGCTCCACCTGTGCCCCCTCCATACCTAAAATTAATGATTAATAAATTTACAAAAATTATAAATTATATAAAAAAGTTTTCTTAATATAATTTATTTTTTAATATTTTTAAATCATGAGTGATAATAAAAAAAATTTGGACAGTTGGATTAAAAACAAGAAGATCTAGACTATTGATTTGGAAAAACAAAAGTGTAGAGATAATTTTAAAAACTATAAAATTAGTAAGGGTATTTTAGACATTTCATATCAAAATTCTTGATAAATTCAGACAAGGATGTTGTAAGATTTTTTTCCAAAAGTTGAAGAGACTATATTAACCTTTTTTTTTTTTATTTGTTTAGGGTGATATTTTGCCCGTTCTTTATTTTACAGGGGAAGTAAATTGCATTTAACCTTATAAAGCATGGGTATCTTGGTTTCAACTTGATGGAGGAATTGAAGAATATGACTATTTATTTAGTTTAATTAATCCCGTATTTTAATTCCACAGAATCTTCAGACTTTTTCTTTGTTTCACATTGATTATACCTACTCAATTACTATTTAGAACTTGGAATATTAAACGATGTTCCTTAATTGTACAAATTAATTAAACACAATTAAAATATTATAAATTAACAAGCCTGTCTTTATTGGAAATGAAAATGCATTTTTTGTTATTAATGTCATTTTAGTACCTAAGTAATTACAAATGACTTAATTAATACACGAATTTTGATATTAATATCACTTTGGTGTACGAATAATTACAAATGACTTAATTAGTACCTGATTTTCACCATTAATATCTTTTTGGTATCCAATTAATGTTTTTTATTTATTTTTTCTTAAAATAATCAAAATTAGTCATGATCGTTAGTTGACTGGAAAACTACATTTTTAGTCCTTCAACAATATCACTAAAATGATTTGGTCCTCTTTATTCTATGAGTTACACTTTTGGTCCCTAAAGTTACCTATTTTGAAATTGGTCTTAACCGTTAGACTAATAGACTTGTGCACGTGAGCTGCACGAGGACGTGAAAAAAATGGGAAAATTGGCTGAATTTTTTCCCCAAATATGTAATTAATTTAAAAAACTTTTGTTAAGTTCTTAAAGATAAGTTGTCAAATTCTTACTTTTTCTAAAAGATTATAAACTCCTGACTTCTTGTTTTTAGAGCTTATATGATATTCTCCTAAAAAAGTTTCAAATATTTTATAAAATTTTATAAGTTTTCAAATATCTTATAATAGGGTAAATTCAGCCATTTTTTCCGAGATTTGTCATAATTATAAATATCCCCTTGTTGTTTGAATAATTACAAATACCCCCATAAGGTTTGTAGTTTTTATCTAAAGGTCTGAATTGACCATTTTGCCCTTAATTTTTTTTATTAAAAATTATAGAAAAATCAGCCATGGCAAATTGCATTATTGCTCCTCTATGTAAAAAAAATTAAAAAACCTATCCCTGCGCATTGTAGTCCAAATTCTTTTTAGAGTTAAATAAAAAATAATTTTGTGCATAAGGGCATTTTGGTCAATTCACCCATAAAAATAGATGGAAATGGGTTTTTTATTATACGGTTACAAATTTCAGGGGGATATTTGTAATTTTTCAAACAATGAGGAGTTATTTTATTATGTCAAACTTCAGGAGAGATAGTTGTAATTTACCTTATAAAATATTTTAAAAAACTTACAAGTTCTTCCAAACACCCTCTAAGCTGTGGCTGGCTTTCAGAGTCTGCTTTAATTAGGCAAATTAACAAAAAAATAATAATAATATTTGTTTTACTTCTAAACTTTGCAACAACTTGCGACGATCATTTATTTTGCATTCATTAATTTACAATGCAGTCTTCATTGCAAATGCCTTGGCAAAAGTCATCTATATAGAATTCCAAAAATTCCAATTTTTTCACCTAGTTTGCAACAACTTCTGCGACATATATGTGTAACTCTAATGCATGTTTTAAACTTTAAATCATAACAATTAATGTCATTATAATAATAGTAAAGCTCAAATTTAAGATTAGATAGATCAATTTGTTCTTGTGGCAGATTAATATAACACACACATATATATATATATATATATATTAACCTCTCGGGCGAAAATTAACCACATAAAAATATGTCACAATATTCTCTATATTTCATTGTATAGCAGAGCTGTCAAAATAACTCGCAAGAGAATGCATAGCCTTCACATTCAGCCTGTCTTTAGAGGAAAAAGCTGAACCACAGCAAATAAAATAATTACTTGAATCAAAGACAGATTGAATCAATAAATAATGTTGAATTAATCGTAAGGAAATAAACATTTTTGTATTTTATAATCATACGCAATGGCAATAAATATCAGAAGTACATTATAATAGAATTACATTTCAAAACTTAATATTGCGTATATTACTGTTATATTTTTCTTCAAAACCCATACTTATTCGTGTCATTTGCAATCCATTTGACACTTTATGGATTGAGCGTTCTCCTAATCATATGCGTGACCCAATAATTCACATATAAAATAATTTATTTCATTACTAGTAATAGAAATATAGAAATGTTATAACATAAAAAGTGTACAACCAAAAAGTTGATAATTAAAACTAGGGTAAATTACAGTTAGCTCCACTGAGGTTTGACATAACTACAAATACCCCTCGTTGTTTGAGAAATTACAAATACCTTCTTGAGGTTTGTAACCGTCTGACAAATAACCCATTTTCATCCATTTTTATGGGTAAACTGACCAAAATGCCTTTATATATTGAATTATTTTTTTATTTAATTCTTAAAATTTTTTGGATTACAATGCCTAGGGAGAGGTTTCTTAAGTTTTTTATACAGAGGAGGAATAATACAATTTGTCTCAGGTGATTTTTCTACAATTTTAATAAAAAAATAAGGGCAAAATGGTCAATTTCAGATCTTTGGTTAAAATTTACAAACCTCAGGGGATATTTGTAATTTTTTAAACAACGAGGGAATATTTGTAATTATGCCAAACCTCACGGAGGTAGATGTAATTTACCCTTAAAACTATATATAAATTTAGCCGTTACAGCTAATTAAGATTCCTGGAAAGGGAATCAGGTGAGCCTCGTTATTATCACGGTATCTATTTCAATTTTTTTGAATGAACCTGTTACAACTACATCATAAATTTCAAGTATAAAAAATCAATATACGTAAATTACAAATATAAATAAGTAAATATGTATAACAAATCTTTTTTTTTTATAAGAAAACGAATATGTATAACTAATCAATAACTACTATTATAATTAATATCAAATACGTATAACTAATATGACAATTAATATTACATCAGGCTAACTACTATGATTAAAGTAGATTAATATCCATTATGATTTTAACTTCGCTAATTAAGATAGATGCTATTGGCATTTCTATTTCTATCCAATATACTAATTTGCAGCACATGCAGCTGCCAGTAGACAACCGTTGACTTGGGTGCAGGGATTGAAGAACAAGATTAGTTTTAATCTCATCGTTCAATCACAGATCTAGACTAAAACTTTTCTTCTTACGTATCTTTTCTTCTTGTAAGGAGCAGGAAATTGTTTTTTTTTGTGCAACTTTGCATTCGTTGTCACATGTACATAACAATCTCCAAGAGCAGGACGACCAAGTTTTCTGCTATCAACTAATTAATTGAATTGACGTTACTCTCCTCCTTAAACAAGAGTGTCGTAGGTTCAATCTCATATTGTCCCTAACCCTCTGCAACCATCGTGCTAAAAAACAAAAAGCTAATTAAGTTTCTTGGATTCAGTGAGCCTTGTTGTTAACGTTTCTTAATTTTAACTTTTTCAAATGAATGAGTTACCATTAAATTATAAATTTCACTTATAAAAAAAATTAAGAAAAATACAATTACCCCCTGTGTTAATCGAAAAGAGTAAAAATCCCCTGTGTTAGATAAAAGAGCAATTTGCCCCCTTGCGTTTATAAAAAAGAAGCAAAAAAACCCCTCACGGGTTTGCGTGTATTACACGCGCTATTTGTTTTATTTTTTTATATTTTTAATTTTTATTTTTAAAATATATTTATATCTTTATTTAATGACCGTTGGATTAGAACCTATGGTCCAGATTTAATTAATAGATCAATGGTTCAGATTTTACTAGATTCAAATCAACGGTATAGATTGAAAATTGTATATATAATATATAATATATAAGTTATAATTAAACTTATATATAAAAAATATATAATCAAAATTATGTATATGTAATATATATATAGAGAGAGAGAGAGACCGGGGGGGGGGGGGTTGGCAGCCAACGACGACTGGGGGCTGAAGGAGGGAGGAGGACGACGATGCCGGCGACGGCACTGGAGGGAGGGGGAGGGACAGCGCGAGTCTGAGGGGGCGGGGCGCTGACATGGGAAAATGGATTGGGGGGGGGGGGAGGGGGCGACCGGGGAAAATTGGGTTGGGGGAGGGGGCACCGGGGAAAGGGGGAACGGGGGGCGGCGGCAATGGGACTCGCGGGCGGAGGGGACGAGGCGGTGGACTGGCAGTGGCGCGACCGTATCCAGGTGGAGGCGCTAGCGCTGGTGCGGTTAGGCGATGCGACTTGCAGGGGAGGCGCCGGCGGCATTGGACTAGCAAGAAGAGGCGGGCTGACGGCGTGGCAACTGAAGGGGAGGAAGAAGTGGCTGGCGGTGGCGACGGGGGATGGGGGGGGGGGAGGGCGCTGGTGGTGGGCGTGGGGTGGCTGGTGGGGGTTGGGGGTGGGTTAATTATAAAATTATATAATTATATATTATTGTTTAATATTATATATAAATATTAAATATAAATATTAAATATACTTTTCTATAATTTATATATAAAAAAATATATTTTATTTTTAAAAATCATAAAACTTCGCAAAAGCCGTCATAGGGTGTTTTTTACTTCTTTTTTAAAAACACAGGGAGGGTAAATTGCTCTTTTATTTAACACAGGGGGGGTTTTTCTCTTTTCGATTAACACAGGGGGGGTAATTGCATTTTTTCCAAAAATTTAATATACGCCAATTATCAATATGAAATATGTATAAATTAAACAATAACTACTATATATTACAATATCAAATAAATATAATTAATCAATAACAATAATTACAGCAGACTAACTATTACTATTAAAGTAGATCAATACCCACACATTAGTTGGAATCGAACTTATGAAATTTCAATTTTACCAACCAAGAAAGACATGATTCGTGTTTCTATTTTTATTTTCAATGTATTAATTTGTAGCACATGTAGCTGCCAGTAAACAACCTTTGACTTGGGTGTAGGGACTGAAGAACAAGATTAGTTTAATCTCATCATTTAATTAAAGATCTGGACTACAACTTTTGATTTCTTTGGTGGAATCTTCTGCCATATGTTTTCTTGTTTTTAAGGAGCAACAAGTTGTTGTTTTTCTTGCACAGACAATAATCATTCACGCTGTGTTGCTTCCCTTTTTCTCTATACGACTAGAGATTATCCCAAAAAAGAACCTCAATCTCAACAGCATTATCAGAGGGGCCTGTTCGAGATGGCAGTAGCAGCTTATGCAACTTTGCGTTCCCTGTCGCATGTCCTTAACAAACTCCAGCATCCTGCTCGTCTGCGTCAGCTTCATGTCGACATAAAACAAATTCAGAGGTTGCAGGAGAAAGTTGAGTTCTTGCTAGACTTTCTCGAAGCTCATTCCCAAAGAATAAACTAAGAAATCGGAGATCTGGGGAGGCAAATTGCTGATGCTGCCGCAGAAGCTGAGGAAGTTGTTGACCGTCATGTGGTGGATCAACTTCGTTACAAATCTCAAGAAGAAGGTCATTGTATGGCAGCCCTCTCGTCTTTCTCTCAAGATATAGACCAAGTAATTGGAAAGATCGACTCCATCACAAACGAGTTGACGATGATAGGCAAAGAGGAATGGGCCGACATCCAAAAAGAGCAGCCAATAGTTTCTGTGCCAGTCAGATCATCGGAAGTGCATCTTTCTAGTGGCAAGAAGGGTACTATGATGGGATTTGATGAACACTTGGAACGAATCGTGGATCAGCTCACCAGAGGTGAACCAGATCTCCAAATCCTCCCAATTGTAGGCATGGGGGCATTGGTAAGACTACTTTAGCTCAAAATATTTTTGAAAATCCATATATCGTGCATCACTTTGATAAACGAATATGGCTTACAATATCTCAAGAATATAGTATGAGGGAAATTCTTTTAGGCCTTCTTAATGTTGAAAAAAGTCAAGAAAGCAATGAAACACTAGCCGAATTAAAAGATCGACTGCACAAAACATTATTTCGTAGAAGGTACTTAATTGTTATGGATGATGTCTGGGATATTGATGTTTGGAACGAGTTGAACAGATTTTTTCCAAATAATAGAAATGAAAGTCGAATTCTAGTGACCACTAGAATATCAAATGTTGCAGTTTCTTTAGGTTCCCAGGAATCTTATTCGTTAGATTTTCTAAATGAGGAAAAAAGTTGGAATTTGTTTTGTCACGAAACCTTTGCACAAGAAAGTTGCCCATATCCGGAGTTGGAGGAAATTGGTAAGAGTATTGCAAAAAGTTGCAAGGGACTTCCACTAACAACTGTTGTAATTGGTGGGCTGCTTGCGAATTCCAATATGACTCGAGAATATTGGGAGTCTGTTGCTGAAAATGTGAACGCTTTTCGTAATTCAAAAGATTACAAGCAATGTTTACAGATATTGTCTTTGAGCTACAACAGTTTGCCTATTCATCTTAAACCATGTTTCCTCTATATGAGGGTTTTTCGTGAAGATTCTAAAGTTAATTTTTCCAACCTAACCAAATTATGGATTGCTGAAGGATTTCTAAAATCAATAAGAGGTAAAAGCTTGGAAGAGGCTGCAGAGACATACTTAAGAGAACTTATTGATAGAAGTCTAATACTGAGTCATAAATTTGGGGATGATGGGAACATCATAACATGTGGAATTCATGATGTTCTAAGAGATTTGTGTTTGAGGGAATATGAAAAAGAACATTTCATTTATGCCCCAAAAGTGCAGAGAGTTATTGTATTTAGCGGTTTGGAGAAGCAAAAGTGCTTCATTTGTGGCCTTGAGACCGCACTTGATATGATAGACCTGGATGAAGTGAATTATGCCTCACAACTGACATCAGTTGCAAGTGTTTGGGCGTGCAACACCTGCAAAAATATGTATCCAAGTCTTAATAAAACAAGATTGGTCAGGGTAAAATTAGTGAGCAAGATATGGCGGTCAAGTGAATCCCGTGAAAAAGAAATCCTGCACCCCACTAGCTTGCGGTATCTTGAGGTGAGGACTTCCCGTAACTTAAAATTTTTATCTCCATCTACATTAGCTTTACTCTGGAACCTAGAGACTTTTTCTTTTCTTTCCTTCATCAGACAGTCTGTTCTTCTACCATGTGAAATTTGGGATATGCCACACATTAGGCATTTTCTTGGTTTTGATCGTATTGTTTTACCTTATCAAGCAGTTACTCAAGATTCCATTATTATGGAAAACCTACAGACGCTTTCCTATTTAAGAAATTTCAGGTGGACAGAGGAGGCCTTAGAAAGAATACCAAATTTGAAGAAAACTATGTATTTCTTTTTTGGAAGAAAAGGGAAGCATGGATTGGTCTTACTATTGTCTCTACAATCTTGCCCGTCTACAAAAACCTCGAGTCACTTTTGGTCGAAGCTAAGGATTTGACATTGGAGAAGATCACCTTCCCGACTTCACTGAAGGAGTTGAGCTTGTATAGTTGCAATATTCTTTGGGAAAAGATGATAACCATTGGTTCCTTATTGCCTAATCTTCAAAAGCTTGAATTGGACCGAAACACCTTCGAGGGGCACGAGTGGAATCAAGTTGAAGGCGAATTTCCTCGACTTAAAGTCTTGAAAATATCTCACAGTGACCTGAAGTGGTGGAGGGCAGAAAATATCCACTTTCCAAAGCTTGAGAGCCTCATTCTATGCTACATGAAGTATTTGGAGGAGATCCCTTCAATTATTGGAGATATACCCACACTTCATTCAATTTATGTGCAACGTTGCAACGATTCTCTTATCGATTCGGCAAAGCAAATAGTGGAGGAACAACATGACAATGGAAATGAGAACCTTCAACTTTATATAAATAAGGAAAGGTACCAAGTTGGTAGTTCCTAGCCACTAAGGAATCAAACATGTGATCATGTCATTCTACTGTTTCTTTTTACGTTTTGTTAATAAGTTAGAGGTTATGTAGAGAGGGATTTTGCAATTGTATTGCTCTCCGCTCCAAGTTCCTTAGTCAACGAAATTAAACTTTTAGTTTATAACATAGGAGATTCAATATTTTTATTCTTTTATTCTATGGAATTTTTAAAATAATTTTAGAAATTGGAAAAACTCGACGTATTGATTCTCATAAATCCTGTAAAATAGGGTACTAAAAGTGTCGAGCTTTTCTAATTTTTAAACCATTTTAAAATTTTCATAAAATAGAAAATTAAATGTATTTAACCTCTTATCCCATAAGATTAAAAGTGTATTTTACCTACCTCATTTCCTTTTAACTATCTTCGCATTACTTTGGCCTCATAATTTTATTCAGATAACAAGTATCATATGTGATTTGATCAATAACACCAATACTACCTAGACATCATCATATACAGTAAAACCGGGATAAGTGCGATTTTAGTATTTTTGGTCTATCCATTAACTTAACCGTTAAAGTTAACAAAAAATACGATTTTAGTGCAAAAACTTATCATTTTACTCCATTTTGTGCTATTTTTTAAGTTTTAATCTAATACACTATTTTTTTCTATTTTTCTTCAAACTTCAAGAGAGAGAGAGAGAAAAAAAAAACAAAAGAATTTAAACAACAAATTTTCTCTATAATCTTAATATTTTAGTCCTCAAGAATGTTTTATGTATTGCATTATACACAAAAAATGTAATTGATAATATTTCGTTATGTAGTCTTCAAGAATATTTTAGATATTGTATTATACAAAAAAAAGCTTATTGATAATATTTTGATAATACTATATAGAAAATTAATTCATTGTTTAAATTCAATTTCTTTTTTTGTTTTTCTCTCTTGAAGTTTGAAAAAAAAATAAAAAAATAAGTTTATTGGACTAAAACTTAAAAAGTAGCACAAAATGGGAGTAATATGACAATTTTTTACACTAAAACTGAATTTTTCCGTTAACTTTAACGGTTAAGTTTATGGACGGACCAAAAACTCCAAAAATATAATAGTTTGAGGACCAAAACCGCTTAATTGGCCAAGTTTAGGGACCAAAATTGCATTTATCCCCAGTAAAAACCTCTAAAAATTAATAATATCAGTACCACGTAATTTATTAATTTAAAGAGGTATTAATTAATCAATAAATTAATAATTTATTCATTTAAAAAGATTTCTTCTGATTCAACAAACCTACATGATTCTTCATGAATAAAACATAAACATTGCATTGGCTAATTGAATGATGTATATGTACAATGTGACTAATTAATTAAATATAATACACTACCCTAAAAAAACAAAGTTTATTGTAGTGCGTAGTACTAGTTAAAACGTAATGCAAGTTCATATATGGTAAGGAAATCAACTACTATATAAACAACATCAAACATTTCTAATTAGTCAATCCAAATCAAAACCAACCAACCATGGCTTCACATTTAAAAGGTGTCCAAAAATCAATATGACAGATCAAATACGTAAAGCACTATGTGAGTATAAGGAAGATCACCCCACATGCACTCAAAGAGATTTGCAATCAATTACGGAAAAGGAAGCACTCATAGCGGCAACAACTCTTCATAATTTTTTGTTACAGTATGAGAACGCAATACCAAAGATTTTGGATGTAGTGAGGAAAGTTAGAATGAATACAACTAGAAATTTTAAGAAGAAACAAGCAACAATAGAATCATATTTTACTGAGTTGTCCTAGTTATATTTGAAAGTTTATAGAATTATTAATTTCTAATATTGAAGGGACCATAAATTTAAGGGTCTTCCAAAAAAATATTATCTTTTTAATTTATCGAAATTATTAATTTAGACCTTAGGCCCAAGTTGCGATCGAGTAAAATTATTATTTTAGAGAAGTTATTAATTTATCGAGTACTAATTTATAGAGGTTCTACTGTATTATCAGTTACATTGTCCCAAAAAATAATCTTGGATAGCTAGTAGTGATTCTTATTGGGTAAATTACACTTTTCGTCAATATACTTTGGGCCAAAATTGATTTTGGTCTCTAAATTTTTCGAGACATGATTTTGGTCTCCAATATTTACAAATTGTCACAATTTTTGTCCAATCGCTAATATTGGTATTAAAAATGTTAACAATGATGGAACCGAATGGATTAAAATCATAACAATTTGCAATGATTAGAAACCAAAATCATGTCTCGAAAAATTTAGGGACCAAAATCGTTATAATTTATAAAAATTAGAGACTGAAATCGTACTTCAAATAATTTAGAGACCAAAGTTGGTTATGAGTCAAAGTATAAGGACCAAAAATATAATTTTACCGATTCTTATTTTTGTTACCACATACGTATGTGTATAAAATAATTTTAGTCATTGATAAGAAGTTGTAATTTGAATTAATGTAATAAAAAAAAAAAGGAAAGTCAGATTAAAGTTGGTATATTTTATATTTAAATCTGGTAAGAGAGTTGCAGTAGATGTGATAAAACTTTATTTACAATTACTAAAATATTTTATTACTAACTTTTATATATTATAATTTACTTTAGTTTCAACAATATCCATAATCAGTTCTAAAACGAAAGGACATAATTTCGTATAAAATATTGTCTTCCCAAAATTAAAAGAATTTTGTTTTTACTTAGTTAATTAAACACGAACAAATCAAAGTGAGAAGCCCAAGGAAAGTATTTATGGAGCAAAATATTATGTGATTGGTTTATTTCGATCAAATGTAATTTAGATAAGAATTTGGCCAAGAGTAGTAATAATAATAATAATAATAATAATAATTATAATAATAGTAATAATAATAATAATAGTAATAATAATAATAATAATAATAATAATAATAAAAAAAAAAAAATAAAAATAAAATAAAAAAAAAAACCTAGGAAAAGAAGAAACCACACGAGGATACCAAACATTAACGATTCAAGATTCATCCTAATTTCTGTTAACAAAATCTAAGACTTGTTCCATAACTCGCGAAATTCAATTATTTATTTTATTTTTTCAATTATTTGATATAATTATTCAAAAAAAATAAAGAGATAATTATATTTACACCCCCTGACCTATAGTCTATTATACAAATCATCCATGCCTTTTGAATAATTACAGAAACCATCCTTGATAGCAAAAAATATGGGTAGTTTGTGTAATAATGTCGATACTTTTGAGGAGTGTAAGTATAATTTTCTAAAAAAATGGGGGTGGTTTGTGTAAATGATGCTTACATTCTAGTGGGTGTATGTGTTTATTCAAAAGATAGGAATAATTTGTGTAAACAGACTATAGGTAGAGGGTATAAATGTAATTATCCCAATATTATTTTTAAATATCCACTCAATTATTATTATGACTACACAATATAATTTATTTGACACGCAATATTTAAGGATCAAGCTCCATGATTTTCAACTGGAGATCAACAAGCTCATATTTTAGATTCGAGCTCAAGTTCGAACTTGATCTTTTTTACCTTCTTTCTTTTGGGCATTTGGATCTCTTTGGACCAGCCCATTTCTATGTACATTGGGATTGGAATAGTAGCTCGCGATTGGAATGGACAAGTGCTTGCTTGGAATTCGCAGCAAGTTCAACGAGAAGCGGCTGCTGAACTTGTGGAAACTCTTGCAGCAAGGGATGCTATTAGACTTGCTGATCAGATGGGATGGCGTCGCATAATACTCGAGGGCGACTGTTTACATGTGATTCGAAACTTTCGGCTACAACTTGTGACAGATCTTACACGGGCTCGATTGTTGAGGACATTCACTGCATTAGCTCAGGTTTTTTTTTTTTTTTTTGAGTTGGAAGCGATAAATTTTATTAATTAAAAAAAACGATTACAATCAGTCCTGTCAGTATCAATATTGGACAAAGACAAATATAACAATCATATCGACAATATCACAGAAACTAACATCTTGCTATTACAGCAATAAATAAACCTACTATACAGAAACAAATCATCTCACACGGAGGATTCGAACCCATGACCTCTAAGATCATGGAGCCTCAACTTCGCTAACTGAGTTAGACCTCATTGGCGCATTACCTCAGAGTTTATTTCTTGTCAATTCTCCTTTGTCCGTATGGATGATAATCAAGTGGCTCACGTCTTAGCCCACTCAGATGTTTTATTTCAGGAGGGTTATCACACTGCCCCCTCACGAATTGTTCCTTTGCTGGCTGCTGATGTTTCAGCTTAAATTAAATTCTATTAAAACAGTTGACTTGGCCTAGTGGTAATAATTTGATTGGATCAAAAGAAGAAAATAAGGAAAAAAAGAGATGGAATTCTCTCTCGATCAAACTTCAGCCCAACTTACTCCAGCAGAAGAGCTACTTCACCCATTAAAGATTCCCAAACCACCTGATATGATGTCTGAATTAATCAATGTAAAGAGGATCAACATACAGAGTTACCAAGCGATGGTTGAAGAACGGCGATTGCAGGAGAACCAAGCTACAAATCAACAAACAAATTCGCAAGATAAGGAGAAGGAAGAAGTATCTATCAGATGCCCTTCATACAGGTCGAAGCTGATCAACAGCTCAAATCATATTTATTTCCCAACCTGGCTGCATAACTGGGAAGAACAATCCCTGGAGGTTAACACTCAAGACCCCAAAATTAACCCGAAAGAACCTCTACTAGAACTATCATTGGATCCAACTCTGATCAAGAAAATTAGACAGCCTTGGAGAAAAGCTCTAATTATACAGACAGTGGGACTGACTAGCTCAAACATGCATATAGGTGTACAGTTACAACGGATATGGAAAACATCAGAGCCAATATTCCCGACGGATCTAAGTCAAGGTTACTATACAATTAATCTGAAAAATAAGGAAGATTATCACATGGCATTAGCAGGAGGACCATGGTTCTATCTAAACCACTACATTGCAGTCCAACAATGGATTCCTAATTTTAGAGCGTCAACAGCAAAAAACAACAGGATGGTTATTTGGGTCCAAATTCCTGAACTCCCATTGGAATATTATGACTTTCAAGTACTATTTGAAATAGAAAAACTCATTGGAAGACCAATCAAGGTGGATAACCATACAAGCAAAGTAGCTAGAGGAAGATACGCACGTATCTGCATTGAGGTTGATACGTGCAAGCCACTTCCTACAGGATTCTATATAGGCAATACAAATCAAAAATTGGTGTATGAACTGAAAACTCAATTTTGTTTCACGTGTGGTATTATTGGCCACGTCCAATCCGCGTGCAAGGTTTGCACTAAGTCAGAAGAGAAGGAGGGAGATCATGAAAATTCACAACAAGACAAGGCTCAACCTTTGGAAAAGGGCTGGAAAATCATTAACTCAAGGCCCGAATCAAGTAAGTTCATGGAAAGACAGCCTATTCAGCTCCTGCAACCAAGAAGAATGCATAATAACCCTGGCTTTAACATCAAACAAGCTACAACCAATCAACATCACAATCAGGCAAAGATTTGGGTACCCAAGAAAGACCTCCCACACAAGATATCTCAACAACAAGAAGACGGATTATGCAAACATCAAAACAAGGCAGAAGGTCTAATTCAGGAAGATGATAGAATTAATGAAGATAGACGTCAGCAAGAGAAGTTCAGTACATCAGCTATACACATAGACGTGCAAGATTTGGATATGGTAGACAAAAACAGTAGACAAGTCCCGGATTTTGCGCACGGCATAGCAAGAAAAGAAGGAAACCAGGCACAGGTGGAGGACATGCAGAGTTCGGAATCGGACACTTGTATGAAGGAAATCACTGAAACCGGGGTTAATACTTCTTCACCTGTTGAGAACATAGAATTAGACTCTGAAAACCAGGAATTAGTATCTGATATGAGCATTAGTAAGAGAGAACCTATTAATATATTACTAAATTTGAATAGGAATAGGATAGTGGATATAAAGTCAACCTCTAGTGAAAGCTGCATTCCACCAAATTGTGTAATAGAATCTAGTAAAAATAGTATAGAATTAGCCCAAACACCTCCACCCTTACTCACTTGCAAGTTGGATACTAGCGTTCAACCAAAAGATGGCACCAACACCAAACCGCAGAAACTCCCAACAAACCTTGAATCAGATTCAGCCTCAGATAGGACCAAACAACAACATGGAGCACCAAACACTACCATCCACAATTCTGACACTGGCTCCGCCATCACCAAGCATCTCACAAAGCTTGATCAGCCAGTTCTATCCAACAGTGCAAAACATGCAGACAACACCACCACAAGTCCATGCTACACCTATGATAACATCAGAAGCACATATGAGGAATTTCCCCCAGGATTTGAGCCCAGATTCAAGTTCCAATCCAGCAATGACACCAACACATGCAACAAACCAAAGCGGCAGAGAGGACGACCAAAACTCACAAGGTAATCTCCGAGCAAAGAACAACTTGATCAGATTGGGACAGTACAAGTACATTGTCCAACCATTCCATGTAGCACCTCATGTTTTCAACAATCCACCAAACTATACAAGAACTATAATAGAGGTGAATCAAGAGAGGGAAGCATTCGGACGCGAAAAGAGAACTTCAGTACAGACTTCTAGTTCTCCCACTGCCAAACGCGGCACTTCACCACCACCACTCTGCAGTTCACCCAAGAGAATCTGTGCTGGCGCAGAATGTAACAGAGAATGGCTTCTTGTCCTTAACCTTTCCCCAACAACCAATAATGAAAATTCTTGCATGGAACTGCAGAAGAGCAACTAGGCCTGAGTTTATGACTGCAGCAAGATCACTACTATCACGATACACACCACATGTATTTGTTGTAATGGATACTCGTATGCAAGCAGATCGAGCCCAAAATGTAATCAGATGTCTACAATTAGATACTGTAGCAGTTGTGTCTTCCATGGGGCTATCAGGAGGAATATGGGTTATGTGGCGCATAGAATAAATCAACATGAATGTGGTCTATACTTCAGCTAGAACAATCCACCTGGAAGTGTCAATGAGGCCAGGGCTACCACCATTCCTTATGTCTGCAGTGTACAATCACCCTCAGGTTCACTTGCAAAACCAGGTGTGGTCTGAACTCAATAACCTGACTTTATTAAATTATGATAAGTGGATCATGATAGGTGATTTTAATAATATTTTGCACCATAATGAAAAATTAGGAGGTAATATTACAACATTCAGAAAGATGCAACAATTTAGGTCATGCATGCAGTTCTGTAATATGATTGACCTAGGATACATTGGACATAAATATACATGGAGTAACAAAAGATTTGGTCACTCATTTATCATTGAAAGACTAGACCGGGTAATGGCCAACCCTAGTTGGCTTAATGAATTCCCTAATGCTAGAGTATTTCACTTAAATTCCAGTACTTCAGACCACTCACCTATATTGCTAGATACTGAGGGGCCTAGAAGAGGTAGATTATATACGTTCAGGTATAATAATGCATGGGCACGACATGAAGACTTTCCAAATATTGTTAGAAATGCATGGACGAATAATAGACTTAACAATCCATTTGAGTCATTTGCCTTGAATTATGAATCACTAATATTAAAGGCTAAACAGTGGAATAAAACAATATTTGGGTATATTGATAATAATATTAATAATGTGGTCAACAAACTAGAAAGAATTACTAAAGATATTGAGAATAATCCTTCGGACTATTTATTAAAAGAGGAAGAAACTGTTAGAAGGGAATTGGCTAATTTAGAACGAATGAAGGAATCATATTGGAGACAAAGAGCGCATTTTAAATGGAATATGGAGGGGGATAGTAATAGTAAGTTTTTCCATGCTTATGCTACACATAGACGTAGAATTAATTTAATAAAAGGGATTTGCAATAGTAATAACGAATGGGTTATTGAGTCTAAGAATATTTTAAACGAATTCCGAAAATATTACATATCAATAACTGGCAATAGTGATAACCCATGTATTTCTAATGATGATAGAGCTAATTTTCCAAGTATCCAAGAGGAACATTATATTAGTCTTCAACAACCTATTTTGAACACTGAAATATGGGGAGCACTAAAACGTATTGGCCAATATAAAGCACCAGGGCCTGATGGCTTAAATTTGCATTTTTATATAAATCACTGGAGTATAGTTAATAATAATGTCATTGAAATGGTTAAAAACTTCTTCCAAACAGGATTAATGCCAAATTTTATTAATTTAACTGACATTATTGTGATTCCGAAGCGTGATAATCCCCAAACCCCTAACCATTTTAGACCGATTAGTTTATGTAATGTTATATATAAAATAATCTCAAATGTCCTAGTAAACAGAATTAGGCCTTTGCTCCTTTATTTAATTTCTCCATATCAAAATGCCTTTGTGCCTAAAAGAAATATTCAAGACAACATTATTCTAAGCCACGAAATTCTTCATACAATGAGATCAAAAAAATCCAAACAATGTTATATGGCAATCAAATTGGATATCGAAAAAGCTTATGATAAATTAGAATGGCCATTTATTGAACATACACTAAAGCAATACAAATTTCCGAACTTGGTAATTGATAGGATTATGAAATGTATAACTTCTACTAAATTCCGGGTTAAAATAAATGGCCATTATTCAGAGGAATGGTGTCCTAAACGTGGGTTAAGACAAGGGGATCCTATACCGCCGTATATTTATATATTATGCATGGAAGCCTTAATATTGGATTTAATAAGTAGAGTAGAACAACATAAATTAGATCCTATCAGGACTAGTGCTAAAGGTCCAACTATTCCAATACTTTGTTTTGCGGATGACTGTATTGTGTTTATAAAAGCCAATCACAAAAATGCTTTAGAACTAAAAAATTGTCTAGATAAGTTTAAAAATTGCTCAGGTTTATCAGTAAATTGGGAAAAATCTAAAGTTAGCTTCTCTCCCAATACACCTAGAATGCGACAGAAGCATATTCTTAAAACTCTTAATTTGAAAAGAGGTTCTAAGGATGACAAATATCTCGGGATTAAATTCACTAGTAGAAAACTTACTAAGATTGATCACCTAGATATCATCGAGCAAACTCAGTCCAAAATTCAGGGATGGTATACAAATTTTATCTATGTCGGGTAGAGTAACCTTAGTCAAACATGTATTAAATCATATACCTCAATACAGAATGCAATCGACAGTGCTTCCAATACATACTATTAAGAAAATTGATGCACTTTGTAAAAATTTTCTATGGAATGGCTCACCAACATCCTCTAGAAAAGGCCTTGTTCAATGGAAACCGTGTGTATGCCTGCTAATAATGGTGGTTTGGGTATAAGAAACATTAAAATGCTTAACCAAGCATTTATATGGAAACTAGCGTGGAATTTGGTTATCAATAATACTAAATTATGGGGTAAAGTGTTAAAATCTAAATACTTCATTTCGTATTCATTTACTGAGGCAAAGAAGTCCAATAGTAATAGTATCCTATGGAAGACTATCAATAACTTAGATTCCTTTAATCAAAAAATCAACTATTTGGATACTAGGTAATGGAAGGAATATTCATTTCTGGACAGACAAATGGATAGGTAACTTTAGTCTTAATGAAATTTGTGATATCCCCTCTAATGAGCTAGTGGATGAAAAGGTCTCTAATTATATTAACTGGCATAATAAAAAATGGAAAACAAAACTAATCAAAATTAGAGTCCCAGATAACATTGCACAATTTTTTTTTTCAATAAACATCCCCCAGTATTCACAGGAAGATATTCCAAAATGGGCATGGAATGATTACCGGAGAATTCACGATTAAAAGTGCATATCAATTCCTTATTAAGAAAAATCAAAAAAATCCTGACGTGCCTTTACCATGGAATTATACAATATGAAAAATTAAATCAAATCCTAGAGTCAAATTGTTCAATTGGCTAACAGTATGGAATGCAATAAACACTAATGAAAAACTATTCCAAAAACATATACTACAAAATCCACTATGCCCGATTTGTAACAAAGAACCAGAGTCCATTAATCATATCTTAATTACCTGCCAAGCATTCTCCTATATAAGAGATTTTTATACCTCTAGATTTAAAAACTGAAACATATGCATCCTACTAAATTATTTAAAAAATGATATAAAATTGCAAACACATGTAGTTCATGCAATATGAAACATCTGGCTGGCTAGGAATGATGTAGTTTTTAATTCTGGAAGCATTAATGGAACCTTATTACTGAAAAGAATTAAAAATCTAGACAATATATTCATGAATAAAAAAGTTAGTCCTAAGTGCAATAAGTATTATATAAAATGGGAATTACCCCCATAAATCACTATAAACTCAATATTGATGGAGCCTCGAAAGGGAATCCTAGTTTTGCGGGAGCTGGAGGAGTGATAAGAGACTGGAACGGGGACTTTGTGGCTGCATTCTCTCACTATATTGGAAACTCCTCAAATAACCAAGCAGAAATGTGGGCTCTTTTCAAAGGGTTACATCTTGCAAAGTCATTGGATATCAAAGAAATAATCATACATACTGACTCAATGTATATTATGCATACATTTGACAGGCATCAACATCAACTATACCGATCCATGATAACACTGCATCAGGACTGCCTAATGATCTTGACTAGCTTCCACTCGGTTACAATGGAATTCTACTACAGGGAGCTAAATGGACCAGCAAATTAATTTTCTTGCACAGCTTGCGGCTAGTACTAAACTATGTAATGACTATGACATATGTCCACAAGTTTTATGCAATTTGTTGGACTCGGATAGATCTACCTTATTCACTAGGAATACTACTAGGTTTTGTACTAAACGTATTTTGCTTATATAAAATATGATGTCTACTATTATATCAAAAAAAAAAAAGAAATTCTTTTTTCCTCTAAAAAAAAGCAAATGAAAACAAAATTGAATACCGAATTTTAAAAAATTTAAATCAAATTTCTAACCAAATTTTTCGATACAATTTTAATACGTATCGAAATTTTCAATTTTAATTCGATTGTATCTATTTATCGAAATGTGAACACCTTGACATATAGTTAAGCCGACTCATCTTGCGTCTGGTACCACTAAATCCAATGTGTATCGTTGAATTGTCTTCTATGTCATTGTTAAATCATAATTATTTAACACTCTAAACACACATCAAAAGATAATTATCTATATTAAAGATAAGGATTAAAACACTTAATTATATTATAACTGTACTCAGAGACTTCCACAATCCCCATTTCACACTCACCTACTTAATAAGCCAATTAAAATAGCAGAAAAAACAAAAGATAACCTCATAATTAGGTTCACTAATCTACCCTAATTACCCTCTCATTCCATGCTTAATTATAATTACTTAATCTCCCATGCATGCAACATGACCAAATTACCCCTACCTACAGAACTCAACTTTTATGATCCGGTAGTTAGTGTTGATTTTCTACTCCAAGTTCATAACAAATAAAGAGGGAGAAGATCACATGTCAATAAAACTTAACAATAATCAAAATTTAATTTCATTGGACATATATATCTTCATTCTTATATTGGTGATTGTAAACTTTTGTAAATTTTATTGATATTGATGCATTGTAATTTGGAGAAAAAATAATATTTTATTATTGATTTTATTAAAAAAATGCTTATCTAACTTTCACATAATTTATAAATTTTATAAGATATAATTTTAATCATAATTAAATTAAAGTCGTGCATAGCACGGGGACACGCTAGTTCTTATTTATGTTGGAGTCATTGCAAAGAAGTTAAGATTGATGTAATGAAAACATCTTTAAGTTATTTGAATTTTCTACATCTAAATCTATATTCTATATCTATATTTTATTTTTATTTATTTATTTCTATACAAAAGTATGAATAGGGATTTTGGTTTCTTTTCTTTTTTGATTGGATTAAATTAACCTTGTAATATTATTTTTCTAAGGTTAAATATGTAAAATAATATACTTATTGATTCCTATTAATTACTTTTCACATTATATATATTTACTCTTATTAATTACTTTCACATTATCCATAGTTATTCTTATTAATTACTTTTCACATTATACTTAATTCTTATATTATTTTTGTGTATATTCTATTCATAATATAATACACTTACTCGATCAAAAATAGCCCAATGATATAACATGAAATGACTAGAAAAAGTCATGAAAATTCAAGGATTTAATGTTGAGAATTTTTCTAGCATAGATATAAATGAGAATTAGTTAGATCACAAGACACATTAAAATATAGAGGTTAGTTGACAAATAAAATCAATTAAATGAATTGTCATTTACAAACATTTTGAGGTGTAAAATAGGTTAAAAGAAAAATGAGAATCAATTAAATTACTTATAAGGTAGAGTGAATACTTTTTGTTGTAAGATAGACTAAAATGTAATTTGAGCATTTGAAATCATTAACAGGTACTTTATATGATTTTTTAATCATCTAACATAATAGAACAAAATGACAGTGTACATATTTAATCTTTTCAACAATATACGATAAAATTCGCTCCTTGTAAAAAAATATCAAAACGTGTAAATGTTACTCCTAAACCACCACCACACATCTTTTTTCTGAAAAATAAAATGAAAAAGAATAAAAAATGGGTATACAACGATACATAAATATTGTCTATATCTATGTATATTATAAAAGTGTGAACGAGTTTCCACGTTTTATGTTTCTTTCTTTTTTGTGATGTAAAGTATATCATTTTCATAGAATATTAGATTATAAATTTATGTGTATATTAAGTAATTTTGTAATAGTTGTTAATTACTTAGATAGTTGAATTGAGATAGAATTATAATATATAAATTATACAGAGTTTTATTTATAACTAATCAAATAAAATTAGTTAAAAATCTTAGAATTAATTACACTGACCTCCCATGCTACTATGTGAATATACAAATTCCCCCCTCTTAGTATGGAAATTACAAATTGCTCCCTCTGGCTAACAAGTGTTAGTCAAATTTAACGCGCTATGTGCTTATATGATCATTTTGCCCTCATTTATAAAATTAAAAATAATACAATAAACTTGAAAATAAAAGTGGACCAACATATCTTCAAGTATTTTTTTTTCAAAATATAAGCTTTATTTTTTATAAAATAATATAAGTTCAACAAAATTTGCAAGCTTTGATTATTGTTAGGAATAGAAATTAATGTCACAACCTACACATACACAATATGTGATTAACAAAATGTTATAAAATAATATACTAAAACTTACAAGTATACACTCTTTTTAACTTTAAAAATAAAAAATTACCCCTAAGGGGTATTTAAGTCATAAAAAAATAGAGTTATTCAGGTTCAGGGTATTATAGAAAGTTTAGACCAATTTTTTTTATGACATCAACAAAATTTATTAAGTTGACCAACAGAAGGGGCAATTTGTAAGGTGGATATATTTGAAAGGGAAGTTTATGTAATTTTCATAGTAAGAGGAGAGAATTTGTATATTCCCATAGTAGTAAAAGAGGTTAGTGTAATTAACCCTAATATAACTAGGAAAAATATATAAGTTATATAATTAGGAGAGGATACACTTTGCAAACTTGAAGAAGCATCTCTTTTAAAGCAAGGAAAGCAATTCATGGGACAATTTGCCATTAATTTAATGTAAGTTAAATTTTATAATAAGATATTATAAAAATATGAGCAACTTGAGATGTTTTATATTTTCTTTTAATTTTTTTTGTGTTGATTAAAAATATTAAAATTTCATAGAAACTATAATTTCATATGTCCATAAAAAAATATTATGGGGTACCTAATTAATAGTATAATACCGCAAGTTCAACGAAAATAAACTTCAATGAGAAACAAACACATTATATAAGTTTATCTTAAAATCAATTATTTATAAAAAAATAAACTTAGAATATGATAATTATTTCATAAATGGTTTTATAATTAATTGTCATGAATCACTTTCTTGGTTCATCCTCAGCTTAAAATGACCTTTCATTTATTGCATGTAAATTAAAATTCGGTTGAAAAGAGAAAATTAACTTGTACAAGTTGTTCAAGGAGGCAAGACAGGGGTCACCAATATGTCAACATGGTTTGATCCTTAATCGAAGCTCAAGAGGATATTGATGCTGCTGATAGAGCTATCAACTGTATGTGGGGATGGTAATTATTAAATTCATATACAATTTTCATACAAGAAAAAAATATCATTCTTCATCGAGAAAATTTTATTTTTATTTCGTTATTCTATATTTAGGTTTGTAGAATCTATAGTAAGTGGTGACTAGCCACTAGTTATGAGGGAAAAAGTAGGAAGCCGACTACCAGAGTTTGCATCCAAACAAAAAAAGTTGATAACGAGTTCCTATAATTTCATTGGAATGAATTATTACACCACTTATTGGGCGTCCTACAAACCTAACCCACCTAATACACCACCAACTTACACCACAGACCATGAACTTGAATTCTTTTGTAAATAGTTGTTGCTTTTCTACAAAACAATTATCATATACTGCACTATTGGATTTATCTAACTCGGTCACACTAATATTTATCAATTTTAGTTTGTTTTGGACTTTTAGTTGAAAGAGACGGGGCTCCCATTGGTGAATAGGTAAATTAGGTGCCTTTTTTTTCACATTACACAAAATTAATCTCTGGCTATATCTTTATCTATATTTAATTTTGGTTAAATAAAAAACACGATAGTTAAAATATCATTATCTTGTTTTGATGTCAAGCTGGTTTAGAATGGTTGTACATTGTACCACATGGAATTAGCAAGCTTCTTCTTCACATAAAAAACAGATATATTGATTCTATCATTTACATTACAGAAAATGGTAATAGTACCAAGTGTTTTCTCTGGTTACCATACTATTTTATTCAAATGTCTTATGTAGTTAGATTTTCCTCATTTCTTCACGTAGGTGTGAATGGAAAAAATGATACGAGTCTACCAATTGCCCGAGCTCGAAGGGATGAGCACAGAATTAAGTACCATCAAGATCATTTCGCCTACACTAAGCAAGCCATGGAGTGAGTATAATTCTTCAAATTCTTCTTTTCTTTTTATTCTCAATATAAAGTATAAATTTTGAATTTAATGCACTATGATTTTTTATTTAACAGGGGTTCTTTTTTATTTTTTGTGCTTTTGTAGTGAAGGCGTGAATCTCAAAGGTTAGTTCATGTGGTCATTGTTTGACAATTATGAGTGGAGTAAAGGATATACGGTTCGATTTGCATAATTTATGTGGACTATGTCAATGGTTTAACGAGTATCCAAAACTCTCGGCCATATGGTACATGAATTTGAACAAAAACCCCTTCCAGTCCAAAGAGAAAAGTTAAAGAGGATGAAGAAGATAATATAGTGAAAAAGGCATAAAGCTCATTAAGATAAGTTGCTCTCCTGATAATAAGTGGAAGAGATGCTTCCCCGTTTCCTTTTTTTTCTTTTAATATCGAATAAACCAAGCTATGCTCCTTTTTAAGTTTCTTTTGCGTGAATCAATAAATCATGTATTCTTGTGTGCTAAAATAATGCCTATGGCACATTTCAAAGTTTTAATGTAATTCACCGTATCTGCATTTTTCGTTTGTTATATGTATGTTATTTTAATCTTAGTGTTAGTCGATCAATTAAAATAGTAAGCTTTAAACGAGTTCAGTTCTTTTTAGAGCAAAAGCAGTATAACGGGAAATTCTAACCCAAGCTAGGTTTCGCCACATTTCGACCAATTATATGACAAGTGTAATATACTTATCGTGCGAGGTGTACAGTTCAAGAAAAATGACCAATCACATAAAAAGTGTATCAAATTTGTTGTGTTATTGATTTAGTTCGACCATTCCAAATTTGGATAAGATATATAACTCACAAAAATGTCAACCAAATAATTACAAGCATAAATAGGATACTAGTTCTCATTCTTCGGCAATTCTATGAACCTGAAAACTATGAATGGCTAGCTACAGTATATTCCTTAAAGAATGAGTTCTTGCTTTATTGATAAAATTTCTATAAGATCATTAGACATCATGGTATCTTCACAAATTACAATGTCAGGAAAATAAGACTACTCTAAAAGGATTAGTCGTGAATAGTTTATCGCAATTTACCCATTAATAAGATAAGAAGATGATTCTCATAGACACAATATTAATAGAAATGAGACATTCACAACGTAAACAAATGTTAGTTGTCGATCTAATATTACTACATAAATAAAGTATTGCCAATATGTTGTAGTCATATGTAGCCTCTCATTTGAAATTATTACATTATGTTGTTACTTTTTAACTATTATTTTAACAATTATATCCGGAAGATAGTCAAAACTTTCCTCATCTAAAGTTTTGTATTGAAATCAAATTGAAACAATGGGATTAGACAATGCGTGAATATGTAAGTTTGAAAATTATACCATAAAAAGAAAATTTTCCATTGGATTTACCTTACAATTTTACTCTATAAAATTTGCCTTTTTTTATTGTTGTTGGTCAATTGATGTTAAATATACTATTTAATATCATCATTCATGATTCTTTAATATCACACAAGATCACATAAATAAGTACCTAATATGTAAAATAAAAAATATTGTAGAAAACATGTAGACTAGCTTGGGAACATTAGTTCATTGATTGTTTTTAAGTTTAAACATATATAATTTATATTGATGTGGACAGAGGGTATGGTAAAATAAAAATAAAATGTTATAATTGGAAAGGCCTAAAGCATTGCAATAACACACTCAAGCTCCTTCAAAATTTAAGATTAAATGCATCTTTGGTCATATAACTTAGGTCAACTTTCTGGGGTAGCATTTTCGGTTCCAAAGAAAAAAGTCGTCCTTTATGTTTACCCAATATTAATTTTAATTTTGTTAGTATGCTTTTATGAATTAATTTTTTCCAATTAAAATTGATGAAAATTTAGTCCCCCGACACCAGAAATTCATTTGTATGGTCGGAATGCGTGACATTGCAGCCTTATTTGACTTTCTTTTTTGGGGGGAGGGGTGGAGAGGGTAATCCTATGTGGCGTTCAACAAGTGGCAACTGTATTGGAGAGCAACTTTTGTGAGGTGGCAAGGTACATGGTGCTAATTGGATAAAGTTTCAAATATTTATTACAAAAGGGTTTGAACCATAGTCCATCAACTCGAACGTTATCAATGACTACCATTTTAACTACCAACATAAGTTTTTAATATTCTGCAAATTTTTACATTCACTGTAGAATTTAAAATATATAATATATACTCATATATCTAACAAGTATCTTATCACTGGACAAGACCTCACATCATTGCATGTTATTCTGGCAAGATGATATTTGATATGATAAGTCCTCCTTTCAATGTTGCTTGGCAAATATTGTAGTGAATTTTATCTCCTTTGTTAGTAGCATACTCCCACATTTGATCTTTTTGCCTTGACATTTTGGTAGTATCCTAAATAATTAAAAGTTCAAAAAAGAATTAGTTTCATGGCAATAATTATATCTTCTAATAGATAGGAAGAAACTATAATTGATTTTCCAACCTAGTTAGTAAAATACGTAAGTGGAATCTAACTACATGAAAATACAAGTCAATAAAAATTGTACCAAATTTTTCTAGCATACAAAAAAATTACACTTCCTATAAACACAAAACCATGTTATTATTATTTATTTCAGTTTTTTATTAGAAACTATGAATTGCATTCCAAATACACATTATATAATTAGAATTTATGAACAAGATCATGCTAGATATTAATTATTAACATGAAATTATAAGTAATTAAATATTTAAGTTCAGACCATATAGAGGTCACTCTCCTGAGAGTTTTCGTTCCCTCTGCATGAGGGTTTAGGTTATTCTGTTTACGTGGGTTTTGCTTATTCGGCTTGGTGAGTTTTGCTTATTCGGCTTGGTGAGTTTTGCATCCTTCTCACGCGGGTTCAAACCTCCCTTAAGCTGAGTTTGGGCAAGGCGGTGGCCCACTCCTCCCAGACCGTGGGTGGTTTAGGTGGTGGCTCGTCTTTGGGCGTTTTTTGTTCCATTTTGTGTTTGACGGTTTCTTGTTTCTTGGTAGTTCGTTGATATATTTTCTTGGTAGTTAGGGTTTGTTTCTCCTCTCTTTGTGTGTTCTTCGTGCGGATTTTTGGTTTCGATCCTTATTAGGTGTTTGCTTTCTCACTGTCGTCGCCTTTCGGGGTTTCAAGAGTGGCATTGTTGGTTGGTGTTTCTTTTTTCCAGGTTCGAAGAGGCGACCAGCGGCAGGGTTCGTGCTGCTATCCGTTAAGCTAGGGGTTCGACGGAGGGTTCTCTTCGGCACTCTCATTTGGGTCTCGATGGAGACAGAGATTAAGCACTTAGGTCGAGCTCTTCAACTAATCGAGGATGAGGTTAGCGGTCTACGTTTATCAGAGGAATTATGGGATGAGTCTACGGCCAAAAATCACTTATTCTTGGTGGGGTGTCTTCTTGTTAACAAAGACGCCAATTTTGAGGGTTTGGCGAGATCTTTGAAAGGTATGATGAATCCCGTTAAAGGGATGGACATCAAGGCTCTACCGGAGGGACGTTTTGTCCTTCGTTTCCATCATATCATTGACAAACAACGTGTCCTGGCTGGGTGTCCGTGGAGCTTCAAGAAGGGTCTGATAATCATCAACGATGTTCCGGCTAACGCGAACCCTATGCATGTGGATCTAAATTGGTGCGATTTTGTCGTTCATGTCCACGATCTCCCTTTGAGCAAGATGACCTTGGGGGTTGCAAGGCATGTTGGGAACCGGCTGGGGCTGTTCAAGGAACTCGAGACTGACGACCAGGGTCATGTATGGGGGGCCACCCTTCGCATGCGGGTAGCTCTCAACGTGAATTCGCCGCTCACCAGGGCACTGAAACTTTTTACGCCATCGGGGGAGGAACTTGTGATCTCTTTTACGTATGAACGCCTCCCGAACTTCTTCTATGTCTGTGGGAGAATAGGTCACATCTCGAAATACTGTGTGACTGCTTTTGATGCTGAACTCGTCGACCCCGGGGAGAACACTTCGTATGGCCCTTGGTTGCAGGCTCTACCGGGGGGCCGGGTGGTCCGCCGTCTCGAACAGGGGAACTCGGGATCGACTTGTTCGCGCCCAGCGGGGGTGACGTAAGGGCAAAACATCTTCGGTGGCTTTCAGCAGGGCGTCCGAGGGGAGGTTGGTGCGGGGTTTGAGTCCTTGGCAACGGGGGTTGGAGGCAGAGGGATAGAGGTGGTGGAAACGGGAAGCGGTGCGTTCAACTAACGTGGGGCTCGAGTGATGACAGTATGGACTCGGTTATTCCAGAGATAGGCCGCGAGGCGATTCTGCTTGGTCTGGTCGTTGGGGGTTTGGGAAGGATTCATCCGAATAGACACAAGCAGGTTGTGGGTTCGTCCGAGTAGGTCCATATGGAGGGGGAGGATGGGCGTCAAGTCGAGAGAGCTCCAAAAGTGGTCACGCGGTCCCAAGTTCCTCTTGAGGACTCTTTGTTGATTACTATCCCACTCTAGTTCATGGCTCGACAAGCAGGGGCTTTCCATCGCGGGAGGGGCCGACGGGTATCGGGGGTCAAGTAGGCTCCTGGGATGATGCTTATGGAGGAGGTGGGGGTTGCGTTCTATTCGGACAAATAGCACTAGTATTTTCGGCAGAGCCTGTAGAGCAGTCATGCCAGGAGCTATGAATATCATTGCCTGGAACTTTCAGGGGTTTGGGGGCCCTTTAGACAGTTCGTCACTTGGGGGAGCTGATCGCTTCTCATAACCCCGGCTTGGTTTTTGTGTCGGAAATCAAGTCTAGTTCCAAACACCACGATCGGATTAAGGATAGGTTTAATTACTACGGGGTTGGAGTGGATGCACTGGGTAAGTCTAGCGGTCTGCTACTACTTTGGCGTAAAGATCTTCAGGTCACACTCCAGTCTTTTTTCAAGGCACCATATCAATGTTTCGGTTGGGGTGGCTCTATTGGTTGGAGATTCACGGGATTTTACGGGCACCATGACACCGCAAAGCGGAAGGAATCTTGGGCTCTCTTTCGGCGACTCAACTCTGAATTGATCCGACCATGGCTCTGCGCGGGGGATTTTAACGAGATTCTACATCAACCTGAGAAGCTCGGTCGACAGGAATGACCCCTTTGGCAAATAAGGGATTTTAGGCATTGTTTGGCAGATTGCCGGCTTGTGGATTTGGGGTATGATGGGGTCCCTTTCACTTGGTGCAATAATAGAGAAGTTCCTAATTTGGTGCGTGCTCGCTTGGACCGTGCTTGTGGCTCTTCGGGTTGGTCGCAGGCGTTCCCCAATGCTCAAATTCATCATGTTTGTTCGCAGTACTCCGACCATGCTCTCTTGTTGATCAGCACCGAAGGAGGCTCCTCTAAGTCATGGGCACTTCGGCAGCAGCCGTTCAGGTTTGAGGCGGCATGGCTCTGGGCACTGGGGTGTGAGGACGTGATGAGGCGAAACTAGTCTGTAGGAGGGACTCCGAGTCTGACTATAGAGGAGCATAGTCAACAGGTCAGGAGAGAGCTTCGGGTCTTGGATAAGCTCGAGATTGGAAACATCCGCCGGTGGGTGAGGGAGCTCGAAGCTCGGCTGCTGCAGCTGGCGTTCTGGTACCATCACCGATTCCTCCAAGCAACAAAGTGGGGTAATTCGGGCAGAAGTTGAAGAAGTCAGGGCTTATGAGGAAACACTTTGGAAACAACGCGGGCAAGGCTTAGTGGCTTTGGGAGGGGGATCGTAATACGACTTTTTTCATGCATGAGCAAGCGAGCATCGTAGAAGGAATTCCATTAAATCCTTCGTTGGGACGAAAGCGTGTTGGTGTCTGACGGTCGCCGTATTGAGGGCCCTGTGAATGAGTATTTTCAGCAGATATTTGCCTCCACGAGATCGGATTTGAGTGCCGTCGACGAGATCCTCCGTGCCGTTTCCCCTAGGATGACTCCAGCGATGAACGACGCCCTGCTGCTGCCCTTCTTCCCGGATGAGGTAAAATTAGCACTCGACCAAATGCACCCGTTTAAAATCACCCGGTCCGGACGGTATGTCTCCTATCTTCTATCAGCATTTCTAGCATATTCTTGGTCTCGATGTTGTTGATTGTGTTCTAAATTTCTAGAATAATTTTTTCGCTCCTTTACACTTTAATGATACCCACATCACTCTCCTTCCTAAATGCGCGCGACCAGAGTCAGTGTCTCAGTACCGCCCTATCAGTCTTTGCAATGTTTTTACAAGATGGCCACTAAATCTATTGCGAATCGATAAAACCTTTTCTTAATAGCCTCATCTCCGAAAATCAATCCGCCTTCATTCCCGGTCGCCTCATTACCGACAACGTCTTGGTGGCCTATGAGATGAACCACTACCTTGCTCATAAACGGAGCTTTAAAACTTGATATCAGTAAGGCATATGATCGTATGGAGTGGGTCTTTCTTGAGATGGTCTTGCTTAGACTAGGTTTTCATTTTGATTTGGTTAAGCTTGTTATGTCTTGTGTTTCTACAGTCTCTTACTCTGTTCTGTTTGATGGCGTTCCGAGCGCACTGTTCGTCCCAAAAGGGGGCTCCGCCAAGGTGACCCGCTGTCCCCATATCTTTTTCTATTTTGTACAGACGTGCTCAGATGCTTGATCCATAAAGCGGAATCTGAGGGCCGGATCCAGGGTGTGACCGTGTGCCGCGGTGCTCCGAGGGTGGCGCACCTTCTCTTCGCTGATGACACGCTTCTTTTTTGCTGGTCAACGTAGGAGTCCCTATCTTGCGTGAAGTCGGTGTTGGCAAGTTTAGAGAGCGTCTCCGGTCTAGCTGTCAATTTCCAAAAATCAGCGGTGTTCTTTAGTAAGAACACGCCCCCTTACTTTCAGTCGGAGCTGGCTAGTCTATTGGGGGTTGAGCTCGTGGAGAAGCACACAAGTACTTGGGTTTGCCGTCGGTGGTCGGGCGGAGCAAGAAAAAGCTGTTCGAGGGGCTTAAAGATAGAGTGTGGGGCAAGATGGAGACTTGGGGCCAGTCGATCCATGCTCATTAAAACCGTCGTCCACGCCATCCCCACTTACGTCATGAGTTGTTTTCTCCTTCCCGACGGGCTGCTGTGCGAGCTGGAAGGTTTAGCTGCTAATTTCTTTTGGGACCACAATAACAGACCAAGTATTAACTGGTTGGGTTGGAGGAAATTGTGGAAGAAGAAAAGTGATAGCGGCCTAGGTTTCTAGGAATTGAGGGCTTTCAGTCTAGCCATGCTCTCTAAGCAAGCATGGCACATTATTATGTTCCTGGGGTCCCTTTTTCAGCGGATTGTGCGCTGCAAGTACTTTCCGAACTCGAATTTCTTCCATGCTGAACTTGGGTCCCAGCCGTCTTTCTCTTGGAGGTCCATCCTGGCAGCTCGTGATTTGATTGTGGAGGGGTTGCGTTGGCCAGCGGGGGATGGCAGGAGCATCAACATTGCGATGGATCCTTAGCTGCCGTGGCCTATCACCTTCCGGCTCACGTCTTTGCCTCGAACGCTGTCAGCAGACACTATGGTCTCCAGTTTACTCTCTGCAGACGGGACGTCTTGCAATGAGGAACGAGTTTGGGCGCATTTTCCCAGTCGGACACCGAGTGTATTCTGCAGATTAAGCCTCGGCCAGGGACCCCGGACGCAGTGGTGTGGCACTTTTGATGCCAAGGGGCGGTTCACGGTCAGAAGCGCTTACTCCATGGTGCTCCCCGAAGAGGTACGGGGGGGGGGGGGAGGGTGGGGGAGTTCTAGGGATAGGGCTAGCCGAGATGGGACTAATGCGTGGCGCTTTATCTGGAAGGCTTCCGTTCCGCCGAAAGTCCAGCTATTCGCCTGGAAACTCTATGTCGAGGTTGTCCCGACTGCTGTAAATTTGAAGCGCGGGGGGCTTGCGATTGGAGAGGCCTGTAGCAGGTGTTTGTCTGTGGAGGAGACCACAATGCATGCGCTATTACACTGTACTTTCTCTCTGCAGGTTTGGGCATTGGTGGGGCTCCCTTGGTTGAAAGTGCATCTCCATACAGACGTGCCCGAGGACTAGCTGCGGGGAGTGCGTAGGGGGTTGGAAAATGCCCAGTTTGGCCTCTTCTTGATGACGTGCTGGCACCTGTGGCACAGCCGAAACATGGAGGTTGCTAATGCGGCTAAACATAGCTTTTTTGCATACGAGAAGCCCCAGGGGGGCACAAGCATAGGATTTAGGTAGCAGTTTTTTCTTTCATCTGGCCTTGGAACTGAACTCTTTGATTTGTTTTCCATTTTATGGCTTGCTTAATAAAGGCTCTTTTTCTTCTCGAAAAAAAAAAAACATGAAATTATAAGTATGTATTCAGTAATTATATTTTTCATGCTCACAGGAAAAAAAATCAACACAGTACGTATTAATTATAAATATAGATATATAATGAATTTAACTGAATCAGAACATCATACCTACCTGAACTCTTTAGCTCTTTTACAAGATACCAACTTTGCAGGGAGGGACGAATGTAAGCTGCCAAATATTTTTTTTTTAGAGTGAGAATAAGTGTAATGGTGAAACTTAAGATATATATGTATATATATATATGCATATAAATGTAGTGGCGATTCAATAGCATCACTCTTTTAAATTTATGATAAAAGTTTAAGTTTGGGATTTGGAAATAGAGTTTGAATTTTGAAAAGAATTGATAAACAAATGATGGGTTAGAATTTTGAGGGGTTGATTTGATTGGAAGCTTTAAGTTTAAAGAGGTTGAGATTGGATAAATTTGGAAGATTGTGTTTAACTTTTCAATATTTCTTTTTTCTTAATTCTTTTTTATATTATGAGTTGTCATTTGTCATCATCAATGTACTACAGGTTAGACGCTTAGAGCTAGGCACTGTTTTTATTATTGCTTAACCAAGAATCAATTTTGCAAGTTTGAGAATGAGACGATATTTTGGTGATATATTAATGTTTCTCGCAAGAAATAAATACTAATAGTGATAAAATGAATTTATTGTGTTTTTAAACCTAAAGACTATGAATGACTAGCTACAGTATGATCCTTAAAGAATGAGTTCTTGCTTTATTGATGAAATTTCTGTAAGGTCATTAGACTTGATGGTATCGTCACAAATTACAATGTACGGAAAATAAGACAACTCTAAAAGGATTAGTCGTGAATAGTTTATCGCCATTTATCCATTAATAAGATAAAAAGATGATTCTCATAGACACAATATTAATAGAAATGAGATATTCCACAACGTAAACAAATGTTAGTCGTCGATCTAATATTACTGCATAAATAAAGTATTGCCAATACGTTGTACTCATATGTAGCCTCTCACTTGAAATTATTACATTATGTTGCTACTTTTTAACTATTATGTTAACAATTATATCCCGAAGATAGTCAAAACTTTCCTATTTAAAGTTTTGTATTGAAGCAAATTGAAACAATGGGATTAGACAATGCGTGAATATGTAAGTTTGGAAATTATACCATGAGAAGAAATTTTTCCATTGGATTTACCTTGAAATTTTACTCTATAGGATTTGCCTTTTTTTTATTGTTGTTGGTCAATTGATGTTGAATCTACTATTTAATATCATCATTTATGACTCTTTAATATCACACAAGATCACATAAATAAGTACCTAATATGCAAAATAAATTTTTTTTTGTAAAAAACATGTAGACTAGCTTGGGAACATAAGTTCATTGATTGTTTTTAAGTTTAAAAATATATAATTTATATTGATATGGACAGAGGGTATGGTAAAATAAAAATATAAGTTATAATTGGAAAGGCCTAAAGCATTGCAATAACACACTCAAGCTCCTTCAAATTTAAGATTAAATGCATTTTTTGTCATGTAATTTAGATTATTTGGCATTTTCGTCCCTTAACTTTCTAGGGTAGCATTTTCCGTTCCCGAAAAAAAAAACTTGTCCTTTATGTTTACCCAATTTTAATTTTAATTCTGTCAGAATGCCTTTATCAACTAAATTTTCCTAATTTACAAAATTGATGAAATTTAGTCCTCCGGACACCAGAAATTCATTTTTTTGGCCGAAATGCGTGACATTGCAACCTTATTTGACTTTTTTTTGGGTTGGGGAGGGGGGGAGGGTAATCCTATGTTGCGTTTGACAAGTGGCAACCGTATTGGGCAACTTTTGTGAGGTGGCAAGGTGACATGTTGCCAATTGGATAAAGTTTCAAATATTTTATTACAAAAGGGTTTGAACTGTCCATCAACTTGAACGTTAGCAATTACTACCATTTGAACTACCAACATAAGTTTTAATATTCTGCAACTTTTTACATACACTGTAGAATTTTAAATATAAAATTATACTCATATATCTAATAAGTATCTTACCACCGGAGGAGGCCTCACATCGTTGCATGTTATTCTGGCAAGATGATATTCGATATGATAAGTCCTCTTTTCAATGTTGCCTGTCAAATATTGCAGTGAATTTTATCTCCTTTGTTAGTAGCTGATGGTACCATATTAGAATTCCATCCATCATCCCATCTAAGCCTTTTTGCTGCCAAAGAAATCATCTTTTTTCTCCCTAAAAATCCCCCATCCTCTCACGTCCCTCTCCAGCAGAAATTAACTTCCCCCACCATTACTCAATGACTATGCATATACTAGAAAGTGGGGGGGCGTAAAGACAATATCGGCCCCTAACCGCCCACTAACTCAGGGGATGTAACCGCCGACCACCATGGGTAATTCGGTTATTTCATAATATTTCTCCGAAAAATTATATTTTAGTCCCTTGGTTAAATTCCTGCACCATCAGTAGCCCCTCCAACTCCAAAATGTTTCAGGGGAATATTTAGGAGTTAAATCAGATGCATATGTTCCATTAACCTGCAGGATTGACTCCTTTATGACATTCATGTATATTTGTGAAAAGTTTGTACACTATCCCAAAAAAGTCGGTTTATTTTAATTCATTCTATCGTTAAGAAGACAACTGTCTATTAGATTTTGTTAGTTTTTTCTCCCATACTTGAGAATCTGTATAGTAGGTCCTTTCATGGTAACTGAATTGGTTACTTCTTAAATATTTATAATAATTGGGACTCTTGGTCTTTAGCACGAGCTCATGTTTAGATGATGGTCAATAACTGACATTAAATAATAAGTTGTTTGTAAACTTGACAATTTGCATTCTATGTGAATTCATTTTGCCCAATAGACCCCTCGGACCTCGCGAACTCAAACGCTCGATGCAGCCAAGCGACGAGGATTGGGATCGAGACCATAGCTCGGAGGAATGCAACTACTTGAAAAAATGAGGTCGAGGAGTTAATCCGAAGAGATTACTTACAGGAATTTGTGGGACAAAGGAAACAAGAGCTCCAGAAAACCGCTTTTGGAGACAGGTACGTGGCACGTGGGAGTAAAGCAGGAAGCAGAACGAGCTAGCAAGGACAACCTCCCAACTGTTGGAGTTAGGAGGATTACCTCGGGAGGCCCAACACGAAGAGATACGAACCAAGTTGAGAGAGTCGCTCAGAGAGCAAGGCAAGCTGAAGGAGTTGCGGTGAGAGCAATAGGACGCGTGCCAACCATATCATCTTTGGAGAGAAGGCAGCAGCGTCGCCAGCGGATCCAAGATCGAGTCAGAGTGTGATGTGCTGAGCAAGTGGAGAAAAGTTGACTTGCGACGCAGGAGCGATGTATGCAAGAGTAAAATAACTGTAGTAGTCGTGGAACTAGGTCAAATCCCAAGGGAACTATCGATTAATTTCTCGATCTAGATGTAGTAACCAAAAGGGCGGTATGAATTGAGTACTAATTATGAATGAACTAAATTAACAAAAGCAAGAGTAAAATAACTAAGATGAGATTATAGATGAAAAAGTCCAATTCAAGGGGGTTCGTCTCACCAATCGTTATGTTTATCATAGATCACTAAGGGTTAATTCCATAACCAAGCATTCAACTTTGGAATTCATTAGGATAGCCGTAACAAATTCTCGTTTTCCTATCATAGTGGATTTGACTCAAGCATCTAAATCCAAACTTATTATATCAAGACTGGGCATGATGGTGTTCCATATCACATCAATAATAGCATTTGCATCAATGAAAATAGTTGAATCTAGATCAAATAACCGAGATAGCTGCAATTATCTAATCTAGTTTTCTCGTCCCCACAAATAAATCATGCAAAGCACATAATAAATTTGCTCGCTACTCATACCACTCATTCATGACAATTACGGATCACTGAACTCATGGATAGCAATAGAATAATTAATATAGAATCGAATTGTCAGATCTATCAATTATAATCATTTCGTTCAAAGTAAATCAAAGATGAGAAATACTTGGCGAACTCAGATAAATTCAAGACCTCAAAACATAACAATAGGGTTTAACGTTTCCCTTGAATCGGAATAGAAAATTAGCTACTAAACAAAAGCATGGATTCAGAGGAAGAGAGAAAAAACGATGATGAAAAGATGATTTTTTCTCTGTGTTCTAATCTCCTTTTTATAGTTGAGAGTCCTCTTCCTATGCAACTTCAGAGTCTTCTTTTCGTGCCAACTCTAGTGTCCTCTTTTGTGCCAACTTCTAAACCCGCGCAGATCTGGATGTTGGATAAGGCGTGATCACGCCTTAGAGGTTGTTCAAGTTTGTTGGCTCAAAACTCTTCTTTTCTTCCCATGCAGACTCGGGTGTTGGACAGGGCGTGATCACGCCCTAATGGTTGTTCAAGTCTGCGCATTGTTGTTTTGTTCTTGATCACTTTTCTGTCTTTATTTGGGCTTTTTAACTTCTTTTCTTCACAACGGGTGAATCTCAATCTTTTATTCAAAACTGCATAACTCGATAAGAAATGTGATGGAAACCTTTAAAAATCATTCGAGTTAAGCATGCATATGAGAGATGAAATGCACCCTATCAAATTCCCCCACACCAAAACCATGCTTGTCCTCAAGCATCTCTTGATTCAAAAAAAGCATGGATTATCCAAGTAGCCATACCCAAATTTCCCTTTATGTTAGTGAAGTGTATCCCTTAATCAATATGTCTTCACAGTTTAAGAAGAGATAGCAATATTGAGAATAAACACTAGTGGCGTTCACACAACAAGCACGTATCTCATTGACTTTATCAAACGTGAACGAAACAAGTCTCAACACTCTTTACTAGGATGTCTCTCAAATCACTCAAGAAGTGTTTAAGGAAGTTTTGTCACACTCAAATCAGGACATTAGAGTGCCATTGCCATAGGCTTGTTTGTGAATCAAATCTCCACTACTGCAAAATGCTTATTAGTGCATAAATCAAAGGGTTTTAACATAGTTGTAATGGGGCTAGGGTCAAGGTGTGTCAAGAGAGGTCAAATTGTGGCTCATGAATTCAAAAGAATGATGTCAACTTAGTTGCTTGTATTGCTCAGCTTATTGCTTTCTTTCTTCCACATCCAAGTGTTTGAAGTATGCACCCTTCCGAACATGATTTTTTTGTTTTCAGTTTCACTTTCCCTCTTTGATCCTTTTCCTCTTTTTCTTTCTTTCTTTTTTTTTTTTCATTCATCACTCATCAAAGACTCGTTCATTCATCAAAGTCTTTGATTCTCGGGTTTTCTTTTTTTTTCTTGCTCTTTTTTTTTTCGTTGCATCCTTTTTCATTTTTTTTTCTTGGGTCTAGCAACATGTCTCCCATATGCCCCCTTGCACCACTTCTCTAGCTCTTTTTCGCATCGACTTACAAGCAACCATATTAACATCATCCCTTTGAAAGGGTTCAAAAATCTCTGCAGGCAATAACCAAGAAAGGGATAATCGACTGAAGATGCGGTTTAACTAATAAATAGAGGCCAAGGCTCAAATGAGTTTTCTAAGGGTGAGTTTCTGGTAGGCTCTTTTCAAGGTTAATTGGCTATTCCTAAGTGCCCTTATCATTTTCATACACCAATATGCAAAAAATGTGACCTCGAAATGTATTACACAAGCAAGTTCTAGAATGCACACACTAAGTCCGATGCCCTCAATTGAAAGAAATATACGAGCACTATTTGAATGCAAGTGCTTTGGCTCAAAAGCTCACATAAAGGGTTTTAGTGTTGACTCTTGAACGTTGTTCGTCTAATGCAATTAATGGGACATCTTTCACACACAATATTTTTTATGCCACTAGAGTTCGTCCGCCTACTAATCTCAACTTAAACCACAAATTCCTATTGGCTTCAGGGACAACACAAAACAACATGCAAAGAATTTAGTTCAAGCTACAAGACAACCCACACATTTCGTTTCAAGATCAACTCATTTCAAGCACACATTACGGTGTTCATGACATATAATCAGTACCAAAACAACAATTTCACCTAGAAATTTCATCCACAAAAATTATTCCCCAACACAAATATTCAACAATACCAGCAACACAGAATCATAAGAATTATCAGGCCCATAACCACCATACCAACTCATGCACAAACCTCCCCCACACCAAGTACATACATTGTCCCTAATGTATGCACATAAAAACTACATATAACAAGGGAATGAAAAAGAGAGAGAGAAATAGAGAGCATCCCTTAAATATGTGGTGACAGCAAAGCGGGTTAGGCAGGGGTGGTGGGGTATAGATACCCCAAAGCAGTCAAGGCCGCGTCGAGCTTGCGGTGCAGCCACGCATCAGAGAGCTCCAGCCGGGTTAGACGGCCTTCAATGGCGTCCGGAGATGGGGCGGCAGGCGGTGGCTGTGAGCGGCGGTTTGGGCGTTCTTCAGGGTCAAGGTCGGCATAGCTCATGCCACTCGGGGCCTCGTGATGATTAAAAATGTGCAATTTGTGCAAAGTCACCACATCCAACGGCTCCTCCTCACAAGCCAAATGTAAATCATGATTAGACAAGTTCAAGACATCCAAATTGACCGCAAGGTGAGTAATTAACGACCCAAGGCAAACATGCTTAGACGAAGTGGCAACAGTTCGAAATTGAGAAGCAAGCTAAGCACCTAGATTCACATGCACCCTATTGATCATGCTCCAAATGAAAAACAATTCAACCTTAGAACATGTACCACAGTGGCCCGACATCCAGAAAAGTTAAAAGCAAGGAAACGTTGCATATATGCCCATTCAAATTGGCGTAAGTGACGTGCCTTGGACTGACTAGGGTGATATACCCAGGAGTCCTTGGACAACTCACAGATATGGGGTAAAAAACACCATAATCAACCAAAGCCTCACGGTACTCTTGTGGTGCTAAATATTCATCATGCACAAAACCCATAGCCAGATTGAAATCATTTATGCTCATTCTAAAATCTCTACCAAGCAATCAAAAACAAATAACATTGGGTGCAGTGAGGGTAAAGGGGTCCGGTTTGTTGAAGACGAAAATAGTATAGAATTCACGAATTAACTCAACAAACACAGGCATACAGATATTGGCAAACTCACGCCATTGCATATTAAAAAGCAAAGCATCAATACTACCACGGATACCCAATGCATCTAACGACGGTAAATGTAGAGACTTACCGGGGTTGAGTGGCCGAGTTTTAATAACAGAGTACCTTTTTTTTGTGTTCTCTAGTGGTGAAGTGGAGGTGACCTGGGAGGTCTGTCTCGCTGTGGATGGAAGACCGGCGATGGAGCGACAACGACGGTTTTGGTGTGGCTAGTTGGTGATCACGCCTAAACAACCCCTCAAGTTTGTACGTCTAGTGGAAAATCGCCGAGCTCGGCGTCTACTTCAGACAGAAGAGACAGTGGGATAAGGCGTGATCACGCCTTATCTCGCTGTGAAGTCTGTCGGACCAATGAACACTGTGTTGCATCTGGCATCAAACGGGGCGTGACCACACCTTATATGAACGTCAAATCTGCGGAGGTTAGAAGTAAAAATCTTAAACTAAAAGTTCAAAATAAAGCATATAAAACGCCGAGTTGCCTCCCGACAAGCGCAATTATTTAACGTCGTTATGCTCAATGGAATGCCTTTTTTTTTTTCAATATGTTAACTGTTGGAGTGACGCCAATGCAATACCAATGATGCTTGTGACTTCATCACCACCAAGAAATGATTTCGATCGATGGCCATTCTTCGTGTTGAGACTTTTAATTCTTGCTACACCATGAGGAAAAACATTAACACTTTCGAAACGACCAAACCAAAAAGAACTCGACTTATCTGGGATAAGCTTCAAGCGAGATTTGTAGAATAACACCTTTGTGCCAACCTCAAATAGCTTCTTCAAAATCATATGATCATGAAATCTCCATGTTTTCTCCTTGCAACTTCTCAATTCTTCTCTTCCATCCAACTTTCGTTCATTCAGCTCTGTAAACAGTCCTTTTAAAATCATGGCAGATAATGTCTCTCGTATACCCAAATAGAGATCTTTTAGGTGGTTGGGAAAGTCTTTCAGCTTCAGTGGGGATGCCTTCGTGAAGGTATTCATTATCTCCATCTCACGCTCATCCTCCTTTGATTTCGTCATCCTGTATAGGGGAGGAAGATCACAAGTATTAGATGAAGAAAGTGGGATTAAATCGGACTTTACCTTTTCTTTTTGGACGTCGGTATCTTCGAGAGCCTTTTCAAATTCATTGGATTGCACCGGTGTTTGTTCAATTGGGTGGATCTCCTCCCCACTCTGAAGTGTTATAGCACAAACATTTGCACTTGGATTTGTCTCTGTTTGTGACGGTAGCTTCTCGGATGTTTGAGTTTCCAACCTACTGATCGATGTCGCTAACTGCGCAAGTTGGTTCCCCAAGTGTTGAAAGCTCGCCTCCGTCCTCTCTTGAAACTGTTGAGTAGAAATAGCAAGGGATTTGATAATATCCTCTAAACTCATACTTGAATTTGATGCTTGAGGTGGGGCTTGTGCGGGAGCTTGCCGATATCCTCCGTCCCATTGGGTGTGCCAGGGTGCCGGCGGAGGTCGGTTAAAGAATTATGGTTGTTGCCTTGATTGCTCCCCATGACTCCTATAAACTGAAGTTTGGTGTGGTCTTTCCACCCTGGGTTGTAGAAATTGGAGTAAGGATCATATTTCCGTTGGGGTTGCCAAGGAAATTCCCCTACGGCATTCACTTCTAGCCACGTTCCTTGTTGCAACGATCTGCATACTTCGGTTGAATGTCCATGGCTTAAGCATATCCCGCAAACCACTGCTCCTTGAATCTTTCCTGCAGCCATTTGGTGTACAAAAACAGTTAGTTCAGAGAGTTTTTCTGCCAAATCATTGGTGTTTACCTCGTTAACTTGTTGAACATCCCAATCTCTTCGAAATCCATATTGTCTATAATTCTCGGCCATGGGAGGAATCCACTGTCCTGTTGCCATCTCGTTTTCAATTTCCCAGAAATAAATTCAACACCAACAGTTAGTCTATATCAAGCACGAAGGTCCCTGTCAAACAAAAAGATTAGCAAGGGAAAAAAAGCACAAAACTAGACTAAGAAACTAAAAATAGTTCCCCGGCAACGGCGCCAAAATTTGATCGGTTGTCGAAGCCGTCAAATATAAAAACTGACTCTAAACTGTAGTAGTCGTGGAACCAGGTCGAATCCCAAGGGAACTATCGATTAATTTCTCGATCTAGATGTAGTAACCAAAAGGGCGGTATGAATTGAGTACTAATTATGAATGAACTAAATTAACAAAAGCAAGAGTAAAATAACTAAGATGAGATTATAGATGAAAAAGTCCAATTCAAGGGGGTTCGTCTCACCAATCCTTATGTTTATCATAGATCACTAAGGGTTAATTCCATAACCAAGCATTCAACTTTGGAATTCATTAGGATAGCCGTAACAAATTCCCGTTTTCCTATCATAGTGGATTTGACTCAAGCATCTAAATCCAAACTTATTATATCAAGACTGGGCACGATAGCGTTCCATATCACATCAATAATAGCATTTGCATCAATGAAAACAGTTGAATCTAGATCAAATAACCGAGATAGCTGCAATTATCTAATCTAGTTTTCTCGTCCCCATAAATAAATCATGCAAAGCACATAATAAATTTGCTCGCTACTCATACCACCCATTCATGACAATTACGGATCACTGAACTCATGGATAGTAATAGAATAATTAATATAGAATCGAATTGTCAGATCTATCAATAATAATCATTCCGTTCAAAGTAAATCAAGACGAGAAATACTTGGCGAAATCAGATAAATTCAAGACCTCAAAACGTAACAATAGGGTTTAACGTTTCCCTTGAATCGGAATAGAAAATTAGCTACTAAACAAAAGCATGGATTCAGAGGAAGAGAGAAAAAACGATGATGAGAAGATGATTTTTCTCTGTGTTCTAATCTCCTTTTTATAGTTGAGAGTCCCCTTCCTATGCAACTTCAGAGTCTTCTTTTCGTGCCAACTCTAGTGTCCTCTTTTGTGCCAACTTCTAAACCCGCGCAGATCTGGATGTCGGATAAGGCGTGATCACGCCTTAGAGGTTGTTCAATTTTGCTGGCTCAAAACTCTTCTTTTCTTCCCATGCAGACTCGGGTGTTGGACAGGGCGTGATCACGCCCTAATGGTTGTTCAAGTCTGCGTATTGCTGTTTTGTTCTTGATCACTTTTCTGTCTTTATTTGGGTTTTTTAACTCATTTTCTTGACAACGGGTGAATCTCAATCTTTTATTCAAAACTGCATAACTCGATAAGAAATATGATGGAAACCTTTAAAAATCATTCGAGTTAAGCATGCATATGAGAGATGAAATGCACCCTATGAGAGATTACTTACAGGAATTTGGTGGTCAAAGGAAACAAGAGCTCCTGAAAACCGCTTTTGGAGACAGGTACGTGGCACGTGGGAGTAAAGCGGAAGCAGAACGTGAAAGATTATGTGGATCGTCCCGGGAGATGAGCGCGTATAGCAGAAGCGCGAAACAGTGCGTAATAAAAAATTACAAAACATAATTAAATGGAATTTAAATTATGCATAACATACATAAACGAATCAAGGGGTGTGCCCTTGATTCTCCCGGGCGTTTGGTGTATCTCATGTTCAATAAAACACAACATGGAGGCCATAGAATTAAAATCGAAAAAACGAAATTAAAGAACCTACCCGGTTGTAGTTTTGTCTTCGTTTCGGCTACATGCATTGTTCCCTGTTTTGCACCAAGATCTCAAAGAAGAGACCCTCTAAATCATCTCACTCGCTGCACCGGAAAGAAACGAACCCTTGTGCTAGCAAGAAAATCATTGGGGAGAAGAGGCATCGGTACACGCTATCAATTAACGCAACCAATGTCTCTTATGTTCTTAACTTGAATAAATCAAGAAGAACAAAGTAGTATTCTTGGAGATTAAGGAAAGGGATGGACGAATTTGAGAGGGAATTTGAGAGATGAGAGTTGTAGAGAATAGTAGGTGTGAGTGTGTTGTTTGAGTATTTATAGAAGATGGAATTTCCTATTCCTTCTCAAACTCTTCCAAAGAGACACACTTTGACTAGGATTTTGACCTAGTCAAATTAGGCTTTGATTAAGTCAAATTAATCATGGCCCTTCATCTCATCATTCTCTAGATCAAATCTTGTCCATCCATTTTGATGGGCTTTATGGAATGGGCCTATTTAATTCTAAATTAAATATTCCCATGGACTTTATGTTAAATCATATTTAATATACTAAGCCCATTAATTAATTAATGGAAAGGACTTATTTAATTCTAAATTAAATAGTCCCATGGACTTTATATTAAATCCTATTTAATATACCAAGCCCATTAATTAATTCCATAGAATGGGATTATTTAATTCTAAATTAAATAGTCCCATGGACTTTATATATTAAATAGGGCTGGCCGCGCGCACCCGCACGCTGCCGGCAGGGGCAGACGCGCGCAGGCAAGGGAGGCCTGCGCGCGCCCGCCGAGGCGGTCGCGCAGGGGCAGCGCGCAGCCAGGGAGGCCCCTTGCCTGCGTGCGCGCGCGCCTGGCAGACAGCGTGCTGCGCGCCTGCGAGTCCGCGCGCGGACGGGCTCTGGGCAGCGCCGCCAGGCGCGCGCGCACGCAGACAGAGGAGTCTGCGCGCGCACTGCGCACGGCACGGCTGGCAGCCAACAGGCCAGCGCGCGCGCAAGGCAAGGGAGCCTGCGCGCGCGGCGGCCTGCCGGAATGCCAGGCGCGCGCGCACGCAGGCAAGGGGCCTGCGCGCGCACGCCCAGCCAGGCAGTGCCTGCGCGCGCGCAGGGGCGGCAGGCTGAGCCTGCTGCCCTTCGCGCGTGCCGGCGGCGGCGGCTGCGGCTGCTAGGGTTTCAAAACCCTAGCAGTGTTTTTCCTTTTAATTTTTTTTAATTATTTTCAGTTTTAATTTGGAATTAATTCTGAAAAATCGTTTTTGGTTCAATTATGCCTATTTTCTAAAAGACATTATTTTAGGAGTAAAATAAAATGGATTTGAAATCCGGGGTTATTTTACTTAAAATAATGAGGAAAGGTTTTCCTAAAACGAGAAAATATTATTACCAATATTTGTGTTTTATTTTTCACACGTTGTGCACATATTCATTTATTATTTTGGATATTTATGATTGGAAATCATATGTTGTTGATATATTGTAATTATATGATTGGATCATGTGATTATGTGTGTTGGATGGAAATGGATGATCGCGAGCCCTAGACTTGTTGTATGGTTTATTTTCTGTTGGGCCTGTGTGCCTCTTTTACTGCTTTCTCCTTCTCTCTTTCTAGTTGCCTTGGAATAATAAGGCATTCTACCTCCCTCCTTATGTACTCCCCCCGGGTTTTCGCTGGGGTTTCTATTTTTTTAATATGTAATGAGAGTAGACTAGGAGTGAGGTTTCCATTTTTTGTAATTGGTGGAGAAGAAGGAAGGACCACATGGAGAGCCCAGACGGGAGGTCCCTTGGAGTTTTCCATGAAGTGAAGAAAGAGAAAAAGAGACCAAGGCCCATCAGCATGATGATTGGGTTACTATTAATGTAATAGTATAGGACCAACCCTAGATAGACCATAGATCCACTGCGGGCTCAGTGGATCGCATAGGATACGGGCTCGTGATCATCCAACAGGGGCGTGCTAGGCTTTAATTTTGCATGTGGTTATGATGATGGATGAATGGATTATTTATTTATCATATAACTGCTATGAATGGTTTATTTGCGCATTATGGATGTATGTGTAAATATTTATTTGAGATCTCGGTCATTACTTACTCTCACATTGGTTGGACGAATGTCAAAATATTAGACCCTAGACAAAGTGGACATGAACTCTAGGAGTTTGTCCATGCCTTTCAATCCATGGCATAGTGAGGAAGCTGCTTTAGGTCAATAGCGTGGTCTCACGAGTCGTGGCACGTTATTGCACTTAAAGGAAGCTGCATTATGTCATGAACGAAAAGCGGGCTGCTGCTACCTGTCTCACGAGTCGTGGGGGTATTGTTTGGAGGTGCTTCGACTTCTAATACGAAAGGCAAGGGTGCCGGACGTTGGAAGAAGAAGAAAGGGAAGGGAAAGGCCGTCAAAGCAGCTACGAACACTAAGAGTGTTCCCATTGCCAAAGAGGGGAAAGGCAAAGGAAAGGGAAAGGTTGTCTCCAAGCAACAGTCAAAGGCATATGACATATGTATCAACTGCCGTGAGAAAGGGCATTGGAAGAGAGAGTGCCCCAAACTCTTCTCGAACCAAGGTATATATGTGATTGAGGTTAATATGGTCACTAGTTCTGCCTCTTGGGTATTAGATACCGGCTGTGGAGCTCACATTTGCAATGACTTGCAGGTGTTGAAAAGAAGCAGAAAACTGGGTAGCGGGGACATGATCCTGAAGCTTGGGAATGGCAAGGCCATCTCGGCAAAAGCAGTAGGATCCGCCACTCTAGTGATTAGTGATAATATTAGCATAGATTTAGAGCAAGTTTATTTTGTACCCAGTATGATTAAAAACATCATTTCCATTCCATTGTTGGACAATAGTGGTTATGAGTTTAGAATCAATAAAAATTGCTTTTATTTGGTGAGGTGTGGAATTGCTCATCTACTTGGTACATTGCATAACGGACTCTATATCTTGCAACAAACGAATTTCGTCCTCAATGCACAACACAAACGAAAATTAGATAATAACGGGAACGCACGTCTGTGGCACGCTAGGCTAGGTCACATATCCCAAGATAGGATGAAAAGGTTGGTAGACTCAAAGAACCTAGAGGTTGGGGACTAGAGCGATCTACCAACTTGTGAGTCCTGTCTAAGAGGGAAAATGACCAAAAAGCCATTTGTAGGACAAAGTAGGCTTGCCACAGGTCTGTTGGACTTGGTCCATACAGACATATGTGGACCACTAAGGACGCAGGCCCGAGGTGGGTTCTCATACTTCATAACCTTCACCGATGATCATTCACGGTATGGTTATGTTTACCTGATGAGGTACAAGTCTGAAGCTCTTGAGAGGTTTAAAGAATTCAGACTTGAAGTGGAGAACCAAACCAACTGCAAAATTAAAATCCTTCGGTCGGACCGAGGCGGTGAATACCTTAGTACGAGTTCCTAGATTATCTAAAAGAACATGGTATAATATCAGAATGGACACCTCCTGGAACACCACAATTAAATGGTGTCTCTGAAAGGAGGAATCGAACCCTGTTGGACATGGTTTGGTCCGATGAGTTTTACCAAAATGCCCTTATCGTTTTGGGGCTATGCACTAGAAACGGCGGCCAAGTTATTGAATTTAGCGCCTACTAGTACATTGACCCAAACGCCATATGAGATATGGCACGGCAAGCCTGCATCCTATAACTACTTGAAAGTGTGGGGTAGCCCCGCATACGTCAAGAGGTTAGTGGGAGATAAGTTAGAATCTAGGTCTAGCTTATGCAGGTTCGTTGGATACCCTAAAGAAACTGGGGGTTATTACTTTTATGACCCTTGGAACAAAAGGTGTTTGTTTCAAGAAATGCAGTATTCTTGGAGCAAGGCTTCCCGGAGGATATCCAACCTGATGAGCTGATCCTTGAGGAATCAAGTGATGGAATCCAGCCATCAGAGGAGGCCGCGGAACCCTCACTTAGAGGATTCAGGATTAACAGCCGAAGGACTGACCAACCTCGAGAAGTCCAACATGCTAGGCATGAAGGACAGCCTCAGGAACAGCGAGTCCCGGTTCCTGAACCGCCGGCTCCGATACAGTCAACGCCCACAGTCACCATTCACGTTCCCGTTCTCCGTAGGTCCACTAGAGAGTCCAGACCTCCAGTGAGATATGGCTTTCTAGGTGCGACCGATCTTTTGGATAACGATCCTAAGACGTATGGAGAAGCGATGTCTGACATCGACTCCGGGAAATGGCTTGAGGCCATGAAAGCCGAAATGGACTCTATGAGCGAGAACCAAGTCTGGAGTCTTGTAGATCCACCGAAAGGTGTTAAGCCAGTTGGCTGTAAGTGGGTCTACAAGCGCAAACTTGGCGTGGATGGAGAAGTCACAACCTTTAAGGCTAGGCTTGTAGCTAAGGAATACACTCAACGACCCGGGGTCGATTTTGAGGATACCTACTCGCCAGTAGCCATGGCTAAAATCCATTTGGATCCTGCTCTCCATAGCAGCATGGTATGACTATGAGATATGGCAGATGGACGTGAAAACGGCCTTCCTCAACGGTTTCGTTGAAGAAGAGATCTATATGGATCAACCGCAGGGTTTTCACGGTCACTGGAGAAGAACAGAAAGTCTGTCGTCTCCAGAAGTCCATCTATGGCCTCAAACAAGCCTCCCGAAGTTGGAACATTCGCTTTGATGAAGTAATACGGGGTTATGACTTCATCAAAAACGAATCCGACCCTTGTGTATACAAGAAGGTCAGTGGGAGCTCAATAGTGTTCGTAGTGCTTTATGTGGATGACATTCTGCTCATTGGTAATGACGTTAGAATGTTAGGAAACACAAAAGCATGGTTGTCAACCCAGTTTTCCATGAAGGACTTGGGTGAAGCCTCCTACATCCTAAGCATCCAGATTGTCAGGGACAGATCTAAAAGGATGTTAGGACTCACCCAAAACTCGTATATGGAGAAAGTCCTAAAGAGATATCGAATGGACAACTCCAAACGAGGATTCCTTCCAATGAGGCATGGGATCAAGTTATCCAAGAAACAGTCCCCACAGACTGATGAGGAACTTGAAAGGATGAAGGTCATCCCCTATGCTTCTGCCGTAGGTAGCATACAATATGCGGTCCACTGCACTAGGCCTGACATTGCGTACGCTTTGAGCGTGACAAGCCGATATCAGTCCTGCGCAGGAGAGGCACATTGGAATGCTGTTAAGGGCATCCTTAAGTACCTAAGGAGGACTAAGGAAATGTTCCTAGTCTATGGCAATGGAGAACTAATTCTGGAAGGCTTTAGCGACGCTAGCTTCCAGTCTGATGACGATGATGCCAAGTCTCAATCGGGGTACGTATTCAAACTCAATGGAGGAGTCGTAGCTTGGAAAAGTTCCAAGCAAGCAACCATTGCTGACTCCACCACAGAGACTGAATACATAGCAGCTTCAGAAGCTGCTAAGGAAGCGGTTTGGATGAGAAACTACATCCAAGAGTTGGGTGTGGTGCCTAGCATCGCCGAGCCCGTTGTCATCTTCTGTGATAACAACGGCGCTATAGCGCAAGCAAAGGAACCGAGATCTCATCACCGTTCCAAACACATTCTTAGACGCTACCATCTTCTTAGAGAAATGGTAGGAAGAGGTGACGTCTGGATGGACCGAGTCAACTCGGCAGACAACACAGCAGACCCGCTGACAAAGCCTATGTCGCAGAGCGCTCATACGCAACATCTTGAGAAGATGGGGATTAAGCATATGGGCAATTGGCTTTACAGGTCAAATGGGAGATTTTTAGAATAGGTGACCATGTAAGCCAATTTTGGGAGGAATATGTAACCTATGTCTAGAAAATTCTTTGGTATTTGATAAAACATTTATGAATAAAGAAGTGAAAATTCAAATGGCAATACTTTGTTTACGTTCACTTATCTGCATTTACATTTCTGTTCACTACGCAAACAAAGCCCACGGACTGAGAAACGATTTCGGGGACTGGGACTACGCTTGGAGATAGGTCCATGAAATCAGTCTCACCGAATCAGTCCGGAAATCTCCAAGTCAAGGAATCCCGAAAATGGGTACCGGGATTCCCTTTGAGACTTGCACTAAGCATCTGTTGTCGTGTTTCATCGACGGGTGACGAAGGTCGTCTAAGCAGTGTTAGTGGGTCAGCGTGCTAGGAAGCAGCTGACTGAGGTGACTCGCGGGAACCGTCTTACGGAGGACCTTGAGTATGGTCAGCAAGGTATGACATGTATTCCCGGTTCCAACGGTACAGGCCAAGTCCTTTGACTTGAGGAACTGCTGAGTTTACCTGTGCATCACGTCTGTATCTTAGATATGGTGAGAGATTGCCAAAATACTCTTGAGTAGTCATAAGCCATGTCTAGTGCAGCTCGGGTGTACAAAGTGACAGTAGTTTCCAAGAAAGGATCTGTCTCCTGTCAAAAGGTATTGACAATTGAGTCTCATGTATGCTCTATGTCTTGTCCCTAAAATATGTGGCCACAGTAACTGAACAGAAGGGAAAGGTTTCCCTTGCGGCGTTTAGTAAGGACAGACCGACACTTAGGTCCAAAATGGGTACCTACTTTTTCCGTGCCCTAGACTCTAAGTGATGAGACCGAAGACAGAAGGACAAGTGTACTGTTAGAGCCTAAATGTTCATCCCCGAATATTTCACCTAGTCTCTAGTGCCATGGACCGTTGCTAGATGGCCACCCATGGTAACGGGCGGATTCTAGGAATCCGACCAAGTCTAGCTGAATGGTGAACCTAAAGAGTCACACACTATCCACACACACTTAGTATTTAATTTGGAATTAAATATTGGAGTAAAGGAATGATTAAATTAGATTTAATCGGGTCCCATATTTTCTTGGAGAAATTAATTCCTTCTATTTGATAAAGGGAATTAAATTAATAAATAGGATTTATTAAAAGGGTTGATTTAATGGGCTTAGAATAAATAATAATATTTATTTATTATATTATATTTATTCTTTTAGCCTTTTGGAATATTTAATGGGATTTAAATATTCCATTAAATTAGAACCAACGGTTGAGATGGAAAGGGGAGATGGAAGGCTAGGATTCGTTTGACTAGGTCAAACACTAGTTTGACTAGGACTTTGACTAGGTCAAAATCCTAGTCAAATTAGAGTACTTAGAGTTGGAGTTTAAAGAGGATTAAACTCCTCCTCTATATAAACCTCTAGCTTCCAACAATTGTAGGATGATGATTCTTGAAAACACACACAACACACACTCTCCCCTTCTCCTCATCTCTCGTCCGCCCCCTCTCTCTCTAGCAAGAAAATATTTCTTAGTTCTTTTGATCTTGGAACATTAGAACTTAGATGAATCAATACCGTTAATTGATAACGTGTTGTTGATTCATCCACTTCATAAATAATACACTTGTTCGTTGCTAGCACGACGTGCAAGATACGTGGGTGGATCGTGTGTCACGATTTGGAGGGTCTCAAGAACGAGATCTCGGTGCAAAACGGGGAACAACGCGAGTAGCCGTTGAAGACGAAAACGACAACGGGTAGGTCTCGTTTTTATCTTTTCGTCCCTCTTTAATTTTCAACTCTATGGCCTCCATGATTTCTTTATTCGTTATATGATCATGAGATACACCGAACGCCCGGGAACCTCAAGGGCACACCCCTTGAGCGTGTACTTTAAAATTTAAAACATGCTTTAATTTTTGTATGTTTATTCTTATCGCGCTTCCGCATTCGCGCAATTCCCGGGACGATCCACCGATTTCTTTCATTGAATTCATCCATGAATCAAGATATTACACACTTAAACACTTGGAACGCCATTTCTACTCCCACCGATCACCTACGTTGTTTAAGACCGAGTCATGCTCCGTATGAGCTCGTCAAAATGAATATTCCATTTATGCGGTGTTTCAAACCTTGTTTGAATTTCCTAGTGGATTCTATGGCTCCTCTCCATAAATCCCACTACGATGTCCAACATCACGTTCCGCAGGTCATTTGGATTACTATCCAAATTTGACCGAACATATCCCTATCACTCGTACCTCTTACGACATTCGGGTTCGTTCTTAAGGGGACTTGGAATATGATCAATTTAAGTAAGAAATGCAATTATAAGCAACGTTTAGCATTATTCTGTCGTAAACCTACACAAACCAGACACCGAGTCTATTTGTCTCCCACTAGTCCCTTGACGTATGTAGGATCCTTCTACATGCTCAAGGACTTTGTCGGGACATAGGCTTGCCAAACCGTGGCTCCTTGTGCGTGACTCCTAGCAAAGTGTCATGTTCCTTACGTTGTGTCACGGGCGGACTCTTTTGTCGCAGCGGAATATTTTCATTTTTGCCCGTGATGCCTCTCAGGTTGCTCACAACCTTCGACCGGCCTTCCTCCATTCGAGTCCTCTCGGTCTCCCGACCATGTGTCTTCGACACTCACAGCTTACTAGCGCGACATCCGAACGCATCCCTGTGCGGCGCCTTGCGCCCAAGCACTCGCCTATCCGAAATGCCCATGTTCGCAGAGGGTCGCGGCTCTCGCGCCTTGCGCGCCTTCATGTCCGGCCCCAACTAGCTAGCTTGCCATCACGTATCTCGCCCACAGTCTCGGGCCCTGCCGATACTTCTCGCAATGGCTCGGAGCATCCTCTCCCACAACGCCCATCGCACGCACAACAATTACTCGGTGCATTACTGGCGCATGTCTTCGCCATGCCCGTCTCGCATTACCGGCGCATGTCTTCGCCATGCCCGTCTCGCATGCCTCGCCCGAGTAGGGCAGCATCATCCGTCCTTGGCCCAACGCTTATGCCAACATCTCGCATCAGTCTCGCACGGCATGCCCAACATTCCTCCTTGCCTTTCGCCGTGGCCTCATAATTTGCCCACAGCGCGGCTTCGCCCCACGACCGCGTATCTTGGCCAACGGATCGTCGTGCATGGCTAGAACCTAATAGCTCATGAAACGAGTAGCTCACGAGGTCTTTCAATGATTCGCCCTCGATCGCTCATTCCGCCCGAGAGGTATTGCCTATGCCCTTCCGCAGCCCGCGGGGCATCCTCGCAATCACACGGAGCCTCTCGGCGCGTTGCTTGCCCAACGTGTGCCATCCTGGCCCCACGCTGCCCGTTCGGTTCCCATACCGACCGGGGACTTTAGCCCTCCCTTCGAGGTGCCTAAAGCCGGCCCTTGAGGCCCCCATCATGCCCCAAGGGAATCGCCCATTTAGTGCCTCACTGCACGGGGGGGACTGTCTGGAGCTCACCACTGCTGTCCCCCTTATAATAGTCTTAAAAAAATTTTCCTTGTTCTCGCAATAGATATTCAAAGTCCTCAAATGGCCGAGGAGCGCACCTTTTTCACAACTCCCTCGTCCGACGTCCGAATCGCGTACTGCTTGAACCATTGCGCTCCCACGTGCCGGGTCGACATCCCCTTATCGCCCGCACGTCCTCCGCAAGTCACAGCCGGCACTCCTAGTTAAAGGACGGCCTGTGACATCCTCCCCCACTCGATCTGTTGACGTCCTCGTCAACACATACACAAAGAATTGAAGTGTATGCAGTGCCTGATACTCCTCCCAGTATCACGCAACACTAGACCGACTTCTGGCTCTTTTAAGCCCATCTGCGTGAGTGCCTCTTCAGCACAACACGTTGTCTCCACCCTGATAGCGCCTCATCTGCACCCCATAGTGGCCTGCTCGACACAAGTGGAAGTCCGTGTACTTCATCTTACACCCTCTCCCTCAGTTGGTGGTTGGCTCCCCCGAATAGTGCCGCAATGCACCCAATTCGACACAAAAGTGTAAGCTGGAAGTCTGTACTCTCATTCTGCACTCACTTCCTCAGTAGCTGGGTTGCCTCCACAAATATAGTGCCTCAATGCATTCCATTCTTCACTGAGAACTCAAGTTGGAAGTCTGTGTACGCTTCTACACTCCCTTCCCAAACTGAACACAAGCTGGAAGTCTGTGTACCTCCCTACACTCTCTTCCCAAACTGAACGCAAGCTGGAAGTCTGTGTACATCTCTACACTCTCTTTCCAAAACTGTTGCCACAACTGATGGTTGCCCTCACGGATAGTGTCTCTACACACTCAATCCCTCAGGCCTGAAGTCTGTGCCGTAACGCTGCACTCTCTCCCTCATCTGTTGCTCAACTGATAGTTTCCCCCCATGGATAGTGTCTCAATACACTCAAATCCCCAAGTCCGAAGTCTGTGCCGATATTCTGCACTCCCTTTCTGTGACTGGTGGGTAACAAACTGTCCAAACTGTGCCGCAAGTTACGTCAAGTGTGCCGTCATACTGTATCGTCCCTCAAAACAGTGCCTCATATACACCCAGAATTGAGCTAGAACGAATCATGTCACTCAAAACAGTGCCTCATATACACTCGAATTGATCTGGAACAGGTTTTGAGCTTGAAGTCTGTGCGTGCTTGGATGCACTCTCTCCCCCACTCGATGTGTTGTCGTCCTCAGCAAGCACGGAATCCGCCTCTGTGGTTGGCCACACTGAACCCAACTGTAAAGCACTTTTGGGCCTCGCCCCAAAACATCGGAACCCCGCCGCATGCTGGTCCCATTCTCTCCTCAACGAGTCCACTTGACTCTACACAACTGTTGAGGTCTTCGCCCCCAACTGACCGCAAGATTGGGATTACCCCCCCCCCAATCCGACGGCAGGATGAGGATTCTTCTGCTTTCCCCATCCGACAAACAAGATCAAGACTGAAATCCTGACCAACAAATGGGGATTGAGATCTTAGTCCCAACCCAACCACGAGCGCAAGATGAAACTATCAAGTCCCATTCCGGCCAACAGCACGATGCAGACGTCTCAGTCCACACCCAACACACAGGATCGATGAATTTCAATTCCGAACCAACACCGACAGCAAGTTTAGGACTGTCACGTCCCTCTCCGCCCCAGCAGTACCATGCCGCTCATGGTGCCAATGGAGCCTGATGCTCCTTCACAATCTCAACTCGGCTGTCCCTCTCGGAAATCCTTAGACCAAAGAGCCCACATATGGTGTCAGAACTTCTTCAAGGAACGTTCTCACTTTAGCTCAAACAATGCTCCTGACGAGCACTTCACACGGCTTAGTGGTCTCTCTCCCACTCAAGCTCACTTGTACTCCTGATGAGCACACAACACGTGTTCCTGATGAACACACAGCACGGCTTGGTGGCCTTCTTCCACACAAGCTCCGGACAAGTTGCCACAAATCACACATACGGATCTCTGCCTTTTGGTTCTTGGAGCGTGCCATCTTTTCGCTCGATGCACCCCCATCTCTTCCACGAGAACTTCATCCCAACATTCTCAGCTCTGCCCAAACACATTGTTCGGAACACTTTCCACGCGCAACGCTGTCCAAGAAAAGGGGTCTAGGCGTCCACTCCTTGCAACCCCAAGGGTGGCTTGCTCTGTATGCACCTGATGTGTGCAACTGTGCCTCAGCACCTCAACATCTGCTCATCCTTCCCTGCTGGAAGGTTTCTCAACAAGGTGGTACTTCACCCACCGAACGTCCTCAAAGCCTGATCGTCTCCTGACTTGCAGCATTCCTGCACACATGGTTGCTAAATCGCGCAAATGTGGCTCTCGCAGTCCACCCGATGCATCGGCATGTCTCCCTCCCTCATAGGGAAGTCATTACCCAAAAACAAAAAATTTCGGGAACGGCTGACAGCTTGCTCTAACACATATCATGCCAACAACACTGCCGACCCACATAACACATCACAAGGTTGGACCGTCGCTACTTACTCACAAGCAGCTCCAACGCGCGCAAAAGGATGCCACCGATTTCTCATTCTGTGGCGAACATCCCCCAAAACCATTCCGTCTTACAATCGGCTTACTGAAGCATTTCAAAGTCACACGCAGCAAACCAACACATCTGTGCCGTAATCCGGTCTGATTCTGTCTCAAACGGTCTCAACTCGCCTCTACCTGCTGTAGAGCTCAGGTGCCACACTTTCCTTTCAAGTGCGCACTCCGTCCTTCGGGAGCCCGGGATTATCCGGGCTCTGATACCAAGTCTCGTAACCCGCCTCGGCCCCATCAAACAACCGAGGCTCTGATACCAAGTGTCACGAGCGGACTCTTTTGTCGCAGCGGAATATTTCATTTTTGCCCGTGATGCCTCTCAGGTTGCTCACAACCTTCGACCGGCCTTCCTCCATTCGAGTCCTCTCGGTCTCCCGACCATGTGTCTTCGCACTCGCAGCTTACTAGCGCGACATCCGAACGCATCCCTGTGCGGCGCCTTGCGCCCAAGCACTCGCCTATCCGGAATGCCCATGTTCGCAGAGGGTCGCGGCTCTTGCGCCTTACGCGCCTTCATGTCCGGCCCCAACTAGCTAGCTTGCCATCACGTATCTCGCCCACAGTCTCGGGCCCTGCCTATACTTCTCGCAATGGCTCGGAGCATCCTCGCCCCGTCTCGGCACTATGGGCCAACTTACGCCCACAACGCCCATCACACGCACAACAATTACTCGGTGCATTATCGGCGCATGTCTTCGCCATGCCCGTCTCGCATGCCTCGCCCGAGTAGGGCAGCATCATCCGTCCTTGGCCCAACGCTTATGCCAACATCTCGCATCAGTCTCGCACGGCATGCCCAACATGCCTCCTTGCCTTCCGGCGTGGCCTCATAATTTGCCCACAGCGCGGCTTCGCCCCACGATCGCGTATCTTGGCCAACGGATCGTCGTGCATGGCTAGAACTAATAGCTCATGACACGAGTAACTCACGAGGTCTTTCAATGATTCGCCTCGATCGCTCATTCCGCCCGAGAGGTATTGCCTATGCCCTTCCGCAGCCCGCGGGGCATCCTCGCAATCACACGGAGCCTCTCGGCGCGTTGCTTGCCCAACGTGTGCCATCCTGGCCCCACGCTGCCCGTTCGGTTCCCATACCGACCGGGGACTTTAGCCCTCCCTTCGAGGTGCCTAAAGCCGGCCCTTGAGGCCCCCATCATGCCCCAAGGGAATCGCCCATTTAGTGCCTCACTGCACGGGGGGGACTGGCTGGAGCTCACCACTGCTGTCCCCTTATAATAGTCTTAAAAATAATTTCCCTTGTTCTCGCAGTAGATATTCAAAGTCCCTCAAATGGCCGAGGAGCGCACCTTTTTCACAACTCCCTCGTCCGACGTCCGAATCGCGTACTGCTTGAACCATTGCGCTCCCACGTGCCGGGCCGACATCCCCTTATCGCCCGCACGTCCTCCGCAAGTCACAGCCGGCACTCCTAGTTAAAGGACGGCCTGTGACACGTTGGCAATTTTGAGTCTACGTCTACACGGGCTAAGGTAATTGGGCGAAACTTCGATCGATCTTCGTCTAACGAGATTGGGTCGTTCCCTTTATCAGAGACCGTCATACTTGGCCTTTACAGGAAACGTTTCATTGAGAATTCCATTCTCAACTTGGATGTTTAAGAGCTCCCACTAAATACACGGCCTTTTCGATCCTATCGAAACAGGTTTAATTTTGCAACCATTTATGGTTCACCTCCTTAAGTCTAATTCCCAAACCTCCTATGGGACCTTTAGACTTTTGAACCCTCTTATGGTCTTGTGTATTAGTAACCTATAGTTCTCTTATTGGCTCCTTTCCAATAGACTATTTGGCAAGCCTACTTTGTCCAACAAAGAGCTTTCGGACTTTCTTCTTCATAAAAGACTTGTAAATTTAGTCGATTCGAATCATCTATTTCTAGATTCATCGAACTTTCCAATTTACTTATCTTCTAATAAGAAGAAACGTCCTAGCTGTTGTAAATGCCAAATCTGTAAGTTGGTCTTGATTAATCCATTTCGATAATTAGAATTTTGAGTATCCATAAACCTTTTATGGGATGGTGTTCTAGGAATTCATGTGTAACTACTAGCAAACATGAATCAATATTCAATAATTTTGTTTGATCAAATATATATGTAATAAAACCTTTGTCCAACAAAGAGACATACTTTTGATCATGCTAGGTTACGTAATTCCTATATTATCCTAACATGATCACGATTATGGGCCTAACAAGTCTCTAGTCCTTTTCATCAATGGACCTTGCCATTGTTGAATCCTAGAACTGTTCTTGGCTTTTAAGTCCTCATTCACTTTCTGCAAACCACCCGCAGATTAGTGATAGGAACGGTATCAAATACCAAAAAAGTGATCATGTCAATACTCAATATCAAATTTTACCTACATTCGAGAAAGGTTCAGGATACTCCCTTTTCCAATGGCCCTCTTTACGACAGTGAATGCTTATGTTCTTAGAAATCTATGAACTTGACTGCTTGAACCTTTTGCTCTTTCCTTTACCTCCACCTTGTGTTGTAAAGGAACAACACTTGAAGTGCTTAATAGTTGATGTCACCTTACCCTTCTTCCTCTTTTGGCATCTGGCACCTTTGCCTTTTGCTATGGAGGTTGAAGCCTCTCCTACTAGTACCGACGGCGCAGATTTTGCAATCGTTGCTTCGTACTAGACCAACATAATTACCAACCTATGAAGTTTTGTTTCTAAGCTCATTCATGTTGATAATTAATGGTTCGTAGGAGGGAGGAAGAGACTGAAGGATCATGTCAATGTACGTATCCTTTTCAAAACTGACGTGGAGGTCTTTTGAGCTTCTCCACTAGGGATTGCATCATCACTCCATGTTCTTTGTACCGACATCCCTTCCGTCATCTTAGCTCCAAAACATGCCTTTGTTGCATTTTACCCCACATGCTGGTCCAGGACCATATAGACATGATGCAAACGAAGCATAGTTTGAGCCAACATCATTATATCCTACTTGCCGGTGGTCATCCTTCAACTTTTGAACGCCAAGCGTTGCCTCAGTTGTTGACCCCTCCGGCAAGGGCTGAGGAACGTCCTCATTCCGGTATGTGAGTTAAGGTTCTGGAAATCTAAGACCATCTTAAGATTTCGCAGTCAATCCGTGTAATTGGTTCCCTTTTAATAAGCCTCTTAGTGATGTGTTTGGTGGATTCTTAGACATTCACAAATATATAAAACAGAAAATAATAAGCAGAATGAAGTAATATTTTGGTTAAGTCTCGGTCTTTAGTCCTTAACCTCTCCCACTATTTCTACGAAAACACGGCACTCTCAAATGTTGTTTTCGGGAAATCCTTTCCTAGTGGGCTCAGGATCCACAGCGATCTCCCCCATACCCCGCTTTTACGATTCGAATGGGAAAAGAACCCGTGGGAGGTATTCCATACCATTCTCGTTCCACGAGATTCCCAAGATAATTGCCTCACCCTTTCACGTGATCCCGAGGACTCCAAGCGAATCACGTTATTCGGGTGTTAGACCCGACCCAATCAACCGATTCATAGACTCACTGCTACCTCCACGACTCGTGAGACAGGTAACAGCAGTCTACTTATCGTTCATGACAAAGTGCAGCTTCTTTTAAGCACGATAGTCGTGCCACGACTCGTGAGACCACGCTATCGACCTAAAAGATCTTCCTCACTTTTGCCATGGATGGAAGGCTTGGACAGACTCCCAGAGTCCTAATCCATTTGTTAAGGGTCTATATTTAACTTGGTTCAACCAAGTGAGAGTTTTGATAGAACGAGACCTCATCACATATATTAAGTATTGCATTGCATGCGTTATGGCAGAAATATTCTAAGCGTGAATGTAACCATACATAAAGCATATAGAATAATCATAAGCATATAAAACGCATCGCATGCAAAATAAAGCCTAGCACGCCCCTGTAGGATGATCACAAGCCCAAACCTATGCGACCCACTGAGCCCGCAGTGGATCTATGGTCAATCTAAGGGTAGGCCCTACGCTATTACAAGATTTAATAACCCATTACATGCAATGGGCCTTGTAAGTCCTCTTTATCTTCTTGGGCTCTCCATCGTGGGCCTACACCAGGCTTTTTCTCCATGGATCCTCCGTGGGCCATCTGATGGCAACCTCCATGGGCCTCCAACACCTTGGGCTTGTCTTCTCTTGCAGCCTTTTATTTGCAAAAAGAAAAATAAAACCTCACCACTAATTCTACTCTCATTACATCATAAAATAAGAAACCCCAATTAAACATTTGGGGGAGTACATTAGGAGGGAGAGAGAAAGCCTTATTATTCCAAGGCAACTAGAAGAGAGACAGAGAGGAAAATAAAGAGGCACACAGGCCACAACCCAACAAATAAATTTAAATAAACCATACATGCGGTCTAGGGGCTTTGTGATCATCCTTTGTCAAATCAATTAACACAAATAGCACAAATACATATCCCACGTAAAATATGCTATACCAACATCCATGATAATCCATACCATAAAATAAATGCAGAAACTACATGTAAAATATTCACACCAAACATTGGATAATAGTGCAACCTATGCACAACGATTTTTGTTGGAAAAACCTTTTCCATAATTAACAAGGCAATATTAATTCTATGAAATATAAAATCTCAACCAAAATTAAAATGCCCCAAGTTAATTAATTCAGAAAAATTCCAAAAATTATACAGAAAAATCAAATTTTCTGAAAACACAAAAACCAACAATTCAAGAATATGCTCATATATTCAAGAATCCCAAATTCCAACATTCGTGCAATATTAATACATGTTAAGATCTACTCATGCTTAAACCATAAAATAACCATGATGTCCAACATCATAAAACGCAGAAATTATTGCGAAATTTCACATATGAATTTTGATCATTGGTGCAACCATTGCAAAAATTAAATCTTGTTAGGAAACCCTTTCCTCATCAACCAAGCAATATCTATTTTAGGAAATTCCAAATCTCAAAAATAAATATTCTAAGTCAACGGGTTCAGAATAATGCATAAAATATCATAAAAATAATTCAGTAAAAACAGTTTTGAAAAACGAGCCAAAAACGGGAGAGAAAACGGAAAAATGGCACAGCCGGCCGGCCAGGCGCACGCGCGCAGGCTCCTCTGCCTGCGCGCGGCCGGCACAGCGCGCGCGCTGTCCGCGCACGCTGGGCGCGCTGGCCGGGCGCGCGCAGGCCCCTGCCTGCACGCGCGGCCAGCGTGCTGTTGCTGCCGCTTCGCCGTTTTTCACTCTTTTTCGACTTTTTCATGCTATTTTCTGAACCACAAGATAAATACAACCCTAGAACATGTATTAACACATTCAAGAAAACCAAGATCCAAAATCCCATGCAAAATTAAACGCCAATAAACATCTACGATAAACATGCTATAAACGTAAATTAAAACACGTTTATCATGCTTAAACGCACATAGCACATAGAATTTTTAGGCCTATACACCGAACCGGGCTCTGATACCACTGAAAGATTATGTGGATCGTCCCGGGAGATGAGCGCGTATAGCGGAAGCGCGAAATAGTGCGTAATAAAAATTACAAAAACATAATTAAATGGAATTTAAATTATGCATAACATACATAAACGAATCAAGGGGTGTGCCCTTGATTCTCCCGGGTGTTCGGTGTATTTCATGTTCAATAAAACACAACATGGAGGCCATAGAATTGCAACCGAAAAACGAAATTAAAGAACCTACCCGGTTGTAGTTTTGTCTTCGTTTCGGCTAAATGCATTGTTCCCCGTTTTGCACCAAGATCTCAAAGAAGATACCCTCTAAATCATCTCACTCGCTGCACCGGAAAGCAACGAACCCTTGTGCTAGCAAGAAAATCATTGAGGAGAAGAGGCATCGGTACACGCTATCAATTAACGCAACCAATGTCTCTTATGTTCTTAACTTGAATAAATCAAGAAGAACAAAGTAGTATTCTTGGAGATTAAGGAAAGGGGATGGACGAATTTGAGAGGGAATTTGAGAGATGAGAGTTGTAGAGAATAGTAGGTGTGAGTGTGTGTTTTCTGAGTATTTATAGAAGATAGAATTTCCTATTCCTTCTCAAACTCTTCCAAAGAGACACACTTTGACTAGGATTTTGACCTAGTCAAATTAGGCTTTGATTAAGTCAAATTAATCATGGCCCTTCATCTCATCATTCTCTAGATCAAATCTTGTCCATCCATTTTGATGGGCTTTATGGAATGAGCCTATTTAATTCTAAATTAAATATTCCCATGGACTTTATGTTAAATCATATTTAATACACTAAGCCCATTAATTAATTAATGGAAAGGACTTATTTAATTCTAAATTAAATAGTCCCATGGACTTTATATTAAATCCTATTTAATATACCAAGCCCATTAATTAATTCCATAGAATGGGAATATTTAATTCTAAATTAAATAGTCCCATGGACTTTATATTAAATCCTATTTAATATACCAAGCCCACTAATTAATTAATTCACCCTTTTAATCTAATTAAAAGGAAAGCCCATGCTTTATAAAAATTCATAAATCTAATTTATGAACTCAAGCCCGATTATTCCAAATAATTCATCGAGGCTTGAATCTCCAAGAAGTATAATTTAATTCCATTAAATTAAACATTCTCCCGGAATTAATTCCAAATTAATTCCCTTTCATTTGGTGTAGCGGGTGTGACTCTTTAGGTTCACCTTTCAGCTAGACTTGGACCTACTTCTTGTTATTTCATAACCAAAGTAGTCCGTTACCATGGGTGGCCATCTAGCAACAGTCCATGGCACTAGAGACTAGGTGAATTTATGGTGTGAACATTTAGGCTCCGAGTTATACGCAGGTGCGGTCCTACCGACGCTTGATACATACGGGTACGGTCCTACTGTCGCCTGTCTCCCGGCCTTTAGTCTAGGGGTCGGTTCCCATTCTTGACTAGGCAACTATGCATAATGCTCGAGATAGGTTTAACTCGACGTAGGAAATCCTTTCCCACTACATCAAGTGCTATGGCCATAGACTTTGTGAGTCTAAACCATCTCCGAGCGCATAGGAGATCTTGCTGTCATATCCTTTGACAGGGGACAGATCCTATCTTGGAATTCACCGTTCTTACATACTCCGACTGCACTGGACGAGGCTTATGATGACCATGTGATATAATCGGTCAAATTTCACCAGATCCAAGATACAACCTTAGTATGTAGGGGACTGCCGTGATCCTCAAGTGTGAGGACTAATCCCGTACTATCGGAATCGGGAATACGAGTCATACCGACCAAGCCCGAGTAGCTTCCATATGACGATTCCCGCGAGTCACCTCAGTCGGCCGCTCCCCAGCAGGCCAACCCACTAACACTGCTTAGACGATCCTCGTCACCCGTCGATGAAACACGACAGTAGATGCTTAGTGCAAGTCTCAAATGGATTCTCGATGCCCTGTCTCGAGATTCCTTTGACTTGGAGTATTTCAGACTGATTCAGCGAAACTGATTTCATGAACCTACCTCCAAGCATAGTTCCAATTTCCCGAAATGTTATTTCAGTCTGTGGGCGTTTGTTGTGATATCGTAACGATGCAAGCAGTAAGTACAAAAAACTCATGCCTATGAATCCTTACTACATTCATTAACATAATATTACTTGTTCAGAGATTGATGAATGGTTCTCAGAACAGCCAATACCATTGACTTTCTGATGACCTATTCTAACAGAACGAGCTAGCAAGGACAACCTCCCAACTGTTGGAGTTAGGAGGATTACCTGGGGAGGCCCAATAGGAAGAGAAACGAAGCAAGTTGAGAGAGTCGCTCAGAGAGCAAGGCAAGCTGAAGGAGTTGCGGTGAGAGCAATAGGACGCGTGCCAACCATATCATCTTTGGCGAGAAGGCAGCAGCGTCGCCAGCGGATCCAAGATCGAGTCAGAGTGTGATGCGCTGAGCAAGGGGAGAAAAAGTTGACTTGCAACGCAAGAGCGATGTATGCAAGGGGAGAAAGCTGACTTGTGTCGCAGGAGCGACATATGCAAGGGGAGAAAGCTGACTTGTGTCGCAGGAGCGACATATGCAAGGGGAGAAAGCTAACTTGTGTCGCAGGAGCGAAATATGTAAAGGGATAAAGCTGAATTGCGTCGCAGGAGCGACATATGCAAGGGGAGAAAGTTGACTTGCGCCATGGGAGCGACATATGCGGGGAGAGAAAGCAGAAGTGACATATGCGAAGGCAGATAGCGACTTCCAACTTGTGGTCAAGCACTTGAATGGAGGCCACGAAGCTGGGGGAGCAGATGACCAAGTACTTAGCAAACATCCACGCATTAAGAAGGAAGCTCGATGATTTCACCCTAGAACAAATCCCGCGGTCGTACAAGAAAGAGACGAACTGACTTATTAAGTCAACCAGCTCATTGGCTCCTTCGGAGAGCGAGACAATAACCCTACTAAGTCAAGAGCGACATGAAGTGGACGTGGTGTGGGAAGAAGCCTTGACGGTGAAGAGCGTTCCATCAAGCTGGAAAGAAGGTCTGGAAGAAGATTGAGAATTTGGGATTTTGTCTCAAGACCGCAAGGAACCCCAAGGAAGCAAGGGTAATTCGAGCTAGGACAGCAAAGCTCATGATAATTGGAAGTAAGCTGCATAGGAGGGGTTTTTCTTACAAACCACATCTTGGATACATCGGCGGGGACTAAGCAGAGCATGATTAGGGAGGCTGCGTGATCACCCCAGAGGTAGAGTGTTAGCAGGCCAGGCCCCACAGGGGAGGACACCTCTGGCCTACAGAGCGTAAGTATGCATAGAGCTTAGTGAAGAACTCCGAGAATGCCAGGAACATGCCGGCGTCATTCACGCCCCAGCAGAGAGTATGAACCTTTGCGACACCCCGTTCTGACGGGCAGGCGGAAGTAACCAGCAGAGTAGTCTTCCAAAATTCGAGGACGAGGCTGGAGGTAGCTAAAGGAAGTTGGGTGGAAGGACACCCGGGAGTCCTAGGGGACTATCAAGCAACCCCGCGACGAGGCACGGGAGAGCACCTATTCAATCTAGTTAATGAGACAGAGAGCATGGCCAAAGTGGACGCCAAATAAGCATGATTGTATCAAGTCGGAGAAAATGAACGAGAAGAAAATGTCCACATATGTGAAACGTTGCTAAGAAACATTTTTACTCAATGCTTTGTATCCCTTTCTGAATACTTTGTAACCAAGAAAAACGGTAATAAAATGTACACCTTTTCTTGTCTACTTGTTGTAGATTCATTACTTGCATTTTATTTAGTGAGAGAGGGGAATGACCCTTCACATTTAACATTTTATTTAGTGAGAGAGGGGAATGACCCCTCACATGTAACACTTTATTTAGCAAAAAAGGGGGATGGCCCCTCACACTGACACTCTTGGAGGGGGATGGCCCCTTACATCGATATCTGGTATAAAAGAGGGGGATTGCCCCTCATATTGACATATTTCATCTAAAAGAAGGGGATGACCCCTCACGTTAATATTTTACCTAAAAGAGGGGGATGACCCCATGCATTAATATTCTATCTAGAAGAGGGGGAATGCCCCTCACATTGAAAAGTTGGAGGGGGATGGCCCCTCACATTGAAAAGAGGGAGATTGCCCCTCATGTTGACACTTTATTTAAAAGAGGGGGTTGGCCCCTCACTATAATATTTCATCTAAAGGAGGGGGATGGCCCCTCATGTTAATATTTACCTAAAAGAGGGGGATGACCCCTCACTTTAGTATCTTGTTTGAAAGAGGGGGATTGCCCCTCATGCTGACATTTGATCCAAAAAGAGAGGGGTTGCCCTTCACCTTGATATTTAGTTCAACACTTGGCTTATAAGATATTTAGTTTAATATTTTTCTTATAAGAGGGGGATTGCCCCTTACATATGAAATTTAGTTCGAGAAGAAACAACTTAATATAATGAGCAATGGAGGAACCAAGTTTGATAACATATGAAAATGAACCCTTAAGAAGTTCCCCAAAAATGATAAAGACCTCCCACAAAGGTCCAAGAGTGTTCCAACCAAGGGAAATTCTACAGAGCTTCCGAAAAAGCCCAACGGGACGCACCACGGTGCAACTTGACGCAACACGATATATGGTGTGACACAAATTCAACATGACGCGTCGCGATGCGAGGTGATACAAATGTGACGCGACGCAACGCAATGCAATCACAAATAGTCATCATAAGGGCAAGGTCCCCCTCGCCTCCATGGCGGCATACGAGGTTGCAACCTTATCTCCCTTTCTTGACGAAAGGCGAGAACGGACTCGCGAATCGCGCTTGCAAACACACTAAGCCTCTAGAAAAAATTTTTACAACTGTGGAGAGGAAGACTTAGAAGAAAGGACCTCAAGAGGGGAATTGGCACCAAGATCCCGCGACGCCGGAAGAAACTCTTCAAAGTACGTGAAAGAATTAGGAGCAAAGTGGCTGACGCGCGACATGGAGGTCTAAAACGGGGGGCTTGCGCTATCGAAGGAAATCGAGGAGTTTCAAACTTTTTCCTAGCTTTAATTTTTGAAAAAATCTAGCAAATCAGATGAACGTTCCTGGTGCCCTAAACCAAAACCACTTCGTGATCAAAACAGACCCCCGACGACGCCTCGTTGGACATTTTCTTAAAGTGTGTGACATCCTAAAAATCTTTCGGACTGGCGAATTATTTCTATTTTTTCCAGATTAACGAAGGATGACTTTTGGAAGTCTAAAAGCGAAAACTATTGAAAGGAAAGAGATGAAGAGCCATATACTCAAACCAACTCGTTTCGACATTTTTTCTGGAATGTGGCAGAGACCAAGAAGACATATCGAACAAAGCAAGAGGAAGAAAGTCAGAAAATCCCACCGAGTTTACACATAAAAGACAAGGAATCCTAGCAAGGGAAGGATTTGAACCAAGAATAGTCTGAAAGGAGAAAGAGCCTGTATGAAGAAGGGACCCAAGAAGGAAGAAACCCTTGGCAGAAGTAGAAGAAGGGACAAGAAGAAAAAAGAGCCCCAGTAGAAGAAGGATTCGTGCCAAGAGGAATCCCAGAAGAGAAAGACCCTACATCACAAAGTAGCATCATCAAGAAGAGAAAGATGAATCAGAATCAAATTATCTGTTAGAACTTCCAAATTTTCCAGGAGCATTTGGAAGTTGGGGGGCTACTGCACGGGGACTCAAAACGACGTCGCGAGGCAAATAACTCTTATAGACTCTTTCAAAAGTAAGAAAAGTAACTTGTGTATCAAAATGAATGAGAGACCTTTACAAATGATTTCACCCCCTATTTTTAGTAAATTTCATGGGGTGAAAGTACAATATCGTCTGTCAACCGCCTTCAATCAACGGTCGAGATTTAACTGCTAAGGGTGCCTTGGTAATTTGGCATCACCCCACTAACCTACCTATAACTTCTACTAATAACTTCCACTACATGCATTTTCGTAAATAATTGTACATTTGGGGGTATTAATTTCCTAGCACTATCAGTGGGCGTAAAGACAATATCGCCCCCCAACCGCCCACTAACTCCACTAACTCAGTGGATGTAACCGCCGACCACCATGGGTAATTCGGTAATTTCATAATATTTCTCCGACAAATTATATTTTAGTCCCTTGGTTAAATTCCTGCACCATCAGTAGCATACTCCCATATTTGATCTTTTTGCCTTGGCATTTTGGTAGTCTCCTAAATAATTAAAAGCTCAAAAAAGGATTAATTTCATGGCAATAATTATATCTTCTAATAGCTAGGAAGAAACTATAATTGATTTTCCAACCTAGTTAGTAAAATACATAAGTGGAATCTAACTACATGAAAATACAAGTTAATAAGAATTGTATAAAATTTTCCTAGCATACAAAAAAAATTACACTTCCTATAAACACAAATTCGTGTTATTATTATTTATTTCAGTTTTTTATTAGAAACTATGAATTGCATTCCAAATACACATTATATAATTAGAATTTATTAACAAGATCATGTCAGATATTAATTATTAAACATGAAATTATAAGTATGTATTCAGTAATTAAATTTTTCATGCTCACAGGAAAAAGAATCAACACAGTACGTATTAATTATAAATACAGATATATCATGAATTTAACTGAATCAGAATATCATACCTGACTGAACTCTTTAGCTTTTTTAGAGGATACCAACTTTGCAGGGAGGGATGAATGTAAGCTGCCAAATATTTTTCTTTTAAAGAGAGAATAAGTGTAATGGTGAATAGAGTGGTTATTCAATAGCATCACTTTTAAAAAATTATGATAAAATTTTATGTTGGGATTTTTATACAAAATACATAAAAACAAACATGATCTTAGAACTTCATAATTTCACATAATTTTATAAAGAAGACATACCTTTCTCCATATTTGCTCTTGGTGTTGATCTTTCGGAATACGCTATAGAACTTTTGTAGGATGTTGGTTTCTCTCCCTTGACCCCTTCTTTGATGATGGAATTCTTTCTATTACTTTAATGTTATGACGTAGGGTAGAGAGAGGACCGAACTCCTCTTTATATAGGACATAAGATATAAGTGTACGGGTGCTTCCCATCAAAGCACCTTTTAGTTGAGTCACAACTCTACATTGAGTCACAACTAATGATGGAGTCACGCTACAAAAAAATACGGGAATTGGAACGGGTATAGTCGACCATTCCAATGACCGTTCCAAATAGGAACGGTAAGTGGAACTGTTGTGGAACGAAAAATCGTTGATGATGTCACTTTTGAGTTAATTGTGTGCCAATATGTGCCAACATATGTGTGCCAATATGTAAATCTATTACCGTTCCTAAAAAGGACCGAATATATTTTGGTATTCCATTTGGAATACATGTGTGAAAGTTCGAACGGCTTCTCGACTTGGAACACTGACCGTTCCTTTATGTGTTCAAAACCCCGGTTCTACTTGGACCGATTGCTTGACCGTTCCAATATGTAGTGCTATATGAGACCCTTTTACACCATGAGAAAAAATATAATGCAATGACCGTTCCAAATTGTGGGTATATAGAAAATGCAATATTGTTACAATTATCGTTCCCAATTACCGCTCCAATTAGGAACGGTCGTATTTTGTGTTCCTCATACCGTTCCTAATATGCCCTAACGACTATATTACAACGGTAAGATTACCGTTTCTATACCCGTGCCTGAGACCGTTCCTAAAGCTGGAATAACGGCTATATTTCAACGGCTAGTTTTGTGTTCCAAATAATATTTCAATGCCCGTTCCAATATTTTCTATATATATGTTCCCCTTTCTTTCTTATTGTTCTTATAATTACTCTCCAACTCATTTTGTTGTAACTCCCTTTGTTGATTCTTTATACGGAAAATCAAATATATCAATTACTTGCGCGAATTTTGCATTGATATTGATAGGTGTTTTGCTCAGGTAAGTATGCAAAATTCTATAATTGTTAGTTATATATATATATATATAATATTCTCGTCATTTAATTACGTATTGTTGTGAAATATACGTAGGACATGTTAAGACAGTTGAGGAAATGGATATATGATCGAGACGTCCTGGGTGTGACATTGAAGTTTGAGGACGGTGTTACAATATTTTTAGAATGCGCCCAGTCTCAGCGTGCATATATGGACGGGAACAAGATTAAGTGTCCCTGTCGAAAGTGCAATAACGAACGGTTCAAAACACCAGACGAGGTAAATTTTGATTTGTGTATGAAAGGGTTTATGCCATAGTATTATAATTGGACTTCGCATGGTAAGGAGAGGGTGCAGGAATACTTTGAAGCATTGACAGCGCACCCTGTGCAGCAGCAGCAAACGCCACCTGTTCAGGAGGAGGGTAGTTTGCATTAGGGTGATGCGGCTCAGATGGATTGGGCGTAGAGGATGGTATTCGATACCGTTGGGCCGTCTTTCTGGTCTTCGTACAACCAGGAGGGAACGGCTGATGATGGTACTCGGTATTGTCCATCTGATGTAGGTCCTAGTTCATATTACGATTCGGAGCCCTATGATTATGTGTCTAGCTTGTCAGACCATTTTTTTGATGTAGTTCATGCTGCGGACCAACCGTTGTGGAATGGCTACACCACCTCTCAGTTCGCGTTAATTGTCTCTTTGGTGAATATCAAGGCCGAAGGGGGTTTTTCCAAGCATACATTGATCGGTTATGCCAGTGGGCTGATACTGTATTGCCCCGCGATCACACTTTCCCCACCGATTATTACAATATGAAGAAATTGATAAGAGAATTGGGTTTACCAGTTTAGAAGATTGATGCTTGCAAAAACGGTTGCATGTTGTACTGGAAGGACGATATTGATTTCGAATATCGCAAGTTCTGTGGAGACGCTAGGTACAAGCCCACCAGGGACAGAAATCCTAAACGCAAGAAGTCCCCGTATGCCATTCTTAGGTATCTACCGCTTACCCCTCGGCTGCAGAGGTTGTATGCGTCGGAGGCCACAGCAGAGCATATGACTTGGCATGCGAGCCATCAGACGGAGGAAGGATCCATGTGTCATTCGTCCGATGCAGAGATTTGGAAGCATTTTGTACGGACATATCCTGATTTTGCAGCTGAGCCTCGTAATATTAGACTTGAGTTGTGCACGGATGGGTTTGCATCGCACGGCCAGTATGGTAAAACTTACTCATGTTCGCCCATGATACTTACACCGTACAATCTCCCACCACGGAATGTGCATGAAGTCTGAGTATATGTTCCTAACGATGGTGATCCATGGCCTATCGAATCCAAAACATCTTATCGATGTCTACTTGGACCCGTTGATCGAGGAGTTGTAGAATTTATGGCATGTGGGTGTACGTACGGACGATACTGCGACAAATCAGGCATTCATGATGCATGCTGCATTGATGTGGACAGTGAACGACCGTCCTGCTTATGGGATGGCGTCTGGATGGAGTACCGCCGGTGTTATGGGGTGTCCAGTTTGTATGGAGAACACACGGGCATTCTATTTACAGCACGGTCAGAAGGCATGCTATTTTGATTGCCACAGGCAGTTCCTACCACCGAATCATCCTTATCGCAGGAACAAGAAAGTCTTCACTAAAAATCGAATGGAGAGGAAGGTTGCACGTCTGAGGCTGATTGGAGAACAGATCCGAACCCGTGTCAATGCGTTTAGTGTGGCAGTCGAACAACCGTTGAGTGAACCGGAAGGCTACGATGTCGACCATAAGTATACGAAGAAAAGCATCATCTGGGAGCTTGAATACTGGGGAGCGCATATGATATGACACAATCTTGATGTTATGCATATTGAGAAGAATGTATTCGATAATATATTCAATACTGTGATGGACATCAAGGGGAAAACCAAGGACAATCTGAATGCACGGAAGGATCTCAAGATCATATGTAATCGGCCGGAGTTGAGGTGGACGAAAGGAGACCAAACGTGATGCCCAAAACGGTATATACACTGAGGAAAGAGTAAAAGAAGAAGATATATGAGTGAATTCATTGTCTTAGGTTTCCTGATGGGTATGCCTCTAACTTGGCCCATTGCGTCGACATGTATTCATGCAGAAGTTGATTCCGATTGCCTTCCGTGAAATGCTTCCAGAGCACGTGTGGGGGGCCTTGACTGAAGTGAGCCTTCTATTCCAAATCCTATGCTCAACAACACTATATGTGGCCAAGGTAAAAGAATTGGAAGATAGTGCTGCCGCCATCCTGTGCAACCTCGAGAAAATATTTCCTCCTTCTTTTTTCAACTCAATGGAGCATCTAATTGTTCACCTTTGATATGAGGCGCGCGTTGGGGGACCCGTGCAATATAGGTGGATGCACCCATTTGAGAGGTAATTAATTAACTACTGTTAAATATATTATTTTTAAGTAGCAATTAATTGCATTTTAATAAATACTCGTATGAATAGATTCCTACGTGATTTGAAGAAAATGGTGAAAAACTAAGCGCACGTCGAGGTGTCAATTGTAGATGAAGGACAAGCGGATCCGCCCGGGAGCGCGAGCGGAAGCGAGAAAAGCGAGAAATTGCGTAAATTTAAATCTAATTCAAAATACGCGAATCCCAAGGGGTGTACCCTTGGGTGCTCAACCGGGCGTTCGATGTAGGATGTGTAAATATTAAAATATATATTTAAACACATAGGGCATAGCTATACAAATGAAATCAATCAAAGCGCAATAAAACCGTTACCTTTGATTGTTTAGCGTATGCTCCCGGCTACTAGCGTTGTTCCTTCTCCGGAATGCTCACGAAATCCAAACGTATGGATTCTCCAAAGGTGATCCACACCACACCGGAAGAAACACACGTTCTTCTTGCTAGAAAAGAACGGGTTTAGGAAGGAATCGGTTTAAGAGAAGAACACTATGAATTAGTGTTCTCTTAAACTTACTTTGTTCTTCTTCTTGATTCAAAATCAAGTGAAGAACACAAGTGTAAGAGAGGGAGGGAGCACGAAATTTTGAGAGAGAGGAGAGGATTTTTGTCTTCTCTTTTTCCTAGAAAAAGATGAATAATGAATCACTTATGCTAGGTGTTGTATATTCTAATATATATACATAATTAATGTGATTATTGGAATGTGTCTAGGTTCATCCAAGGATGTCTAGATTCATTCCAATCAATCACCATCAATTCTTCAATCAAGCCTACCAAAATTTATGGTATGATCAAATCATACCAAAAGAGAATAGCTTGATTGGAGTTGATTTGTCTCTTTCCAAAAGAGACAAGTCAACATACCACCTAGCATGCAACATGGCTGATTTTGCTTCCTCCGAGGGAGCATGTCGGCTATGTTTAATTAAGGGAAGAAGTCCAACTTCTTCCTATTCCAAATTAGGAATTATTTCTCCTCTCGGGTATAATTTAACGGACCGGGTTTTATTGTAATCCAATTACGACGAACCCAATATTAAATCCAATTTAATGTCCACTTAAATTATTCCCGTTGATCTTTTAATCCAATTAAAAGATCCAACGTCTCAACATCTCAACTTTCCATATTTAATCGAAAATCCAATTTACCGATTAAATGAAAGCCCGATACAATATCGGCCCGTCCATCCAACGGACTTTCCCTTAAGTAATCCAATTACTTATTTTATCCTTCGAGATTGATTCCAAGTCGATCTCTCAACCTCCTCGGTGATTTGTGTGTGACCCTTTAGGTTCACCCTTAGCTAGACTTGGGCCCATGTCCCACAAGGGCCCGTTACCATGGGTGGCCGTCTAGCAACGGTCCATGGCACTAGAGACTAGGTGAATTGGCTTGAACATTTAGGCGCCGATTCCGTACGGGTACGATCCTTCCGTCTACCATCTCCCGGCCTTAGTCTAGGGTATGAAATTGGGCGTCGGTTCCCATCCTTGACTAGGCATCTATGCTTAATACTCGAGACCACGTATGCTTCATTGCGTCGACACAGGAAACCATTCCCTGTTCGACCAACCACTGTGGCACCACAGCTTCAAACAGCATGAACGTGTCTCCGAGTGCATAGGAGATACCTCTGTCACATACTGACAGGGGACGGATCCTCTTCTTGGAATCCACCGTCCTCGCTACACATTCTGACTGCACTGGACAAGGCTTATAATGATCATCTTACAGAATGATCACCTCTCACCAGATCCAAGATACAGCCGTCCTGTGCACGTGACTGCCATGATTCCTCAAGTATGAGGATTACTCCCGTACTATCGGAACCGGGGAAATCCAATCATACCGACCAAGCCTCCAAGGCTTCCATATGATGATCCCCGCGAGTCAGTCCAGTCGGCTCGACCCCAGTTGACCAACCCATCAAGATCGTGTAGGCGTCCCACGCCTGTCGCCGATGAAACACGGCACTCATCCAATGAACACGACTTTTGACGCAAGTCTCAATAGGACTCTCGATGCCCTGTCTCGAGGTCCTCGACTTGGAACGTTTCAGACCCAACTCTTAATCAGTTGGTTTCATGACCACCATCCCATGCGTGGCCCAACTGCATGAGTTGTTATCCATGGTCTGTGGGTTTTGTTGCGATATAAGTTAAACACTGGTTTAACAAATGTAAGATGAGCGCAACAAAGAAGGTACCATTGGTGACGAACACTCATCTTATTCATCACATAATAATATTACATTCACATCAAGTTGTCGGATAGGTTACAAATTGCCAAACCTATTGGCTTTCTGGTCACCTATTCTAACAATCTCCCACTTGACCTAAAGACAATCACCCATTGACCTCGAACCTCTTATTCAGATGGTGAGTATGGGCAACTTGCGACATGGGCTTAGCAAGTGGATCTGCTATGTTTTCTGCGGAGCTGACTCGGTCCAACCGAACGTCACTCCTGCTATCCATCTCTCTACGTAGATGGTAGCGTCTAAGAATATGCTTGGATCGTGATGAGATCTCGGTTCTTTTGCTAGCGCTATCGTCCCGTTGTTATCATAAAAGATAATTACAGGCTTAGCAATGCTAGGTACTACATCCCACCCTTGGATGTAGCTCATCAACCAAACCACTCCTTAGCAGCTTCCAAAGCCGCTATGTATTCAAAACTCTATGGTGGAGTCCGCCGTGGTAGCCTGCTTGGAACCCTTCCAAGTAACCACGCCACCATTAAGTGTGAACACATAACCAGACTGAGACTTGGCATCATCGTCATCCGACTGGAAGCTAGCGTCGCTATAGCCTTCTAGTGTCAACTCTCCACCACCGTAGATCAAGAACATGTCCTTAGTCCTTTTTTCAGGTACTTCAGGATAGTCTTGACTGCACTCCAGTGTGCCTTCCCAGCACACGACTGATATCAGCTAGTTACGCTCAAATTGAAAGCCACATCAGGTCTAGTGCATTGAACAGCATACTGTATGCTGCCTACGGCTGAAGCATAGGGGATGTCCAACATCCTTTTAAGCTCCTCATCAGTCTTAGAAGACTGCTTCAACTTAATTCCATGCCTCATAGGAAGAAATCCTCGTTTTGAGTTCTCCATCTTGAATCTCTTCAAGAGTTTCTCAATGTACGAGAACTGGGCCATTCGTAACATCCATCTAGATCTATCCCTGTAGATCTTGATGCCAAGGATGTAGGATGCCTCGCCCATATCCTTCATGGAGAATTGCATTGACAGCCAAGCTTTAGTGGTACCCAACATCTTAGCATCATTCCCAATGAGCAAGATGTCATCCACGTAAAGCACCAGAAATGCAACTGAGCTCCCACTGATCTTCTTGTATACACAAGGATCGAACTCGTTCTTGATGAAATCATATCCCTATATGACTTCATCAAAACGTATGTTCCAGCTTCGGGTTTAACCCCTTTTGGTGGATCTGCTAGGGTCCAAACCTTGTTTGTACCCATCGAGTCCATCTCGGATTTCATGGCCTCAAGCCACTTGTCCGAATCGATGTCCGACATCGCTTCTCCGTACGTCTTTGGATCATTATCCAACTAACCGGTCAGGCCCAGAAATCCATACCTATCAGGTGCATGGGATACTCTGGCCGACCTACGGAGGACTGGAACAATATCAGTGGGAACCACTGGCTCAGATGTCACTGCCGCCTCATGGGGTGCCTCACTTGATTCCTCAAGGAGCACCTCATCGCGTCGACTATCCGATGGAAAACCTTTTTCCAAGAACACTGCGTTTCGCGAGACATAAACCTTTTGCTCGGAGGGATCATATAAATAATACCCCGCAGTTTCTTTTGGATAGCCGATGAACCTGCATAAACTAGACCTCGATTCCAGTTTATCTCCCACTAATCTCTTGACATATGCGGGGCAACCCCACACTTTCAAGTATTTGTAGGAGGCAGGCTTGCCATGCCATATCTCATATGGCGTCTGGGATACCTTTTTAGATGGCGCCAAGTTCAAAACTTTGGCCGCCGTCTCAAGAGCGTATCCCCAGAAGGAAAGAGGTAGTTCGGTAAAACTCATCATGGATCGAACCATGTCCAACAAGGCCCGATTCCTCCTTTCAGACACACCATTAAGCTGCGGTGTTCCAGGAGGGGTCCACTGAGAGAGAATCCCATTCTCTTTTAGATAATCAGTAAACTCACCACTCAAATACTCTCCACCTCGGTCCGACCGAAGGGCTTTGATCTTTCGACCGGTTTGGTTCTCTACTTCAAGTCTGTATTCCTTAAACCTTCCAAAGGCTTCAGACTTGTACCTCATCAGGTAAACATAACCATACCGTGAGTGATCATCGGTAAAGGTTATGAAGTACGAGTACCCACCTCTAGCCTGAGTACTTAGTGGACCACAGACATCTGTATGGATCAAATCCAACAGACCACTGGCTAGCGTACTTTGTCCAACAAAGGGTTTCTTGGTCATCTTTCCCTTTAAACAGGATTCGCAGGTCGGTAGGTTGTCCAAATCGTCTATTTCTAGACTCTTTGAGTCCACCAACCTTCTTATCCTATCTTTAGAGATATGACCTAACCACGCATGCCATATCTGTGCGTTATTATGATCATCACGTTTTCGTTTATGTTCTGCAGTCATAATCCAATTAGACTGTTGAAGTATGTACAGACCGTTGACCAATGTACCAAGAAAATGAGAAATACCATCTTTGATAATGAAAAAACCGTTTTTATTGATGGTAAATTCATATCCCTTCTTATCAAGGACCGGGATGGAAACAATGTTTTTAATCATGCTAGGTACATAGAAACAGTCGTTCAGTACAATCCTAACATGACTACTAATGGCTAACTCTAGTGATCCTACGGCCTCCGCAGCAACGGCCTTGCCATCACCTAGCCTCAGGATCATCTCATCCTTGGTTAGCCTTCTGCTTCTTTGCAGTGCCTGCAAATCATTATAGATGTGAGCACCACACCCGGTATCCAATACCCATGAAGCAGAATTAGTAATCATATTAACTTCAACCACAAACACACTTGGGTTGGAGAGGAGTTGTGGGCACTCCCTCTTCCAATGCCCTTTCCCTTGGCAATGTATGCAGACATCATTTGCCTTGGACCGTTGAGAACCACGGGCCTTCCCTTTCCCTTTGCTCGGTCCAACCGGAGCAACAGGGACGCCCGGAGCGTGAGCAGGGGCCACAACCGTCTTCCCTTTGCCCTTCTTCCTCTTCCAGCGTCCGACCCTCTTGCCATTCGCCTTGGAGGTCGAAGCCTCTCCTATCAATACCGCCGGCGCCGACTTGTGGGTCGTTGCCTCGTATTGGACCAGCATGTTGATCAACTCATGAATAGACTTCTCAAGTCTGTTCATGTTGTAGTTTACAACAAACGGGTCATAGGATGGAGGAAGCGACTGGAGGATCACGTCAATGTACGTGTCATTGTTAAGCCCAGCTTTAAGGTCCTCGAGTTTCTCCACTAGGGAGAGCATCTTGACCCCATGACTCTGTGCAGACGCTCCTTCAGCGAGCTTGGTGCCAAAGAATGCTTTTGTGGCGGCATATCTAATATGCCTATCCGGAACCGCATAAACCTCGTTCATGCGGAGCATTATGGCGGAGACGTTGTCCAGCCTCTCATACTGCTTCTGGATGTCGTTAGACATCGAAGCCAGTATGATACTGCGTACTTTCCGGTTGTCCTCATGCCATTTCTCGAACGTCAAACGTTCTTCAGGCGTGGACCCCTCCGGTAAGTCGCTCGGTGGCGGCTCGTCCAAGACGTAGCCTTGGTTCTCGAAACCGAGGACAATCCTCAGGTTTCTCAGCCAGTCCAAGTAGTTCGTTCCGTTGAATTTGTTAGTCTCAAGAATCATGATTAACGGGTTCTTAGACATATCTACATTAATGAAAATGTAAAGCAGAAATTAGCAGATGATGGTAATATTATTGTTCAAGTTGAAGACTTGGTCTTTTAGTCTTTAACCCTCCCACTATTTATACGAAAGTCCGCCACTCTCAAGCGGAGTTTCGGGAAACCATTTCCTAGTGGGCTTGGGATCCACAAGCGTAATCTCCATGCCCCGCTTTTACGATTCACATGAAGAAGACCTTGTGGGAGATATCCAATATCATTCTCATCCAATGAGATTCCCAAGATATTTTGCCTCACCTATTCACATGGTCCCGAGGACTCCAAGCGAACCAGGTTACTCAGTGTTGGGCCCGACCCATCAACCATATCATGCCTCAAACTGTCGCCCCCCACGACTCGTGAGACAGGGAAACAGCGAGCGCAGTCTTTTTGTTCACAACAATAGTGCAGCTTTCCCCTAGTCCAAGTGTGCCACGACTCGTGAGACCACACTTGGGTAGTGGTAGCTTCCTCACCACATTGCTGTGGATGGAAGGCTCGGACAGACCAAAATACCATTTTGATCCAAGTCCGTTCTGGGCCTAATATTTAATTTGGTCCAACCAAATGAGAGTTTGTGTATGATCGAGACCTCATCACATTATTGTGTTTTAGCATGCATAAATATCCAATATTTAAAGTGATAAATAAATACGCCGCATGCAGAAAACATAGCATACCCCTGTTAGGATGATCACAAGCCCAACCTATGCGACCCACTGAGCCTGCAGTGAGTCTATGGTCTGTCTAGGGTGGTCCTAAATTATTACAATAATAATAAACCCATTGTCATTCCAATGGGCCTTGAAGTGCTTCTTGTTTCACGCCTTGATGCTCCCCCTTGGGGTCTCCGACTCCAATTGCTTGTTAAAATTGAAACCTCACCAATCCTATCTACTCTCATTACAACTGAAAGTAATACATCGGTAATAAAGAAAACAAGCCTTAACATCATGAGGCTGAAAATACGGGAGATGATAGTCCCAAAAACAAGAGGCACGCAGGCCCCACCCAACAGAAAATAAATAAACATTCATTCATCCATACACAAGGTCTAGGGCTTTGTGATCATCCCATGTTGATTCCATCAACTCACATAACATAATTATTCCAAATAATCATGCATAAATAACCAATGGATATTCCAAATACCCAAGTGATGTCCAACATCACAAAAGCATAAATATACAAATAATATGCAAAATTCAAATTTTAAATTTAATGGACATTTTAAACAATGCATCCAATGCATGTATTAATCCCAAATTAATTAAGCAAATTTAATTCAAGGAATAATCCAATTATCCCAAAATCAAAAATGCAAAATTAACATATTTTCAGAATATTTTGCAGAAAATACAGAAAATCGAATTTTCCGGAAAAAGTCGAAAAACGGCACAAAACGGCCCAGCCGTTGTGCTGGCCGGCCGCCCGCGCGCACAGGGTAGCGCGCGCGCGCGCAGGCAGCAAGCCTGCGCGCCCTGCGCGCGTGCGCGCTATGCCGCACGCTGGCCCTCGGCCAGCAGCGGCCGGCTGCGCACAGCGCGCGCGCGCTGGCTGAAGCCCAGCGTGCCCAGGCGCCCGCCTGCGCGCGGCCACTGCCGACCCGACCAATTTTTTTTTTTTTTTTTTTTTGTGTTTTTCAAAACTGTTTCAGCACAATAACATTAATATTATTCTGAAAATAAGCATGCAATTTTAGATCCAATCTAACAAAATTAAGCATGCCAAAAGTCCATTAAATTCAAACAATTGAATCATCATATTATTCATATATTTATGTAATCTAACATGCCAATAAAGCCATTTAAAAGCAAGTAGATCATGCCAAACACATAGATCTATGCCCCTTACATCGAACCGGGCTCTGATACCACTTGAAGGACAAGCGGATCCGCCCGGGAGCGCGAGCGGAAGCGAGAAAAGCGAGAAATTGCGTAAATTTAAATCTAATTCAAAATACGCGAATCCCAAGGGGTGTACCCTTGGGTGCTCAACCGGGCATTCGATGTAGGATGTGTAAATATTAGAACATATATTTAAACACATAGGGCATAGATATACAAATGAAATTAATCAAAGCGCAATAAACCGTTACGTTTGATTGTTTAGCGTATGCTCCCGGCTACTAGCGTTGTTCCTTCTCCGGAATGCTCACGAAATCCAAACGTATGGATTCTCCAAAGGTGATCCACACCACACTGGAAGAAACACACGTTCTTCTTGCTAGAAAAGAACGGGTTTAGGAAGGAATCGGTTTAAGAGAAGAACACTATGAATTAGTGTTCTCTTAAACTTACTTTGTTCTTCTTCTTGATTCAAAATCAAGTGAAGAACACAAGTGTAAGAGAGGGAGGGAGCACGAAATTTTGAGAGAGAGGAGAGGATTTTTGTCTTCTCTTTTTCCTAGAAAAAGATGAATAATGAATCACTTATGCTAGGTGTTGTATATTCTAATATATATACATAATTAATGTGATTATTGGAATGTGTCTAGGTTCATCCAAGGATGTCTAGATTCATTCCAATCAATCACCATCAATTCTTCAATCAAGCCTACCAAAATTTATGGTATGATCAAATCATGCCAAAAGGGAAGAGCTTGATTGGAGTTGATTTGTCTCTTTCCAAAAGAGACAAGTCAACATACCACCTAGCATGCAACATGGCTGATTTTGCTTCCTCCAAGGGAGCATGTCGGCTATGTTTAATTAAGGGAAGAAGTCCAACTTCTTCCTATTCCAAATTAGGAATTATTTCTCCTCTCGGGTATAATTTAACGGACCGGGTTTTATCGTAATCCAATTACGACGAACCCAATATTAAATCCAATTTAATGTCCACTTAAATTATTCCCGTTGATCTTTTAATCCAATTAAAAGATCCAACGTCTCAACATCTCAACTTTCCATATTTAATCGAAAATCTAATTTACCGATTAAATGAAAGCCCGATACAATATCGGCCCGTCCATCCAACGGACTTTCCCTTAAGTAATCCAATTACTTATTTTATCCTTCGAGATTGATTCCAAGTCGATCTCTCAACCTCCTCGGTGATTTGTGTGTGACCCTTTAGGTTCACCCTTAGCTAGACTTGGGCCCGTGTCCCACAAGGGCCCGTTACCATGGGTGGCCGTCTAGCAACGGTCCATGGCACTAGAGACTAGGTGAATTGGCGTGAACATTTAGGCGCCGATTCCGTACGGGTACGATCCTTCCGTCTACCGTCTCCCGGCCTTAGTCTAGGGTATGGAATTGGGCGTCGGTTCCCATCCTTGACTAGGCATCTATGCTTAATACTCGAGACCACGTATGCTTCATTGCGTCGACACAGGAAACCATTCCCTGTTCGACCAACCACTGTGGCCACAGCTTCAAACAGCATGAACGTGTCTCCGAGTGCATAGGAGATACCTCTGTCACATACTGACAGGGGACGGATCCTCTTCTTGGAATCCACCGTCCTCGCTACACATTCTGACTGCACTGGACAAGGCTTATAATGATCATCTTACAGAATGATCACCTCTCGCCAGATCCAAGATACAGCCGTCCTGTGCACGTGACTGCCATGATTCCTCAAGTCTGAGGATTACTCCCGTACTATCGGAATCGGGGAAATCCAATCATACCGACCAAGCCTCCAAGGCTTCCATATGATGATCCCCACGAGTCAGTCCAGTCGGCTCGACCCCAGTCGACCAACCCATCAAGATCGTGTAGGCGTCCCACGCCTGTCGCCGATGAAACACGGCACTCATCCAATGAACACGACTCTTGACGCAAGTCTCAATAGGACTCTCGATGCCCTGTCTCGAGGTCCTCGACTTGGAACGTTTCAGACCCAACTCTTAATCAGTTGGTTTCATGACCACCATCCAATGCGTGGCCCAACTGCATGAGTTGTTATCCATGGTCTGTGGGCTTTGTTGCGATATAAGTTAAACACCGGTTTAACAAATGTAAGATGAGCGCAACAAAGAAGGTACCATTGGTGACGAACACTCATCTTATTCATCACATAATAATATTACATTCACATCAAGTTGTCGGATAGGTTACAAATTGCCAAACCTATTGGCTTTCTGGTCACCTATTCTAACAGTAGAGGCTTATATTGTCGAAGAAATCGGGCTTTTCTCCTCTCACTATTTTGAACCGCACATTCTTTGCAAGCGAAGCAGAGCCGGTTGGAACGATGATCTCACGAGCAACGACGATCGAATAGTACGGTCCATTTTTAATTACTCGGGCCGAGCAAGTGGAGCCTCAAAGAAGAGATGGTTGAGCGGTGAGGAACTTTATGTTATCGATACATACGTCTTTTGTAATTGTGAAGTAGTTGCACCGTACTATGAGTAAGTGTCTTATACAAACGTAATTATCTCAAGCCTACAATTCAATTTCAATTACATGTATATTTATAACTATCGATTTTACTGTAACAAGTCATTCTTGAATGAACTGTTCAAGCAACACAATTCGGAGGACCCGATATTTGATCAACTAGTGGTAACACAATTCAAGGATTGGTTCAAGCGTCGTGTAAGTGTCATCGATTTCTTGTAAATGCGATCTGCTCATTAATTTGTAATCAATTATTTCAATTGTTATATGATGAATTGCGAGTGAAACCTGAATTGAATCACACAAACGACGAATTATTGAAGTTGCATTATTGGGGCCCTAGAGCAAATGTGACAACATGCCCGTCTTACTTCGTCAATGGCTTCAATTTCCACACTGAACATCACAATGTTGGGAAGTCAACAATGAATTGTGGTGTTTGTGTGAAAAGCTCATCATATACAGATACATATTCTGACTTCTACGGAATTTCGGAAGAGATAATTCAACTAAATTACCCACGAATTCCAAACATGCACATTGTACTATTTAATTGTCGTTGGGTCATTCGGTTAGAGGCATGAAGATACACCCTCGTTATCACGTCGTTGATGTCAACTTCAAAAAGCTCTACCAAAAGAATGAACAATTCATAGTGGCTCAATAAGAAGTACAAGTCTACTACGCGGATTACCCGAGCATGAAGAGAGACAAAGTCGACTAGAAAGTTGTTTGCAAAATCAAGGCTCAAATAGTAATCGATGACTCGTGATGGACCGAGGTTGTCTATCAGATGGATGAAGACATACCTAATCCAGATGTTGTAATAAATAACCAAACCTTTGAACTGCATGACCCAATGGGAATACAGTTGGTCGTTGATCACGAAGCAGGGACATCGCGCTCGCCAGACAGTGAATCCGAAGATGAAGATAGCTTTGACGAAGCTGAATCCGATGAAGAAACTTATTAAATTTTCTAAAATTTTTCTGTAATTTTTTGAATAACCTTATTATAAAAATTGTATTCGATATATGTATTTTGATTATTTTAAGAAATCAAAATAAATTTTAAAAAGTTGGAACGGATATTATATACTACGACCGTTCCTAATACAGGTACAACTTTTTGAATAGGCGCCAACAAAAAAAAATTGGGAAAAGTTGAATTAGGAACGGTCCAAATTTCTTAGGGCCGTTCCTATTTCACGTATAATTTTTCAAATATGGCGGCTAATTACAAAAGAAAAAAGAGGGAAATTTGAATTAGGAACGGTCATTGAAATTCTACGACCGTTTCTAATCTCGGTACAATTTTTCAAATGGCGCCTGCTGAAAATATGGCTCCAATTTCGAATTAGGAACGGTAATACCAATTGGTATATCGTTCCAAAACGAGGTCCAATATTTTGTTTTGGCGCCCAATGAAAAATTGGTTGGAAAATCAACTTTTTGAGCGGTCAATTTATAGACGACCGTTCCTAAAGACAATAGCAACGGTTAATACGTGCATGTCTAAAAATGACATCGTTCTTTCCTTTAGGAACGGTATTGGGAACACTTTTTCTATTAGATGACCATTCCTATTAGTACAATTCCAACTAATTTGTCCGATATCTCAACATCCGTGAGCCAGATCGATACCATTTTTAAATACATACAAGATTATGAATATGAATAGATATCCAACGGTCTGATTTTCAATCAGCAACCCAGATTTAAGGATGCATCTGTTTTTATTACGTTGAATACTGACTGGATACGATATCTCGAGAACCGCATATCGAAATTTCTCAAAACTACATATAATGTATTATTTTGTGTGGTACATCATATCTAACGGTCTGATTAGAATTTTGACGGTCTGATTATGCCGTGCAGTACAACAATATAGGATGCTAGTTACATCTGTGAAATACTAACAAAAATAAATATACACATATATTTCGTATTGTGAACGTGTGTCTATTTTATGGAAATTACTATATATTGTCAAAATTCATTAAATATCCAATTGTATACCTTCATTCAATCAGATGAGTGTTTGGAACGTGTTTTTCTTAATTTATATTTATTATCTAAGAAGATCAAAAAAAAATTGTAGTACATATAGGAACGCTGATTAGTGGAAATAGGAACGGTCAGAATTTACAGGTCCGCAAATGACGTCGGTTTTGTAGTTAGGAACGGTCATAGTAACACTTTAACTATTACATGACCGTTGCTATCAAGTACACTATTATTACATCGTCATATAAACGTCGTCGTTTTAATATCAAAACGACGTCGTTTTTTCTATTAGGACCGATAGTAGGAACGGTTAGGTACAAACACGACCGTTCCAAAATTCTATTATGAATACAACACTTCACTGATTTTTTCCTCATTTCTACTCTCCCTCTCCCTCTCCCTCTCTCTAAATCTCTAACTCTCTCTCTCACTCTCTATCTCTCTCTATACCAGCTAAACCGTCGTCTCCATCCACCATCGCCACCATCCCCCGTTGCCCTCCGCCGCCTCATCCCCATCACCATCCTCCGCATCCATCTGCTGCCCCCACCTACCAAGTAGGGTTTCAGACAACCCTTGCACCATTTTTTTTTTTAATTTTTCCATGTTTCTGTAATATTAGTAAAAGTTTGGGCATATTGTGTAATTTTTAAAACTTCTGTAATTGTTTGGCATGTTCTGTAAATTTCTGTAATTGTTGGACATTTTCTGTAAATCTTTGTAATTTCTGGGCATTTTCTGTAATTGTTGGCGCATTTTCTGTATTTTTGTAATGCTAGAGGATTTTTTCTGTAATTTTTAGGGCGATTTTTGTAATTATTTTCTGTTATTTGTGTGAATTTTGCTGTAATTTTTGTGCATTTTCTATAATTTCTGTCATTTTTACGTTAAATTCAGAATTTGATGTCAATAATTAGAATAATATAGGACATTTTCAATAATTAGAAATTTAATAGAATTAATAGAAAATTTGGAAAATAATGTTATGTAAAATTCCATTTTTTTAACAAAATTTTATTAATTTTAAAAATATTTTCTGTTATTTTTAAAATTATTTTCTAATATTATTATAAAATTCAATATTTTTTCTGCTTTAAAAATCTGGAAATTTTAATTTTTTAAAATTCTGAAAATTTGGAAAATTTCTATAAATTTTGTCATTTTCTGTAAATTTAAAAAAAAAATCTGAATTTTTCTGTAAATTTTCGAAATTATGAAAATTCAAAAAAAATTTCAGAAAATTTTCTGTAATTTTAAAATTTTTTGTGATTTTTCTGATAATTTTCTAAAAAAATTTAAAAATTTTATGTCATTTTCTATAAATTTCAAAAATATGTTCAGAATTTTCTGTAATTTTTAAAAAAATTTACTCATAATATATGAAATTTGTTAATTTTCTTAAATTTAAGAAAATTTGGATAATTTGACCATAATATTTTGTAATGATATAGGCAAATATTGGTATTTTTAATAAATATATAGGAAAATAGAAGGATTTAGTGCAATTTTAGGGTAAAATTATGGTATTTAGTATAAATATATTGTAAAATAGAAGGATTGTAGTGCAATTTTAGAAAAAAAATTTGGGATCTAGTATAAATATATAGGAAAAATAGGAGGATTTAGTGTAATTAAGCGTCAATTTTGGGTTCTAGTATATATTTTTAGGAAATAATTTTACGATTTAGTAAACATTGTAGGAAAATTTTCAAAAACAAAATTGGGATTCATTATCCACTTATTAGATTATTTTTGGGACTTAGTATACAATTTTAGGATTTAGTTCGCATAAATATTTTCAAAAATTAAAAAAATTATCATTATTCAAATAAATTGATACTTATATGTATTTTTTAACTTCATACTACTAATATTTTTTTAAAAAATTCTAGATCATGTCTGGTTGGGATTTTCCACCTAAAGGAGGTGGATGTGGCCGCGGTCGTGGTCGTGGCCGCGGTCGCGGCTCACCGGCCATACCGCCGGCCGGTGCTGCTTCCCGGGATGGGGAAGCAGTGTTCCGACCACCACCACCACCGGCAGAGCAGGCACCGGCAGCACCTGGCCCGGATCAGCAGCCCAGTCCGTCTACCACTGCACCCGTCGAGGCGGGTGCCGGACCATCCACTACCACAACGGCAGTAGATCCGACCGTCCATGGGCTGCCCCACTACCACCACCACCACCACCACCCCCACCGGCCCCACCACTCCCGCCACCATCCACACGCCAGTATATCACACTCGCCGATGCGAGGTATATTTATATTTTTTAAAATTTTTTTGTCATTTAAATTATTATTTTTATGTCACACTAATTATTATATAATTTCATGAGGGATCAAAAGGTACACGAGCGCATCAACGCGGTGGTGCGAGGACACTATCCCCACCCTTGGGACAGTTTGCGCAACGTGCCGCCAGAGCACCAGCATTTCTGGTTTGAGAGCCTGAAGGTAAGGTTAATTTCAGTTATCAATTAAATTTTTATTTTAAATATTTTAACAATTTCAGTTCTGATATATATATATATATATATATATTTAAATACAGATGACGTACTGGTGGGACTGCGACGACGAGGCCATGTTCAAGATCTTCCATATCTGGGCAGGGAAATTCCTCCGAAAGAAGTTCGTCCTCGCCAGACAGTCCCTACAAAAGGCTCTATGGCTGGCGAACGAGGTCTGGCGGCAGGTCCTGCTGTACTAAGAGTCCCCGGAGTTCAAGGAGGAGTGCGCGAAGAACAAGGCGAACCGGTCCGCCAACCCAGCTGCATCCGCTACTGTGTACCGGGGGGGTTCTGTCTCCGTCGGTATGCACAAGCGGAAGATGGTAAGATATTTAATGTTATTTAAAAGTACTTATTATTATTAAATTAAAATTGTAATAATTGTTTCCCATTTCTTTTTACAGGAGGAGCAGCTCGGTCGGGCAGTGAAGCAGATGGAGTTATTCTCCAGATGCTACAAGAAGAAGGCCGACGGCGGCTGGAGCGGGCCGAGGGCAGCGGAGGTGGCAGTAAGTTGTAGATTAAATATTCTAATTTATTTTTTTTAACGTTTGAAAATATTCTAATTTATTCTAACTATTTTTGCAGGAGACAATCTAGAAGTTGCTGGAGGATCACCAGTCTCAGGCCACGGCCAATCCTGGGAATCGTCCGGCCGAATCAGAGGGCTCGGTGTCACAAACCGAGCAGGAGATGTGGCTGGCTGCGGTCGGGGGGCAAGAACAAGGGCCGAGTATTCGATATTGGTTCTGAGGCCCACGGTCTCAGCCAGACCGTTACCACCGCCACCACCACCGCCACCGCCTTCGTCAAACCTGGAGAGTCAGATGGTCCGCCTCGAGGAGATGGTGGTGGACATGATGGGCATGATGAAGGCCGTGTAGACCAGTCACTCCGGCGTCGGCCCGTCACGGCCTCCTAGAGACCCCCCCCCCCCCCAGACGTTGACGAGATGGACGAGGACGAGGGGGACGAGGAGTAGATTTAGGCCTTTTTTATTTTTGTAATTAAATTGGATAATAATCTTATTTAATATAATTTTTATTTCTAAATTATGCATTTTTTTCTAATTTAAATAATAATTATAAAATCAAATTCAAAAATACTATTAATAATTTAATATATATATATATATTAATGATAATAATTATTACTATAAAAATCAATAATTCATTATTTAGAAACGGTACTTTAGACGGTCATGGAGTGCTTACAAACCAATCCAATGTGACTGTTTTAAAGAAGTGACCATTCCTATTACCGGTTAAACAACCATTCCAAATTTATATGACAATCGTTCCTAAAAGTGGGTAAAAACGAGTTCCAAATTATGGACAGACCATTCCTACATGTATTCCAAATTCAATGCTTTCGTGGTTAGATTTTCGTTCTAAATACAATACCAAAAACTGGTCCAATATTGTATTCCAAATTAGGAGTACAAAATCCGTTCCCAAGGACCATATCAAAATGTATTCCAGTGACCGTTCCTAACTTGTATACCTCACCATTCCAAGACGTATTCCAGAAACAGTGCTAAAATGTATCTCCAACTTATGCTGACAATTCCAAAATGTGTTCTAACTACGGTTCCTAATTGTACGATTTACTTTTGATATGACCATTCCAAAATTTTATAAGGTGTTCCAAATGCAAAAATTACAAATTCATACATACAAAGGTAATTAGGAACGGTAAATCGATTATATGCCAACAGCCGTTCCTAAATTGGAATGGTCGCCCTGTTCCCATTCCTAATTTTTAGGAACTCCTCTCATTGCAACGGATAGCCTCCCGTTCTTGAACCGTTCCTAATACTAATCCAAATGAATCCCGTGATCTATTTACCATTCCAAAAGTTCAAAAAATCGTTCCTATTCCCGTTGCAAGTACCGCATTTTTTTGTAGTGTCACAACTCTTCATAATCACAACTAATGGTGGAGTCATAACTCTTCATAAGTCGATTATCTTTAAATATATAACAAATTATTTTATCAAATAAACGTTAGACAAAATAAATATTATATATATGGGTCATAATCTAACATTCTCCTACTTGGCCCATATAGCTGCTTTCATGATTTAGAATAAACGTAATGTGCACATAATATATTCTAAATCTTTTATTTATATATTGGTTATAGAATTATGTCATATTAAATAAAAATTAATGAGAGTCATGGGCATTATGTCGACATAGTTCCTTCCATGTACTACAACAATAATCTTTAATTTAATTATGACCTTAATGAGGAGTATAATAATGGTCTAACTATAATGTCTTTTAATAAAGACAGTTCCTATTGTCATGAATCTAATTCAATAATGTATACTATATAGAAAACAGAAAAAATTCAGAAACTTTTAATTGAGCTCAAGAGTGTCAAATAATAACTTAATAAAGTATAACACAAATCAATCAAAACGTTCCATAATACCCATTCTCTCAACATGTTCACTAAAATTGTTGGGTGGTACGTAATCCTTTTGTTAAAGGATCTTCAATCATCATGTTGGTGCTAATATGTTCAATTGACACTCTTTGTTTCCAAACCTCTTCTTTAACAGCAAGATACTTAATTTCCATATGTTTAGCACCCTTTGAGTACTTGTCGCTTTTTGAAAGAAGACTGCTGCAGAGTTATCACAATAAATTTTCAGCGGCCAACTAATAGTGTCGACAACTCGAAACCCCAAAATAAAATTCCGTAGCCATAAACCATGTATTGTGGCCTCAAAACAAGCTACAAATTCATCTTCCATAGTGGACGCAGCAATGACAGATTTTTTTGCACTTTTCCATGAAATTGCCCCTCCAGCCAATAGGAACAAATAACCAAATGTGGATTTTCTTGTATCAATACATCCAGCATAGTCTGAATCTGAATAGCCAATTACTTCTAAATGGTATGATCCTCGATATGTGAGCATATGATTTTCCGTTCCTTGCAAGTATCGAAGGACCTTCTTGGCAGCTTTCCAATGATCTAGTCCTGGATTACTTTAATATCTTCCCAAAATTCCTACGCAAAAACTGATATCAGATCTAGTACAAGTTTGAAGGTACATCAAACTCCCAACAACAGATGCGTAAGGAATTCTCTTCATTTGTTCTTGTTCTAATTCATTCTTTAGACATTGCATAATGCCAAATTTATCTCCTTTTTTAATTGGAACTATTCCTGCTGAACATTTATCCATTTTAAATCTTTCCAAAACTTTATTGATATTCCTTTCTGAGACAACCCTAACAATCTTTTGGATCTATCACGGAATATTTCAATTCCTATCACATATGTTGCCTCTCCCATATCTTTCATTTCAAAGCTTTTAGAAAGAAAATTCTTAGTTTCATGTAATAAACTAAGATCATTTGTAGCAAGCAAAATGTCATCAACATACAAGACTAGGAAAATAAACTTACTCCCAATGACCTTCATATAGATGCACCGATCAACAGTGTTCTCATTAAACCCAAAAGAGGTTATAGTATCATTAAACTTAAGATACCATTGACGGGAAGCTTGTTTTAATCCATATATTGAATTTTTCAGTTTACGCACCATACGTTCTTTTCCTTTAACTAAAAAAACCCTCAGGTTGGTTCATATGGACCTCTTCATCTAAATCCCCATTAAGAAAAGCAGTTTTGACGTCCATTTGGTGCAACTCTAAGTCATAATGAGCAACCAAAGCCAAAATAATTCTAAGTGAGTCTTTTTTAGAGACTGGTGAAAAAGTCTCTTTATAATCAATACCATCTTTTTGAGTAAAAAATTTGGCTACAAGTCTAGCTTTATGTCGCTCAATATTGCCATTGGAGTCACGTTTTGTCTTAAGACCCATTTACAACCGACTCTTTTACATCCTTTAGGCAATTCAACAAGATCCCAAACTTGATTTTGATCCATAGATTTTCACTCATCTTTCATGGTATTCATCCACTTACTAGAATCTTTAAATTTCATGGCTTCTGAAAGTGAATATGGATCATTATCAATTCCAAAGTCAAGTTCTGACTCTTGTAGATAAACCACATAATCATTAGGAATAACAGGTTTTCTTTCTCTTTGAGATCTTCTTAATGTTATTTCTTGTGGTTCATCATCTATGGTAGGATTATCGGTTCCATGACATTGTATTTCATTTGTTATTTGTTGTTCTTGATTATTATGAGGTTTAATAACCTCTGGAACAATAACTGTAGGAGGTAAAAGTATAGGGACTTCTACCCTAACTTCATTAATACACAAATCACGTTGTTCAATACTCCCACTAGTCTCACTATTTTCGAGGAATCTAGCATTTTCAGTTTCCACTATTCTTGTACTATTATTAGAACAACAAAATCTAAAACCCTTGGACTTTTCAGGATATCCAATGAAGAAACCACTGACCGTTCTAAAGTCCAATTTCTTTTCGTGTGGATTATAGATCCTTACTTCTGCAGGACAACCCCAAAGATGCAAGTGTTTCAAACTAGGTTTCCTTCCAGTCCACAGTTCAAAGGGGGTCTTTGGAACTGCTTTACTAGGAACCCTATTTAATAAATACACTGTTGTTTTTAATGCATATATCCACAAGGACATAGGTAAAGAGGAATGACTTAACATGCTCCTAACCATATCAAGTAATGTACGATTACGTCTTTCTGCCACACCATTTTGTTCTGGTGTACCTGACATAGTGTATTGAGCATATATACCACGTTTCTCAAGGAATTTAGCAAATGGACCAGCACATTGTTCTATTTCATCATACTTTCCATAATATTCACCACCTCTATCAGACCTAATAATTTTCACCTTTTTATCAAGTTCCCTCTCAACCTCATTAATGTACACTTCAAGAGCGTCTACGGATTGAGATTTTTCATGCAAAAGATAAATATAAGTATAGCATGAAAAATCATCAATAAAGGTGATAAAATATTTTTCTCTACCAAAAGATGGAACATCAAAAGGTCCACATATGTCAGTGTACACAATTTCAAGAAGTTGTGTGCTTCTTGTGGCTCCTTTCTTAGTGTGTTTTGTTTGTTTTCTTTTTATAAAATCAATGCACATCCCAAGGTTAGTGAAATCCAGTTTAGGAAAAATATCATTCTTTACTAATTGTTGCAATCGTTCTCTGGATACATGGCCTAAATGTTTATGCCATAAGCAAGCAGAATTTTCATCAACCAAACTACGTTTAGTTCCAATATTATGATGCAGAGTCATTAAGGTGTCAGCAAAAGTACTATCAAGCTTTAATTTATAAAGACCATCACATAATATTCCAGAACCAAAAAACTTGTTGTTCTTATACAAACTAAAAGATCCATAACCAAATTTAAAAGAGAATCCTACTTCATCAAGTTTTGACAAAGAAACTAAGTTAGGGAAAATGTAGGAACATAAAGGGTTTGAAACAAATCCATATAATGTCTAGTATCTAACACTAAATGATAGGTGCCAATGCCTTCAACTGGAGCTTTGTTTCCATACCCTATAAATACGAAATTGTCATTTGACTTTATGGTTTGGATCGTAAGAAATCCCTGCATCATATTAGAAATATGAGTTGTTGAGCCAGAATCTATCCACCAAGTAGTATAAGGAACTTGAGTGAGATTTGATTTACAACATACTAAAGCATAATGCTTACCTTTCTTTTCGAACCAAGCCTTACGCTTCAAGAAATCCTTCTTTAAGCGCCGGGGGCTTGTGGCAAAAATGACACCTTACTTCATTCTTGTGAATTTGAGCAGCTTTAGAAGATTCATTTAGGTTGTGTAAGCCTGTCTTCTTGCCCTTTCTAGCTTTCCCTTTAAAACTCTTTCCAACTTCTTGATGACTCGTAAAATGAACGGAATGAGCTTTTTTATTCTTTAATCCTGCCTCTTCTTGAACCAGCATACTGGTCAATTCATTAACATTCCACTTATTCTTTAAGGTATTTAATTCATTTGAAATGGCCCATATTGTTCAGGAGGCAAGGAGTTCAAAATGAATTGTACCAAAAAGAACTCATCCACACTCATTCCCAAAGTTTTTAATCTTGTTGCAATATTTGTCATTTCAAGTACATGCTCATGTATAGTACGCGATCCATCAAACTTTACGTTGGTCAAAGTTCCCATCAACGTACTAGCAAGAGGCTTATCAACAGTTTGTGAGCGCTCTTCCACAAATTTTAAAAATTCTCTAGCACTGTCAGTTTTTGGAAGAGTGGCTTTAATGTTGTTTGCTGCTGTCATTCGCATAAACATTAAACTCAATCTATTTGATCTTTCCAAAGTATATGGAAAGAAATTTCCTCATCACTGTTGTTATCATTAATGGCAGCGGGTCTCTCAACTACAAGTGATGTATCAAGATCCAAAACACCAAGGTGAAACTGGACTTGTTCATATCAATCTGAGAAATTCAATCCATTAAATAGAGGAACAGATGAGGCATGCGAATATAGTGAAACAGGGACAGATACTGCAATAAAGAAAATGGCATTCATCAATGCTTTGAATAAACAAATGATTCAAATTCAAACTTTTTCAACATATATTAATGTTCTCCTTTGGGTGATACAAGGATATATACATACTCATAAATTATTATTGACAACTATATATGTATTATTGAGATGTATTTGCTACCTTTGGATATACAAATAAATCTAATAGAGCATATATCTACTGTTATGTTTATATATATTATAAGAACGTATAATCAACCTTTGGGTGATTCCTAATATCTTATAATAATAAACTTCAATTGCCACAAAATATATGTGAAATAATGTCATTTTACACAATATGTTTGTGAGTAATTGAAAAGACCATAAATGCATTGAAGTTTATAGAACTCAATGATCGGCCACTTTGGTGACTAACAAACCATCTGTCATATAGATTTTAAATGCACATTTTGACTCTTTAATATCAAAAGATCACATAATCACAATTTCATAAATATGAAATCATAAATATTTCCTTCAATTTATTAGCTCATATATATGAGAACATTTATATACAAAACAAAGAGAAGTAATGTATAATGAAGTCAATTCTTCACATACTACTATACTTTACACAAAACCAAAATAATTGTAATATGGCTTGGTGAATGTGGAAAATTTTTCTAGGATAATCGATGTATATACATGTATATGGAACTTTCGTAAAACATATTTGCATACATGTAAAAGTTAATTACACATACATTTCAACAGAAATAAATTTGCAGCGGAAGATATATTACTATAATGGTTTTTTTTTAAAAAAAAAAATATAATAGGATCAACAAAACTTTTTAATTGAAAAATCATGAAGTCTACAACTAAAGCTTTGATACCACATGTTATACAAAATACATAAAAACAAACATGATCTTAGAACTTCATGATTTCACATAATTTTATAAAGAAGACATATCTTTCTCCATATTTACTCTTGGTGTTGATCTTTTGGAATATGCTATAGAACTTTTGTAGGATGTTGGTTTCTCTCCCTTGACCCCTTCTTTGGATGATGGAATTCTTTCTAATACTTTAATGTTATGACGTAGGATAGAGAGAGGACCAAACTCCTCTTTATATAGGACATAAGATGTAAGGGTACTTCCCATCAAAGAACCTTTTAGTTGAGTGACAACTCTACATTGAGTCACAACTAATGGTGGAGTCACAACTCTTCATAATCACAACTAATGGTGGAGTCATAACTCTTTATAAGCCGATTATCTTTAAATATATAACAAATTATTTTATCAAATGAACATTAGAAAAAAATAAATATTATATATATGGATCATAATCTAACAGGGATTTGAAAATAGAGTTTGAATATTGAAAGAATTGATAAACAAATATTGGTTAGAATATTGAGGGTTGATTTGATTGGAAGCTTTAAGTTTAAAGAGGTTAAGATTGGATAAATTCAGAAGATTGTCTTTGACTTTTCAATATTTCTTTTTTCTTAATTATTTTTTTATATTGTGAGTTATCACTTGTCATTATTAATGTACTAGAGGTTAGACGCTAAGAGCTAGGCACTTTTCTTATTATTGTTTAATCCAGAATCAACTTTGCTAGTTTGAGAATGAGACGATATTTTGGTGATATATCAACATTTCTCGCAAGAAATAAGTAATAATAGTGATAAAATGAATTTATTGTGTTTTAAAGGTGTTTTTACTTTTCTTCATCGTATCGCGATAAATTGAAAAATCGGCTAATTTTGTTATAGTGGTTTATATATGTAGCACCCTATAATGGCACTACGACTATATCTCCCCTAAATATCACAATTAATGTAAACCATGTTTATATATGTAATTATGCACATAAATCTGTTCCTGTTGAGTATATATACCCGTAGTCCTCATCATCACAATAAGCATATTTATCATCTCATCCACAAGATCATATATATATATATTTATATATATATATATAACAAGTACGACAAAAATGGAACTGTAATAATTAGTTCACATACCATTCTCGCTATTAATCCAAAATGAGACATCTTTTTCAATTTACGATGAGGAGAAAACTGCATACTAGTCCGACCTGACTGGAATGCAAAATGTGGACCTAGTTCTCATGAGTAGGCATCGCAAAATCTACACCTAAAAAATATTAGCAGAGGGATGAGCCTGCAACTCAATAAATAAATAACCGGCACCAATTATACATGCACCTCAAATATAGTTTAAACAAGACAAAAACAAGCAACGTATATAAAATATAATCAATTTGATCAAGCACATTTCATTTCATTTTTCCATGTAATCACCTCATAACAAGACAATCAATCGAACTCGTCTTTTTCTAGTTGGCTTACCAAAAAGGTGATATAGCATTTTTTGCCACCAACTCAACCTCACTATTCATTACATACATATACATGAATCTTATATTCAAAGTAATTATCACCTTTATCACATAATCATTCAAAAATAATTATCAACTACTCATACAATTCAAAATAGATTAGTTCCAACACAATCCGAAGGCTTACATTAAAGTAATACCACAAGGAAGGAAACTTATATAGATAATACTAATTATTTACTTACACAACACTAATAGGAAAAAGGAACATATATAGGCAGCACTAAGTATTTATTTACCTCGATTTTACCACGATTTAATTAGCAGATATGAAGTCGTTAAGTCCTCTACTTTATCCCTATGTCCTATCATAAGTTATAATGCGTATAATCAATATCTAGAATGTGAATTTCTAAATAAAATGTTAAATAGTATGTATATATTTTTCATCAATCTCTCAATATTTCATTTCTATCAAAACCCATATGTTCATTCCATTCCTTTAAAATAACTAAACAATCTAACTTCCCAGATATATATAGTTGGTCAATTAACTCATAAGAATCCATTTCATTAAACACTTCATCTTATTATAGTTACCATTCTTAATAACTATTCTTGGATTGTATTATCTTAAAACTCTTATATTTCTTTCTACTAAATATAATACTTTCAAATATAACATTTTAATATTTGAACCTGATTAAATTAAGCAAATCAATTATAGAAATGATTAAATGTACTGAATTAAGTAGTTTAAGTCATTAATTGTAACACCCTTAATTCAATTAAAATATTTAACCGATTACTAATTTATAAATATTTAAATTCATAAAATTTTTTGATTAAATATTAAATTAGATAGTATAAATTATATTTAATAAATGCGCCATAGTCAATTGGGGAAATTAAATTATCCAAACGGACAAACGAAAACGAATCTAGAAATACCATCAGTTTTCTTATGGAACATTAACAGATAAATACTTAAACTATTTAAGGAAATTAATCTCTAGCCAACACAAACCTGAGTTTTAAAACTCCTTCTCTGAATGTGTGTATTGTGTTTAAAATGTGTGTAAGACAATGTAAAGGCTTAATCATATTTATGTATATATCTATATATATATATAGCAAAACGAAGTTTGACTGCAATTGAGCTAATTTTGACTCAATACTAATTTCTGGTGATTTTGAATTTTTTAATTACAAAGAAAAAATTTAATTGATTTGAAATCTCATATATTTTAAATTAAAAATAAATTTGTATTTATCTAAAAAATCCTATCTCCAAAATTAGTGTTTATATATAATAGATTCTATCTATATTAGGATACTAATTCAATTTGAATTTATTTTCAAAAAATTCAAATTTCAGGATTACTTTTTTATCATAAATAATATATATCTTATCACTAATTATTTATTTTCATTTTAATTATATACTTATTATTCTCTAAACTTATATCAATCTCTTGATATATCTCATTCAATAAATTCTTAATTTAATTAATTAGGTAAATCATAAATTTTTACAATGTATATATTTCATCTATATATCTATAATATTTTTTTATTGGATCATTATTACTGATAAAGTCAGTTATTAATTTTATTCAAATTAATATTTTTTGTTTTTCTTATTTTTTATTAGATTTGATTTTTAATGTTTAATTGTTATTCAGGTTTGAAAAATCATAGACCACTGTTGTTTAAAATTTATGTTATAAAATACATTTTGCCATCTTCTCCCATATGAACATCCTTAGTGAAATAATTTTGTAAATGTTGCTCTATCAAAATTTTAATGTTAAATATATTGCAAGTTTCATAGGTTTGAATTTATTGCAATACAAAAGGGTGGTCATACTTAAAAAATATATGAATTTTTTAATTTCAAATTTATGTATAATTGTTTTTAAAAAATAAAGGCTTCTCAAAGTATAACATGATATTATATTTTTCATGAATGTAAAGGGCAACCTGATATAGCAGTAATAGCTTATTTCCCTGATGCATTACCACTTTTTTTTTTAATCTTTTGCTTTTTGATGTCCAATTTCACATTACTTATGTATTTTTCTTTTGCATTTTAGTTAATTTTCTTTTCTTCATCTCTTAAATATTAAATGATGGAGAATTACATTATGTATTCTTATATTTACTTCTTAAAAATTTTATAATTCTATAGTCTATTTATTTGCTCTTATTATGATCTTTCTATTTAAATATTTATCATTAGCTAGAATAATCCGATCATACTTTATTTTTAATCTCATAATTTCATTCAATCAAAATCATGATTTCTCTACTTGATCACTAAATGAATATATATTTTTATCTGATAATAATTTATCAACATCTTTCTTTTCCAATTTCAATTAGAATAAGTAAACTAAAATATTGCATTTATTGCCCTGTTATTTAGTTTATACGTTTTTATTTGTATTAAAATTCTCAAAATTTTCAAATCTTGATCATTAAATTTCATTTATTTATTTAAAATTCTTATTGAACAATGGTATAGACTACATATATATGTATATATATATATATATTGTGATATATCCCCCACAAAATTTTCTTCATCCACTTTTTGTATTTAGTGATGTTTTTGTATATTTTTATATTAATTTTTCATTCTTAATTAGGTATCCCTTATCTTCTTTTCATAAACTACGTAAATATATATTTATATTGTCACTATCTACTTATTTTTTAATTTAGAAGTTCATGGTAGGAAGTTCAACCTAATAGCATGAATTATTCATTAAAAAGTAATTCGATTATTTTAGAGTATTTATCATAAGTATGGGCACAAACCCAACTACTAAAAATTCTTTATTAGGCGTATTATTACTATTATATCTTACATTTGTAGCCTATCGAATTTTATTGTATATATGTATTGTTAGCATAAAATTTAAAAGTATAAATATATTTACTTTTTATTAGTTTCAATGCTAGCTGTTATAAATTAATTTTTGTGAAGGAAATTAAAAAATGATGTAATAATAATCTTTTCTTTTCCTTTAAGAAATTGGATTACAAAAGAGAAAATATTTATTGTGAATATTATTTTTTCTAAGAAAATTTCATTTATTTCATAGGACAAATATGATGGTAACTTATACTGAAAATATATTGATTGATTACGAAAATAGATATAGTATTTGAAACTCATAAAATAATTTTTTTCAATATCTAAAATATGATAATATGCTATGGTTATTTTCAAAAGGGCAAATTACATTTTGCTATTTAAATATTTTATCATTTAAACTATGCCCGTTTTTACACTTTGCCATCTATTTTTTGTTATTTTGACAACTTATGATCTCAAATTTGTGAAATTTGCACTTTGTCACATGTAGTCTTTTTTCATTCAAATTTTCTGCCGAGAAAACATTACGTGCAGTGCACATGCTGGAAAAACAACACTGCATTGCCCTTGAATATCACATGTACACTTCATGTGATGTTTTTCGTATAGAAAAATCAACTAAAAAACGATCATATATATCAAAGTGCAAAATTTTCAAAGTTGAGATGGTAAGTTGACACGAAAAAATTTAAATGACAAAGTGTAAAAATGGGTATAGTTCGGATGTCAAATTACCCTTTTCAAAATATTCAGTAAATAAACTTAGTAATAATTCAATATTTGAGTTTTGTATAAATACGTTTGCACTATTATATATAGTAAGGGGTCATTTAAACATAACATATTTTTATGTTTAATGGCATGCCAAAAAAATAAGATTTGTGAGAGTATGTATAGAGATTAAGTAAATTATTTAATTTTATTTTTTGGTCCATCAACAGAAAATAAAACCAACAAAAAGATAAAATAAAATTATAGGCAATTAATAAGTTCAATATCAAGTGAAAATAAATGTGTTGAAGTAGAAAATTCAACATGATAAAAGCAATTATTCGTTAAAAAGTAACTCGATGATATGACAGTATCTATAATGCTTAATGGGCATGAACCTAATTACCAAAAAATTTATAACTATATATGTAATGTTTGTATTGTTTCAAATTTTTTATTGTATAGTTGTATTGTTAGCATATAATTTAGATATATATATATATATGTATATATTTGCTTTTTTATTCGTTTAAAATATTGTTAACTTTTTTCATTGTTACTAATTTTTTTTATTATTATCTAGAAACTTTATTAAAGGAACATTTAATTCGAATCGTATTCTTTTAGGGGAATTTATATCACAAGATAATATGATAATAATTTAACATAATGTATTTAATACTAATATTTTTATTTTACTAAAGTATATTAATTGCATAAAAATATATATATTGTATTTGAAATTTAATAAATATTTGTTTTTATCAATGTGTAAACATATTATAATATTCTATTGTTATTTTCAAAATATTCCATAAATAGACTTATAAAGAATTTAACATTGATTTTTATATAAATAACACTGTTGTACTATACAATAAGATGATTATTAAAATATTACATATAATTGAAATATTTAGAATTTATGAAATACTATAAAATTTAAAATCTTCCGTGTATAGCACGAGTTTCATGCTAGTATATATATATATAGATTAGTAATTGATAAGCAAGCCACTGTTCACAATGAACAGCCTACCACGTGCTGTCCCAATTTGACCATCACCTTATTTATTTATATTTTTTTAACTATTTTCATATACTTACAAATTGATCCATATTTGTTTTAAATTTTTATAATTTAATCCCAAATATTTTGTAAAACTACAATTTAGTCCCTTAATTCTAATATCATATTATTTAACTCCCAAATACTTTATAAAATTTCAACCTATAATTTATTACTAATTAATTTAAATTTCTTTACTACTTTAGTATTAGCCCCACATTTATGTATTAAAATTTTTGGATGTTACAGTACACACGTTACAAATGTTGTCCAATGTACAAATTTTAGTTAAATTAAATTTGAAGTGGACTTTGTGGCAAAGTTTCGAATGATTTTTTGTTCTCATGTTATCTTTTATTACAATATCCATTAAAAATTTGCTACAATTTTTTTTAAATTTAATTTATTTTATTTTGTTAAATTGAATTATTTTAATTTGTATATATTTTAGTTTTAAATTTAGTTGTTTATAAATTTTAGTTTTGACAATTAAAACTACTATTTCATATTATAATAAATTATTTGAATTTGAATTATATCTTTTTAAGGTTTCATAAAAAATGGAATATTAAATAAATTGGATGACAATTAAATATTAAAAGCACAATTAATAACAAAATATATATTAATTAAAAAATATTACAAAATACAAATTAGATGAAAATCATAATGTATTGGCCTCATCGTCCTCATAGTCGTCATCATCGGAACCGTCATATGTGGCCAGGTCATCTGCTGGAGGTTGTGTTCGCTCCGACATTGGAGGGATGGGTAAGTGCATCATCATGTGCATCATTATCTCCTCTATCCTCGCGACACAGTCCTTCAATTCGATGGTGTCTGGATCTGGGGCCCGTGTCGATTGCTATGGTGGTTTCGGGGTTCTTTGTAATGGTCCTGCAGCGACGAGTGGGCCTCTGGACCCATCTGCTTTGGCTGCCTACCTAGTTGTGCCACCTTTCAAAATATATAATAAAACAATAAGTTTTAAAAATAAGAAATAATTATATAAAACATGTATAAATTAGCATATAAAAACTAATATATAATCTTTTTAAACATATATATATATATGTAACCCTTATTACGACACACCTTGACCAGCAATTTTTCTTTTATTTTCACATTTATTTTTGTTCGCTCTTAAAAGTTGGATTTTGAAATATTTTTTTAGAGACTTTCGATAGAATACAACCTCCCAAGCCTATATATACCCAACTACCATCCAAAAAATAGAAAAACATACCTTATTCGACCTCTAAAACCTATTTTCTTCTACACATCTCTCCATAGATGAGAATACACAAAACTCAACCTTCAATTACCATAAACCCACGATATTCCATGTCAAAATTGAGTCGTAGTATGAAGGAGAATGAAGGAAGTAGAGGCACTCCGTCGCTCAAAATTTGAGGTAGCTCCTAACCGGGAATTTTTGTTTAAATCAAGTCGTCATAAGATACGTTTTTTTTAGTATCTAGATGATATGCTCTTGGAATTGTGATTTGTTTGAGTCTTCAGTTATTGGCGTAAAAATGTTAGGATTACTGCATATTTATGTTTTCATGAATTAAAAAAAAAAAAAAAAAAAAAACTGTTGGAATTGATCGGATATTATGGATTTAATAAAGAATGAATTATCAATGGAGAATTAACCCTGTTGATATTTTTTATACATGGAACAGTTTCTAGGTATAGGAAAAAATGCATTTATTTTTATATTATACATTTTATTTTATTGAGAATAATTTTTTATGCAACCATATTGTGTTTCTGGTTTATTCGTAAAATATCAGGAATATTAAAGTTGTATTAGATTTTATAAAATTGTTACACGAGCACCGCCAGAAGTTAGGTGTGAATCTAACAACTTACTTTTTTTGGTCTATTTAATTTACTTCTACAGGCCTTTTAGTTAAAAAAAAAATGTAAATATTTATGAAACCATGTAGAGAATACGTGTTATTTTTAAAAAATTTTGAAGTACCGGATAAATTTATAAAATTCCTTGCGTCATGTCCAGCAGCGGTGATCTTTTTTGCATAACCGTACTATTTCTGAATGTTTATGATGATTTTCGATACGCCTCATAAAGATTGATTATCTTCTGTATTCACCTATATGAGTCTTGAGTAACATATAAAATTTATATGATTTTTCCATGTATGATTGAATTTTAAAAATTCATTCAAGTAAACTGCCAGTCTGTTTTGTAATTATTCTCTAACCCAATTTTAAAAACTCTTATACCTACTTATTCAACCTATTGTCATCTAATATATTTTAATATATATTATTCAATATCTTCAACACTCTTTGTAAAATTTTCATAGTCATAACTAAGTATATAATTTTACAAAATTAACAAAATTAGATTGTCAGTTGGCGTTACTTTATTGTCCGTCTGGTCTAGTTCCTTTATTTGACTATTGAATCGTTAAGGATTAATTGAGTGACTAGGATCATCAACCGATATAGGTATTTATTGATTTATTTTAGATATCAATTGCTATGAGGCAAATTGTGCATTGAATTAGATATTTGAATCCATATGATTGTTAGGTTTGAGTTAAGCTATAATTTTTTCATAGTTTGTTTCTCTAAGATTATATAGGTAGCACACAAATTTTTATTGGGTTGAATGTGACTTAAGTAATTAATGATTTGTAAGAATTACGATCAATTGACTTATAGGATTCAACAGTCTCGGAGCAAGTGGTCAAATAAATGGACTAGAGCCAGAGGATTCTTGTAAGTAGTTTCTTCCCTCTGACGTGATGACTCTTCAATATTTCCTAATTTTTTATAATATTTTTGGATTCAAAATACAATGCAAGCTTGTGATATTTCACAATATCCAAATTGAGTTAGATGCGATAGGACTTTCCGTCAATTATTGTTGTAGGCACCTTGTCAAACTCGAAATTTCAGAGATTATGTTGTGTCAATTATGCTATCGTCAGTATCTTTCCTTTGTTTTTACCTCCTTTCGAAAACGAAAGGTGTGTATTAAATGTTATGTTATTTTTAAATAAAAGAATGCTCAAGTTCATCGACTGATAGACAGAACATGCTCAATCGTTAACGAAATCACTGTTAACCGGGAATGCTAGAGTTGTTCTGAACCCTCCCAGTTGGGGTTTAAAACTGAGGAGTTATGTCTGACCCTTTCAGTTGAAGTTATAAATTGAGAAATTATGTTTGACCCTCTCAGTTGGGGTTATACACTGAGAACATATGTCTGACCCTCTCAGTTGGAGTTATAAACTGAGATTATGTTCTGACCCTCTCAATTGAGGTTAAAGATTGAGGCCCAAACTATGAGTTATAATTATAGTCACAAATAAATAAGATATCTGTTATGTCGCTAGTGAATGCGAGCATGCCTACTTTGTTAAAATGGTCGATTTATGGAAACACTCGTACTGATCTTTCACATTGTTGTTGTCACCCACATTTATTGTGTATACCTTGCTTTGATTGAAAAGTTTAGAGTTATCATTGGCGCGCCGAATACTTTGAAACTGTAAATTTCCTCCTTTATCCATTTTCTTTTAAAGTTACCATTGTGCGTTAATAAATGATAGTCATTCATTACTAACGTACTATGTTCACATTTGGTAAGAGGTAGGGACCGCTTACTGGACGATTACTCGCTCACACCACTTACAATACCTTGTAGATGAGATGAATGAGGAGTATGGGGAGGAGCGATACTGGGGTTAGTAGCCAATCAAGGTCTAAGCGCTCACATGGCGTCCATTAAGAAGTCCTAGGGACAATTTCTTTTAGGAATTACTCCTCTTTTATTTAGTTGTTAGGACTCGATGTTAGAGTTAAAATATTTAGATTTATGTATTTCCACTTCAAGTAATGTTTTGGGATGTTTATTGTTCAAGTATGAGAATTGGTTAGTTTGGATCTATTTCTGTTTTTCTGGTGATGAGGGCTTCATGCTACTAAGGCTATGGAGTTGGTGGCATGGCCGTGTCGTGACCCCTGATTCGGGGCGTGACATTGATAATTTATAAAAATTTAAATTTTATATTTTAAAATTTTATATATAACAATCTCCTCGCTAAGTTCCTGGCAGGCCCGAAGGAAAAAGGGAAGCAAGAACAGTTGGATACTTCCTTAGCTACTTAGTTGGTTTTCCACGCTACACTTTTCAAGCTTTCTCCCCTGCCTATTGGGTTTAACTGGTTAATGGATATCCTAATTTCTCTCAATAAACAGATAACTACGATAAGGGTCCCATTTGGAACTCCCATACTGTTTGGAGGGAAGGGGGCATAGATGCCAAACAGACCTGTGGCTACCTACTGGAGCTTCGACAAACCACCATCGGTCAATCGGTACATCGGGGTGCACTGGTTGAGGCTAACTCGAGCTATTCCTACTTATTTATCCGACTTTGGGGGTTCCATACTAAGGAGGATTTCTGTTATCACAAATCGAATGCGAGTTCAGGTTAAGTATATTTTATTAATATTGATATTTCTATTTCTTGTTAATTATACTCATAAATTAATATTGATATTTAATAAATAAATAAAATATCAGTAAAATATAAAATATTCAATAGAAATATAATAAACAAGAACTATCAACATCAATATTAATAGATATATTTTAGTATATAAATCTTTAATATATAAATTTTATTTTTTAAAAAACATCAATATTAATTTACAGGAAATATTTTTAAAAATACATATTAATTTTTATATGCTAATTTATATATATTACATAACTCTTTCTTATTTTTCAAATTTATTGTTATATATTATATGTTTTGAAAGATTTATAAATCTTATTAAATTAATAAATATGTCTTGATTTATACAACTTATATCTTAATTTTTAATATTGTAATATTTTAAGTATTATATATATTATACACAATTATTTATTTGAAATTTTTAATATAAACTAATTGAAGTAACTATTATATATATAAACTCTTTTATAGATATTTGTATTGTTTGATACAGTAAATCCAATAAAAAAAAATATAAAGTATTGTAAATACATAGTATTATCATGTATGAATGCACACCTCTTGATATTCCTCCATAAGTCTTATAACATTTTGTATCCCCCATGATGTTTGTAATTATACATCTTTAATAGTATAGTTCACAACAACAAATATGGTGGTCTATAAATACCATTATGTAATGCATTTGTAAATAAACATTTTGGAGAATAAGAAAGGAATTTTTGAGAGAATAGTTATTATTATTTTTCTCATATATAGTTAGGATAATAAGCCAATAAAATCTAGAATTATTCTAAGTTTTATAACATAAAGTATATAAATAACGCATTTTTTTAAAGATAATTGTTAGATACATGAATATATAATTTATATTTTAAATTCTACAGTGTCCGTAAAAATTCTTGCAAAATATTAAAATTTTACATTGGTAGTTCAAATGGTAATAGTTGATAACTTTTAAGTGGTTTAACAAGGGTTCAAACACTTTTTGTAACAAATATTTAAAATTTTAGCCAATTAGTGTCGTGTCACCTTGCCTCCTCAGAAAAAATGTCCAATATGGTCGTTAGATCATGTCCAACGCCGATTAAAAATCCACAAAAAAATGCCCAACAGGGCTCATCTTGCATTCCGGCCAAAAAAAGAAAAAAAAAATTGAATGGCCAAAGGACTAAATATCATCAATTTTGTAAGTTGAGCGACTAAATTAATAAAGTATATACGTACAGGACAAAAAAAAATTATTTTGCCTAGCATTTTGGTCCTGCATCTTTTAATTTTTTGCGATTTCAATCATTTTTTTTTTCCCGTTAGAGTTCACCTCCACCGGCGAGAGGCATGAACTCTGACAAAAAAAAAAAGGACTAAAATAACGAAAATTAAAAGATATGGGGCCAAAATACTATCATAGAAAGTTAAAGAACAAAAATATTGGCCAAAATGAGTTATTAGCAATAGTAGTCCCAATTTTGAAAAGGTCATGCGATATGCATATATATTTTTCCTGCGAGAAGAGTGAACTCCATCAGAAAAATGGACTGAAATTGTGAAAAATAAAAAGATGCAAAATCAAAATACTACCCTAAAAACTTAAAGGCAAAAATACCAAATAAACTAAATTACGGGACTAAAAATATATTTAAGCATTATATAAATGATTACTATCAGACCCTTATTTTAGCTTTCACGGTAAAGATGAAGGAATATTTCATATATTACTAAGAGGGTGTTAAGTTGGGTGAGACATCTTATAAGATTCATAAGATGCTACAAACTTTTTGGTAAATTTTTTGCTAAAGAACTTATAAGTTCTAAAGTTAACATGTCATGAATGTTTATAAACGCTTTAAAAAAGAAAGTAAGAAATTGTTAACTTTTTTCTAGATCTTAATAAATTCTTACAAATTAATTATAAAATTATCAATACTAATATATTATAAGTTCCACAATCTTATTTTATTCAAATGTTTTTTAATTATTTTTAAAATAAGATCTAACATTTTATAATATGTATGAGTTTATAAGATCTTTTAAATAAGCTTGGAAAAACACTTCATGTTGTCTTGCTATGTTGCTTTGTCATCTAATCTAACAAATATTTTATGTTGTTTCTATAAATATGAAATCGAGCCCGATTGCAAGATTCTGATTTTTTTAGAATTGCTATAACATTTATGTCTTTGGATCATTTTACGGGCCAACTTCATTATTTTTAATTAATTTTGGCCTTCCCAAAAATTGACTTCCCCTTTAGGCCTCATATACTTTTCAGGATGGTATTAATGATTGATTTGATAATTGTTGTTGGTATAATTTGTTAGCTAAAAATTGCACAACATTTATCCACCCGTTCCAACTTCAAGCATTCTTCCACTTTTGCATGATAATTTTTATGTTCATATAGGTATTCGTATGAAAACAAAAGAAAATACTTGCAAACTTTTGTTAATACAAGGGTTCCTAATAAAGATCAAGAAGAATTCATGGAAATATTGAAGCATGGAGAAATTGTTTTTTCGGTCTAATAATATAAATATTATGTATACTTTGCAGAATTACAAATACACTCCATTTGAGATTGTAATTCTAATTTATCTGACATGTCCTCAAGGGAAAAAAAAACTTACACAAGGTACATTACATCAACACCCCTCAGGGAACGTATTATCATATTACAAATAACTTAGAGTATTTGTGTAGTTAGACCTAATTGCAAGTGATATCAATGTAATTAACCCTTATTTTTATTCGGTTCAAATTGATATTGTGATTTTCACACCACATACTACTGGTGGAAAAATGATAATTAGTAAGTGCGCAACATAAAAAAAATTTGCGCTGCCAACGAAATCAAAGGAGAACCATACATTTAAATTATCTTGTTAAATTGACCGAATTACTTATTATCACGAAAAGGACAACCACATGACAATAATTAATTGGAGGATGTAATTGAATTATTGTACTAATTATCATCAATACACAATTTCATATATAAATACGTACAACATGGGTGTAAAGGTGAATTTGGAAAGACACTAATGTAATTTTGATATCATCCAAGTAGGTTTAAATTGTGTCCTTGAAGGCGCGTCGTTGAGAATAAGAAATCTTGAGGTTTGTTCCACAAAATTTTCATTTGCTACCACGTGAGACTAGTGGCAATATTATCAGCTTCATTAAAAAAAGATCTTTCTAACATAATTCCTTTACTTTGTCAAGAAAGCATATTGATACTGATATTGTTCAAAATATCATCAATAATTTATTTTTGTTAATTAGCTTTCAAGTGACATTTAAAGAAAGTATCATATCATTCGGATAGTTTTTATTTCAAGAGTTAGAGAGTGTAAAGTTTACTTGATTGTGAGCAGTAATTTTAATTCGCTTTACATCCTATGGGATTACAATACATAGATAGACTCACATTTTGAGTACCACTTATATTCAAATTAAATATTTCATAGTTGTATGCTAGGAATTCCAACAATTACAGTCATAATCTCCTTGGCTTTTGTATTACCACAAAACGAAAAGTTAATAAAAAAATATGTATACAAATATTGTTCATTTTCTAAGTGTTACTAGAGCTGCAAGATGAGTCGAGTTGGCTCACAAATCTCTATTTAAAGCTCGATCCAGTGTCGAGCTTCTAACGAGTCGAGCTCGAGTTTAAATAGTTTAGTTTGCAAATTTTTTTTTAGTATTTTACATATTTATATTCAATTAATATTTCAATTTTTTTATTTACGTATGAGGCATTGCGAAGAATTTAATAATAAAAGTGTATGTGTAGGTAGGGGAAAAAAAGTAGAATAAATGCTGCCTTCTGCTTGAATTAAACCATGCATCCCTAATTATTATTAGTATTATTAATTATTACTTTTGGACCCCACAACTTCCCTAAAGCAAAAACTTAAGAAAGTTTAGTTTAGTGGTAATGGGCAAAAAAGGAATGTTTAGCTCAATTGTCATGTCTTAGTATCTATTTCTCATTTATGAATTTTGGGTAAATTGCATTGACGAACCTGAGGTTAGGGTCCAAATACATAAATACCTTCTATCTTTTGTAAATTACAAATACATCGATAGAGGTTGTAATTGTAATTATGATTATACTCCCTGTTTAAGACAATAAATTACACCAACACCCCTGGAAAACATTACTTTAACACCCATAGGGGTGTACCTACAATTTTCATAAAGTAAGAAGTGTTTGTGTATTTTGATCTGATTTCAAGAGGTGTCAATGTAATTAATTATTGTGTTCAATATTTCCTTGGGAAATTGTTGTTTATTACCGATGTTTGTGTTTGAAAATGTTTATCATTGGTCACATTGTTGATTTATTTATTTATTTATTTTGTTTTTTCCTTTGTTTGTAGTTGATAATGAACCTTATATCACTATAAAAAATATATAATGATGTCTTATTATGTTGATGCAGATAACTTATCAATCACAAATTTGAACAAAAGGTGTGAGGCTTTATATCGGAGAGAAAAAGTACTTTAGAATTGATAGATATGCTAATAAATTCAGACAATTGTTGTATCAAAAAGACATTTTACAATTTTGTGGCGGTTACCAAATTAATAGGGATATTGTATTGTATTTAGAGGCAATACAACACATCCCTGGAATTGATTTTGGTTCCATGGAAACCCCTGCTGAAATCAAAAACAAATTTTGATAGATAACAATGAAATACTGAGGCTAATGATTGGGATACAATATTCAAAATAGTGGATAGTGTTGTTGAAGAAACAGGGACACAAAAATATGGAAAAATCGCATTTTTCGTCCCATATGTTAGGGCCTTTGTCAATTTAGTCCATTTTATTACGATTTTCTCACATTGCATCCCATAAGTTAAAAATTTTCTCAATTTTAGTCCTCACATGCATTTTTATTGCAATAAGCCATTAGCAGCCTCACGTGCATTTTTCTACATTTTTTGTTAATTATTGGATGAAAAACACATGTGAGGATTAAAATTGAAAAAAATTTCAACTTATGAGATGAAATGTGAGAAAAACGTAACAAATGGAACTAAATTAGAAAAGGCCCTAACATATGGGACCAAAAATACAAATTTTCCAAAAGATGTTTTTTAGGGTGATGAGAGTGGTGCCGTTGGGGATGGGGAGGGTGGTGTAGCGAGGGGTGGGAAGGATGAAGAGGGTGAAGCAATGAGGGTTGGGGTACGTGAAGAGGATAATACAGTGAGGGGTGGTGAGGATAACAGGAAGAGTATGTAATTGAGAATTATAGGACAAGTGGAGCTTGATAGTGACGGGTTAGTGATAGGGTGAATTTCATGATGTTGACTTAGAAAACATTGAAAATATTGTTGATGATGATGCTGACAATGGGTTGGGAAGTATGTAAGAATGCCTCATCTGAATCTAAAAATGCATCATATGACTGTAAGTATAACTTTTTTCGAACTTATGTGTAAGTATAAGCTGTAAATGAAAACCAAATGTAAATCTTGTTTTTTCGGTGAAGAAAATGACTATTTCAGTGCCAATGTTGTAGAGTCTCTGCAAGAGTTTATATCTGTAAGATTTTTAAGTTGTTCATTTCGATAAGAATCGAAACTACCTGAAATTCTTATTCATTTCAGCTTGGAAGCCAACCCCTACACAGGGATTCCAAAGTCAGGAACATAATGTTGCATGACTTCAAGAATAGGTAATCTCTTAATTTGCAAATCCTAATTTAGTTTAATTGTAATGATCTTTTTCTTTATGTGCAGGTTTCTCAACCACCTAGGCATTTTATCACAATGTTCCAATGTTAGTCAAGTATCGGAAAATGAGTTTCAAGTGCCACTTTTAATAAAAGAATAAAAAAGATTTGACACGATGACAAATCTTTCATTTCAGCTGCAATTCAAGCAACCAAGATAAAGAAACTAAGAATTTGAACATGCACATATATGAACTAGCTGTAATTTACTTTTTGTCAATAGTGGTTTTTTTACAATTACAAGCTTTGGTAATTTTTGGGATGTAAAGTGCATATGTGTGAATCTTTGGCTGGAGTTGTACATAACGTTACGTGTTCAGTTGCTTTTGAAAACAATGCAGGCCATATATTTTTGTTGTCAGTTAATGCACAAATTTCAATATTTCATATCATTGAAAAACCTTTCAGCTGCAATTCAAGCAACCAAGAAAAAGAACGGCTAAAATGCATAAAATCCCCCTGTGTTTTGAAAAGTCGACAAAAAACCCTCTTGTGTTTCAGAAATAGGCGAAAACCCCCCTGTATTTTGTAAAATTAAACTCAATCGTCCCTCTCCGTTAAAGACCACTAACAGCATTAATTTTTTTGACAAATTGACCGTTATGCCCTTACTTATAATATATTATTATTTATTTTTCTGACCGTTGGATCTTTATTGATTAGATCAAAACCGTTAGATCTAATCAATTAATATTGACCATTCGATCTTGAATTTATAAAACAAATCAACGGCATACATTTAATTAATTTAAAATATATATTATAAAAAGTAATATTATTTTTCTAAAATTTAAATTAAATTAAATTACCCCCACCCAACCCCACCCCAACCCCGCTTCCCTGCTGCCTTTCTACCGCCCACCGCCACCCTCCCGCGCACGCAACCACCGCCGGAGCGCCAGCCCTCCCCTCCGACCGACTCCTTAGAAGGGGGCGGCGCCGTCGACCCCCAAATCTGGGCGACGGCTATGTTGTTTTAGGCGACGGCGACGTCGCCCAGCCCAGATTTGGGCGACGTCTTCGTCGCCCAGAACACAGAAGGGGGCGACGGCGGTTTTTTCTCTTTTTTTTTTGTAATTTTTTTAGTTTTTAAATTTTTAATTTTAAAGTGAGAAAATTTTAGTTAGGATTTTAATTTAAGTTAAATTAAGAAAATTAAGTATTTAATAGTTGTAAAATTTTAAAACAATAAAACACAAAAAATACATATTTTTTAATCTTAGTAATTAAAAAAGTTAGAATCTAAATTAAATTAAAAAAATAAGTATTTAAATAGTTGTAAAATTTTAAAATAATAAAACACAAAAATTACATATTTTTTAATTTTAGTAATTAAAAATGTTAGGGTTTTAAATAGTTGTAAAATTTTAAAATAATCAAACACAAAAATTACATATTTTTTAATTTTAGTAATTAAAAATTACCAAAAAATTAATTATATTTTTTTTCTTATTTTTTTAAGTAAATATATTTTTTAAAAATTTAATTTTTTATATAGATGAAAATGCAAAAAAATAACTCGAAAAAAGTAAAAAGTGCCTAAAGTTAAATATATGCACATAATGAGGGCATTTTAGTAAAAGACACCCAAAATTGAGGTCAAAAGCAGCTACAAATCACCCAAAATCGCATGAGACGAGCGTGTGGCACACCTTCCATCAATTATTAACGGAAGGGGTGTTTTTTGTTGTGTTTAACAAAACACGAGTGATTTTTTTGTCTATTTCCATATCACAGGGGAGTTTTTAGCTTTTTCAATAAAAACACAGGGGGGTAAATGGGAGTTTAGCCAAAAAGAAACCAAGAATTTGAACCTGCACATATGTGAACAAGGGGAAATTCTGGCCCAGACCTGGTTCCGCCGAACCTAATCCAATCATATAGCAAGTGCAATAGACTTGCCATGCGATTGGTGTATAATTCAGAAAAAGTAACCAATCGTATAACAAGGGTATCATACTTGTTATATAATTGGTTTGATTCAGCCAAACTTGGTCTGGAGTAGAATTTCCGTGAACTAACTTTAATTTACTGTTTGTCGACAGTGATTTTTTGACAATTGCAAACTTTGGCAATTTTTTGGATGTAAAGTGCATATATTTGAAACTTTGACAAGAGTTGTATATAAACGTTACATGTTCACTTGCTTTTGAAAATAATACAGTCAATTTATTTTTGCAGTCAGTTAATGCACAAATTTCAACATTTTATATTATTACAAAATTGCATATTACAATTACCAATTCAATGAGTTTATTTTCAAAGTCATTTTTATTTTTATTTTTTTGCACACATAATGCGTAAGCACCAATTTTCAATTTTATTTTAGAATCATTTTAGTGTCGGTCTTTAGATTTTATAGATGAAATAGCAAGAAAATAGCTTACAATTTCCTGTAAATTATGGGATCAAAAGTATAATTTTTTCAAATTTATTCTATCAATTTAATTATGAATAATCTGTAAATACCCCTCGAGAACACCTATAGTTAGAACTAAGAAGAACACACCTTGGTTTATAATGGTGATCGATCCAGACCACCATAAACTCAAAATGTAGTAGTGACCTAACGCACCACAAACTATAAAAGAAAAATTACACAAACGAAATTTTTAATGGGACAAAAGTTATAACCCATCTAGATCCAATTACTCAAGTAAACACAATTAGAAACCCCTCCTTTCCAACCCAGCCTCAGGCCCTCGCCCCGAAAGCTGTCGCCAAACTATTAAGAAACTTCCACAACCACAAGGGGATCATTATACAACGCCGGCTTTGTTAGAATAGGTGATTGGGAAATCAATTTGATTGGGCTAATGTAACCTATGTCTAAACAATTTTAGTATTTTAATAAATTGTAATGAATAAGAAAGTGATATTTATTTTGCTTTATATTTTGCTTGTGTTCACTTACTGCTTTATATTAATTGTTCACTGCACAAGTAAAGCCCACAGACCGAAAACACATTTCGGGAAACTGGAACTGCGCATTGGATGGTAGTTCATGAAATCAGTTTCTCCGAATCGGTCTAAAATACTCCAAGTCAATGAATCTCGAGATAGGGTATCAAGAATCCGTGTGAGACTTGCACTAAGCATTTGTAGTCGCATTTCATGAACAAGTGACGAGGCTCGTCCATGCAATGTTAGTGGGTCAGCCAGCTAGTGGCTGCTGACTGAGGTGACTCGTGGGAACCGTCATATGGAAAATCTTGAGTAGGGTCAGTCAGGTATGACTTGTATTCCCGGTTCCAACAGTACGAAATGATCCTTGGACTTGAGAGATTACTAAGATCACCTACACACCATGCCTGTATCTTAGGTATGGCGAAAGGCTGTCAAGTCGAGTAACTCTGTAGTCATAAGCCCTATCTAGTGCAGTCAAGATGTGTAGCATGATAGTAGGTCCTAAGAGAAGATTCATCTCCTGTCAAAAGGGTGACAGTAATATCTCACTTTACTCTGAGACTCGTCCCTGATAAATTTGTGGCCACAGTAACTAAACAAATGGGTAGGACCCCTGTGACGTTTAGTATGGACGAGGCAAGGCTTAGGTCGAGAATGGGTACCTACAATTCCATGCCCTAGACTCTAAGCAGTGAGATTGTAGGTGGAAGGATAAATGTACTAAAGAGCCTAAATGTTCACATCATAAACATTCACCTAGTCTCTAGTGCCATAGACCGTTGCTAGACAGCCACCCATGGTGACAGACGAATTCCTGTCATTAGATGGTTGGGAATTCGGCCAAGTTTAGCTGAGGGTGAACCTAAAGAGTCACACACAATCCGCACGCATCAAAAGCTATTTAATTTGGAATTAATTTAGAGAGCTTGAACGATTTAAATTAGATTTAAAACGGGGAACAATGCGAGTAGCGGTTTGAAGACAAAACTACAACCGGGTAGGTTCTTTTGTTGATGTCTTCGATTCTTATACCTATGGCCTCCATGATTTGCATGTTTTATTTAGTCATGAGATACATCAAATGCCCGGGAGGTTCAAGGGAACACTTGTTGAACGTGTTATTTAAATTCGTATTTTAATTTGTATCGCGCTTCCGTATTCGCGCTCCTCCCGGGACGATCCACACACCTTCCCTAGGCTTTCAGACTTTAGACCTGCCAATAGAAAGGACAAGGCCCTATGCAGGCCCGGCCCAAAAAAGAAAATCAAATAAATTATAAATGTCCAGGCCCTACCCACCCAATTCAAGACCAAAAGGTACTTTAATAGACCCATTTTTATTTATTTCTTTTGTCAGGCGACCCATACCCAGTGTTTTTCTTTTTCTTTTTTTTTTTTTTGTGTGTAATAAACCAAACTAAAATAAAGCCAAAATTTTATTGAGAGAAATCAAACTAATCTTCAGCATTTCTTAGATGAGAACACAAAGAAAAAGACAAGAAAGCTCTCAATTTCCTTGTGAATTGATTTTGAATTTTCGCAAGAATGATTTTGGATCGAATCCCACCTCTTGTTAAAATCTATTATTGCTATTACGTAGTTGAAAATGGAAATAGTTGGAACTTTTGGGTTTTACAATATTCTCGAGTTTGAATAAGGGAAAGGCGTCGTCGACTGTTGAGCTTGTGTCTGGGGTTATGGGTTGCAATTTTGATGATATTATTGATTACTTGAATGAGATTGCTCTCACCATTCCCGACTCCTTTTCTATCGCAAGGGGGTGGAAGGGGTTATGCTAGCTACGGAGGGTAGGCAGTGCTTCAAGGGGCAAATCTGTGCGGGCCGCTTCAAGGGACGGATCTGTGCGGGGGTTGCAGGGGCGAAGGCGACCGAGGTGGTGCAAGTTTGGCACAATGTTTTAAAATTCAGCCCGAATCGGTCGGTCAGACCGATAAAACCATCACCAAATCCATAAAATGGTTGTCCAACCCATAAAACTAAAGTGGCCTCAAAACCACTCTACTTTTTTAAAACCGTTCGAACTACCGATTGAATTGGTGAACCGATCTCGAATTAAGTGAACCGATCAGTTCATGAACTTTTCTAAACTAATAAGGTGCACGCGCGTTGCGTGTTTGTCAATTAAAATTTATTTTATGTTTTATAAATTTCTTAAAATATCATTATAAAAATTATACGTATATTATAAATTTTGAATTATTTTGAAAAATATAATTAATAACAATTATTTGTTATGTACTAATATAATAATTGTTATATGTCTTATAATAATTACAACTATTAAGATTTTTTATGAAATGTTCTTAATGAATATATAATTTCATTGGATTTTTTGTGAGTTTTGTTGATTTTATTTCTGAGTTTTTTCTCTTCACTTTTGTTTGTTTCCGTCTCATTAAGTTACCCGTTTTCGTGCAATTATTAAAAAATATAGTTCTAATTTTGATATTTCTATGAAAAGTTTGGAAAAACCAAATATTTTTTATTGTGTCGGTTGTAGTAAATTATATACATTTTGCTACCAAATTTATTATCTTTTTTTGGGTCATTTAATATGTTGGGTGTTTGTTTATCTCTTAGTGGCTAAATTCATGTTATAGTTTACATATTTGAAGGCAATTTAATAACTTAATAAACCAAACATTGATATTCTCTTAATCTCAACAATATCAAGTATTGATCATTAAAATACATAAGAATTTTTGTCTCTTATACTTGACTTTACTTCAATTTTGACTCAAATCAAATTCATTTTTATAAGTTCTTTTAAGATCAAACTAAACTATTTTTAAAACTTGAACACTCAGTTCTCAATTCTTCTATTATATATTTTTATTATTTTAATATGGAAACTCTTGTAAGAAAATCATGAAACTTAAATATGCAAACTTTTTGTAGTACTTTTCCTTTATGAAATATCTAATCAAGTATGCTATCAATAAAAGATATAACTAATCATGCATGTGAACCCAAGTACCAATTGTATATCTTACTAATATTTCCAAAAATGACAACTATTCTTTTCTTTCATTTCAACGTTCTGTGGAAGTACGCTAGAATTTTGCTTAACAAAAATTTGCTTCTTACTATCATAATTTTAAGTGGTTGATTTGATTTTGTTTCAACAATAACATCATTTTGTCATATATTATTTACTTAAACATATAAAAGAAATCAAAACTTTTAGAAGCATATTTTATTTGTAATTGCATAAACTCCAAAACTTGTATTTTTTCTATTGTAGTTCGATATATTTTTAAGTAATTAATTGTCAAAAAAATTCTTAATTAACCCTTTAAACTATATACCAAATAACATATATTTTTTAAAGAAAATCTCTAAGTTCATTTATCATATTTAATTAAAATAAACATCTAGTACTTAATAAGTAATCTTTTCATAACTATATAATGAGAATTAGAAAATAAAGATTACTTGAATTATGTAAAATATACCAAGTCATAACTTATGTGTACTCATCATGAAAATATTATATTTTATAGGTTAAATTAAAAATTAAAAGGTGTGTTTATGATTGTTTATATACTTTACTTTTTTTTTTTAAATAAAACACTAATTTTGATATTAATAATTTTTTCGGGCAATTCAATACATCCTTTTGGAGAGGCTTTAGCTTAATAATTATTAATTAGTTATTTCTTTACAAGAAAATTAGTTTGCAAAATAAAGAAAGGGAATACGTATTATTGGTAAGTTGTAGTTCATTTAATTTTTAACAGGTGTCAAATAAATCATTACTCTTATATCATTGTTAATAACTTATTAAATGACCTGATTAACGATTATTTTATGTTACAATCCTATTAGTAACTGCATTAAGAAAACTTTAATGTGTAATACAAAAAATTCTAAAGGACTTATTGAACCATTCATACTTTTTAACTACTATAGACAATATTTATATATGGTTATGTGCCTATTTTTCTTTATTTTCTTTAGGAAACAAGTATATGTGGTAATGGTTTAGGATTGTAAGCATTTACACATTAAGATAACTTTTTACAATGAGCAATTTTTATAGTAATATTGTTGAAAAGATTAAATTTTATACACTGACACTTTGTTCGTGTTATATCATAGATGAATAAACAATCATATAACACGCAATAATCACACCTCAAATATTCAAATAACCTTTAAGCCTCGTTCTACAAAAAAAAAAAAAACTTTACTTTATAGTATAAGGGATTTGATTTATTCCCATTTGTCTCTTAACTTGTTTTACTCTTCAAAATGTTTGTTTTACATGACAATTTATTCAGTTGACCTTCATTTGTCTTTAACTAGTTTTAACATGACAAGTAATCTAATTAATTATCATTTATATTTGTTTTATGAATCTATGTCAGGAAATTTCTAGATTTATTAATTCTTTCAATATTTGTGAATTTTCATAGTCATTTTGTATTATACCATAAGGGTATATATTTTTTTATCTAATAAGTAATTATTATGAATATAATATAAAAAATTAATAAATTAATATAATATGAAAAGTAATTAATAAGAGTAAATTAATATAATATGAAAGTAAATAAATGTAACGTGAAAGCAATTAATAGAAATTAATATGTATATTATTTTACATTTTTATCCTTAGTAAAATAATATTAGAGGGTTAATTTAGTCGGATCAAGAAATGAAAGAAACTTTTCACCACATTCATACTTATATATATATATATATATAGATAGATAGACTAGTAATGAATACGTGCGTTGCACGTGAATCATATTATTTAATTAAAATAATAGTTTAATTTTAAAATTTAATAATTAAATGTGAAACATATTAATTAATTCATGATATAAGGTTATGAAAAATTCTTTTAATATATAAAAAAATTAAAAAAACTTGAAAATACTAAATGTGGGTAACTATATTATAACATAATTTTTATCTAAATCGATGATTCTATTAAGCTTTATCTTTTTTTTTTAATCTTGATTGATGATAACATCTTCTTTTTACTTGGTTTTAATGATTATTGAATAACTCGTTATGGAGATAAACAATAATATTTTTGTATAAAATATTTTTCTTAGAGCTTACTTCAAGTTTGACTCTCATATAAGTTGTTTAACAATTAAATCATCGTATTATTTAATGGTAAACAATGAAGTTATAGTTTTCTACCATTCCTCTTATCATTTGAGTCCTAAATTTCAAAAAGACCCCGAGGTTCAAATTAGAAAATTTCATAGTGCTCTTTTTTTCTCGAAAGAAATCTAATATATTATGTTGTTAAGCAAAGATAAAAGTAATAATAATAATCGTAGTGTTGACATCAAAATTTTAGAATAAATTTCCAATTAAAAGTCCAAATAAATTGACTAATAATTAGGTTTCAAATTAAAACTCATACCAAATTTTGGCTTTTTACATATTTTCGAGATAATAAGTTCACAATAAATTTATACTAAACTTGGGCGTTAAGCGCCTCGACAAATTGATTCAAGATAAAGAACAAAATAATTCCTTTATTTTTGGATTGGTTAAGTGGGTCAAAGATATTAAAATACAACTGCTAGGAGACTGATCCATATCAGAGCTCATAATTTTCTAGTTTAAGCTACATAAGTCTTGCTCGTGTCTATAAAAAGGAACCTACACACACTTCTTAAAAACACACACACACACACACACACAAACACAAACACAAACACACAACCCAAATCCTAACAACTCAAGTTAGTCCAAAACTCTTGACATCTTCCAAAACTATGCTGACACAAAGGTTCTACATCTTCTTGACATTAAAGGCTTTATATTTCAAGGTAGTTTGTAATTTTCTCCCACAACAAGGCACACAACCAGGGGTTTTTTGTATCTTCTTTTTTATTGAATTTTTTTAAACTTTTTTAATTTTACTATGTGTAAATTGCATTTAACCAAAATCTTAAGTTGCAATATTCTGTTGTATCTGTTGAAAATTTCAACTACTTTTTATTATTTTTATTTCATCAACCTTTGAAAAAGTGTGAATGATTTTACGTTTAATTAATAAAAGAACATTCTTCTCTACTATTATTCTAAGTAGACGATTTAAATTTTTTATTGTTGTTTTGATGTTATGATAATATTACTGATAGTAATTTTTTTTTCTTATTATTGTTTCTTTTTATTATTTTATATTTAACTATTTTTACTATTTTTCCTTACAATTAGAAAAGTTATAACTTAATTTACAAAAAAAAATCAATTCAACTCAAGTAAAAAAGAATTTAAACTAATTTGTATTAATCAAGATGCCCAAAAGAATGAAAACTTTTAAAATGCTAACTTAGATTATCTGACTCCTTTCGTTATCTTTTATTAAATCTTTTATTTAATTATTTGAGTACTTGACAATATTTATTTTCTTGAATTATTTTCTCCCTTTTTAATTAATCCAAAATTATTTTCCTTCTCTACATTCTGTTAATTTTTTTCGTGGAATTTTCTTTTCTGATATGTTATGGATTGTGACCTTAATAACTAATTTTTATTTATTATTAAAAATAATCCTTATGCAAAGTATAAATATATTTTCACAATTGTAACAAACATTACCACGACTCACACGTTAATTATAGTATAATATGGTACAATACATATAATAAAATAATACTTAATATTTATTGAAATTTTAACTTAATTAATATTTACATAAACAGTTCACTTAGAGTTTTACCTTCAAATATTATCATATATAAACTAACAAAATATTTTTTTTAAAAAATATTTAAAATATATTCTGACAAATTAATTGAATTGAGATAATATTCAATTTTTTATTTTGTTTGCGATTCTTTTAGCTAGTTAAGTGTTGGTTAAATGCATCATGACCGATTTCTCCTTTTCTTTTACTACACATTAATAAGTAATTCACACACGCGCACACACACACACATATATATATATATATGTGTGTGTGTGTGCGCATATTATTGTACTATATATATATATTATTATGACTATTAGTATTATTATTCTCACCTACTTATCAGTCATATTTCTCTATATTTAAAATAACACTCCAGTGAAAGTGTCCAATATACATGTATCTTTAGAAATATTTCATATTATTTAACATTTGTAATTGACTAAACTATCCTTTGTTAAACTATAAATAAAAATCATAAAAGTAAAGTAAAATCTATCACTTCCAAGTTTTAGTAGTTCAAGAAGCTAGACTAAAAAAAAGATACAATTTTGGATAACAAAAATTATATCTTCTATAGTTATAAACTTATGTCAGTAATTTCTATCGCAATTGTTATAATTGAAAATTATTATGATTGTCTAGAATTTTTTAGTATACTTTTATAAGTGTTGCTAAATTTATTAGGGGGTAGTTTAGTTATTGCAAATATTAAAAAATATGAAAAAAGAATCATTATTATTTCCAAAGGACTGCACCACTGTGCATGTATACAGAGTTTACTTACGTTTGTCACATATTTAATCTTTTTAAATTAAGTGTACATAAATATTATAAAATAAAATAAAATAAGAATTTAATAAGTTTGATTGGCCAATTGTTCATTTAAATTTGAACACGTTTCAAGTTAATAATTCTTATATCTATGTCAATAACTTATTCAATGACCTACTTAATAATCGTTTTTGCGATATCTGTTACAATCTTATTAGTAACTAGATTAATAAAATTATAACATATTATAAAAAAAAATTATAACATATAATAAAAGAATTAGACAATGTTTATCAATAGTTACATGCCCCATTTTTCTTTTTTTTCTCTTCCTTTTTTTTTTATAAAAGAAAATGGATATGTGTGGTGATGGTTTAAGAATAGGATTTACACCTTTTAATACATTTTTTACAATGAGCAATTTTTATCGAATATTATAGAAAAGATCAAATCTTGTACACTGATATTTTATTTTATTAGAGATGATTAAAAAATCATATCAGATATCTAGTAATTATACCTTAAATGCTCAAATCACATTTTAGTCTATCTTACTACAAAAGTATTCACTATACATAATTAGTGATTTAATTGATTCTCAATTTTCTTTTACCTATGTTATTATTCAAATATTTGCTTTACATGACAATTCAGCTAATTGCTTTTTATTTGTCATCTAACATATCTTAATATGTCAAGTGATCTAACTAATTCTCATTTATATATATGCTATAAAATCGCTCAACATTAAATTATTTCATTTTTTTATTAATTTTTCTAGTCATTCTTTGTTATATCATAGGGGTACTTTTTTCTAGTAAGTATATTATATTATAAATATAATATACTAAAAAAATGATGTGTAAATATGTATAATGTGAAAAGTAATTAATAGGAATAAATATGAACAATGTCAAAAGTACTTAATAAGGATAAATATGTGTAATGTGAAAAATAATTAATAGAAATTAATAAGCATTTTATTTACTTTTTTATCCTTTAAAAATTTATTATTATAAAGTTAGTTTAGTCCAATCAAAAAAAGAACGAAATTTTTTTGAGGATTCATTTTATATAGATATAGATATAGATTATAAAAAATTGATACAACTTAAAATTGAACGAATGGCATTTTATATGAAAATTGAGAAAAATTACCAACAAACCGACACCGACATTATAATAACTTGAATTATATATTAATAAATGAATAAACTAATTAAATAATTAAATTTATCCTATAATCACCTAAGTTGCTAATTAAATCATAATTAATAAAATAAGATTCATATATTATTTTAAGAATGGGGACACTAACTATTTATCGAAAATAAAATTTAGTTTAAATTAATTATAATAGTAAATAGTTTGTCATATTTTTTATTTACTCTATTCTTAACCTAAAAACTTTAATATACTGATTTACTATCAAATTTTGGGATATTTTTAACTCCTACAATAACTTAATTGTTTTATTTATATTTTGTATTTTTTATTATGTTAAAATATCTTTATATATTAATTTTTATTATAACATAATTATAATACTACTGGTTCGATCGCATTTAACTCAACAGTTGAACCAATGACCCTTAACCCAATCAATTTTCCAATTCAAGAAATGACCTAGTTTTAAAACATTGACTGGGTGGCGCTTGCAGTCGCGGAGGTGGTGGTAGATGAGTGCGATGGCCAACAAAGAGTCAAGAAAGTTCTCGTCTTTGTGAGTTGAGAGATTTCTCAAGAGGGTTCTCATCCGTGAGTTCAGAGAGTTCTCAAGAGAATTGGGTATAGGTTAGGTACAGGTACAATGAGTATATTACCCGATCCAAACCACCCTACCATTTTAATTTAACGAGTCTGGGCTTGAATCTAAACCTGTTATAGTGGACCTAGATATGGGCAAAGTGGGTACTTATGATTCTAAATTACAAGGTGTGAGACTTCAATCCTGTATTGGTGTTTCAATAGCTAGTTTCCAGGTAGAATTCCATCCGAGGCATACCAATTGATATCACCACTACTCTTAGCAATCCGGAATGCGTGGTGAAGCCAGCATTGCATGCTAACCAGATCCTAATATCTAGTGCAAAAGTTGTTAAAATAGACGATGACGCCAGTATTAAAGAGTTAGTCGTATTATAGAGTACTAATGTGAAGTTTATTCAACTCGTTAACATTTTTATAGCAAGCTGCTAAAGTAGAGTTCTTCCGAAGTCATGTCAAAAGATCTCAGATGCAACAGGGACAACCGAATTACACATGGTTGACGACATTCTAACATCACCTATCTATCAACTCTGCTAACACCCAGTATTAGATCAGAGGGAACTGAAAACTTGAAGCTGAAATCAGATTTATTTCCAAACAAATTTGAACATATTCTGCATCTGTTAGCAAGCCCCAAGAATCATGCAGTGGGTGCTAACAGTCCGAAGATAAGTAAATTAAGACAGAAAATTCCAGGAAGGGAGCATGAGATTAATGATTGTTTGCAGTAGTTCCAATTAATGGTTATTGACATATTGAGGTGCCAGTAGTTGTAAATTTTATTTCATGTCTTAACGAAACTCTGGCAATAAAAACACTTCACTTGAACTAACACACAATATTTGTGTAACTTGTATTACTGAAACCGTTGAGCCTTGTTAGCTTAAAGGAATTGAGGCTTACTACTGAAGATGTCAAGTTTCGGCAGCTATCACATGAGTTTGTATCTTTTCTCCTGCACACCGGTGACTCCCATTTGTATCTCTATTATTGTGTGAAGTGGCATCTGCAAATTACAAATAGAAATGTATGTTTAGAGTTCAAAATGTATGGAAGGGATGCAGTTTCAGTATTAGGACTAGACATCAGATTCTGAAATAAAATGAAAAACTTCAATCAGATATATAGCAACATCTACTAATCAAGCATATCAAGGTTTTGTATAATGATATATCAAAAGAAGCAAAATGAAGAAGCGCAGTACGCAACAGCCACTGCTAAAAACATGATATGACCACTTAGAGTCATCCGGCACCACTGAAATGAAAATGAGCTATTTTAACCTGCTGGTTTCAGCAAACTGATAATGCATCGAAAACCACAAAACTACTTGTAAAATTCTCAGGAACTTCTTCAAATAACTGTTCATTTGCCATATGTGAACCAAACACATTATCTAGACCAAATCATCCTGTGTTCATTTTACCATAGCAAAAGACAACCGAGAGAATATCCACCAACAAAAATCCGACAATTAAATGTACTTCATTCACAGATAATGACATTTGCAGACCATTTTTTGCTAGTGAGGAATATGATCTTGTTAGCATGCGCCATTTTATCTTTTTGGCATTGGATATTCATGGATTCATTATAGAGAAACTTCAGCAATTCAACGCTGTAAAGAAGACAAGTAAAGCCAAATAGTAGCCTTTAAACAAAAAGCTTTTAGGGGAGCTGGAAAAGTTAAAGTTCTAAGAGTCTGGAATTGTACATCCCTTCATTATGGTCAGATTAGACATCCCTTCATTATTTGTCCAGCTATTCAATTGTACATATCGGGTGTCAGAGATTTTTGCGGATGATAATTGTAATTCGGTTCCTCTACCCCAGAGGCAAGTCCAGTCGTGGGTCCTGTTGGTGAAGTGTAAGTAAAGCCTAATGGTAGAATCATTCTCCTAGGGCTCATATGGTAGTGGATGGATATATTCATATTTATGGCAAGTGTCATTCTATTATGTTTGCTCCCATTGCAAAGGTTATTTCCATTTATCTCCCTGTCTCCTGCAGAACCATGATCTTAGAAAGGTTTTGTTGTTCTAGGAAAGCCAATATTCATGTCACATCTTAAAAGTACTCGTGTGACCGTTTACAATCTCGGCAATCCAGGTCTGGTCATTTCACTATTATTGTGCTAATTTTTAATCCACAAAGACGTGATGTTGATAATTCTTCTACTTCAGAAATTCCAATCATGAGACACTCTTAGCTGTTTGTATAGAGATATAGTTATCAAAAGAGAAGAAAAACAAGGAATTTATAAGTTGAAGTCATTTCTCAAGGCAGACATCAGAGAAACCAAAGATCTAGGCCCCTTGAATTTTTTATCATCAAAGTTGCACATATTAGTGAGGATAATGCAGTATCTGGAGAAATTGTTTTCAACATTTATTGAGTAAGTATGCTGGTTCCAATTAAAAGCCTATGGATCCAAAAACAAAATTTTTAAACGTAATGTAGTAGATGATCCTAGATAACATAGTCAATTGGTTCGGCATGTTGAAGTACTAAACTATGGTTAGACTAATATTACTTTTGACATAAGTGTTCCTTGTATTTTTTGCCAGAAAAACTGTTACTGGAGTTCATTTGTGACACACGAGAAATCAATTGTTTACTAAGCTATTTTCACAAGGACGGGGTTGACACTAGAGAGTTTGTTACAGTTGTTGGGAACATATTTACCTAAGATCCAGCTGAGGGAGGGAGTTGAAGGGCATGTGTGGAAAGGTTATATTTTTAATATTATGCACTGTTATTGAGCATAACAGCCAAGTTCATCCATGGTATGACACCTACCCATCCTCCAAAAGAAATTCACCATCAACATCACTTTATTTTTCATTTTCTGCAATAAATAGATGAACAAGTTGACCCTGATCCACATACATGCCTACAACAGAGACAATAATAGGTCAGACAGACTCTCGTCTTACCTACCCAAGAAGAGGTTAAATGGATTCTTTCCTATGCTAGCCAAAAAAGAAGAGGCTTCAGCAGTTATAGCTTCATACTACAGATCCTCAAGTCAAAAGTTCTTTAAGTATCTTTTTTTCGCATCTTAAATTATAAAAATACCATTCACTGAGAATTGGTAAACCCATAATATATCCTACCAGATATTCCACGAAGAATCATGTTGATAATCGTAAATCTAATAGAACCGCATCTTGAAATCTGATTGTAATAACTCAACATATATATCAGTGCTTTCATCATATGCATGTAGATGTTAAACTACAAGTACTAGTTACCATGAATATATTACCTCAATGTGGGGAACCTCTTTCAATGGCCTATCCGCGAAATAAGCATACAAAGCCCTCAAAACTGCCTAAAAATTCCAAAGAGATCATTTGGCATCTGAAGCACAATTCTTTTCAGGAGAAAAATTGATTATTCGTTTAAGGGTAAATTAGAGCCACATCCCCTGAGATTTGGCATAATTACAAGTACCTCTTCATTATTTGAAAAATTACAAATACCCCTCTGAAGTTTGTAATTTTTAACCAAATGCTTGAAATTAACCATTTTGCCCTTGAATTTTTAGTTAAAATTGTAGAAAAATCAACAGAGGCAAAGGATTATTGCTCCTCTGTGTAAAAAACTTAAGAATCCTCTCCCTGCGCATTGTAGTCCAAAAAAATTCAAAAAATTTTAAAAATAATTCAGTTTGGATAAGGGTATTTTAGTAAGTTCACCTAAAAATGGATGGAAATGAGTTATTTGTTAGACAGTTACAAACCTCAGGGGGTATTTGTAATTTTTCAAACAACGTGGGGGTATTTGTAATTATGCCCAACCTCAGAAGAGGTAGCTGTAATTTACCCTTTGTTTAAATGTATAACCTGATGAGATATCACCACAACGGGAGCTCTTTGTCGTTCCAGCTCAATAATCACTGGCTCCAGCCTGAGAAAAGGATAAAGGTAAATAACATACACTAGGCATTGTGAAGTTTAAGCTTTTTGTTTCCCATGACAAAGAGATCATTAAAACTGCAGAACACGAACCTTTGTATAACATCAAGATAAGATTCCCCACGAGGATATCTGTACCTCAATTTGTCCTTTTTACGTGATCTGTGATATGCAGAACAAATCAACCTCCAGAGAAGTGAGCTAATGACAAAGAAATAATTGCGAAATACTCTATCAACACTAAATTTGAAAAGGTGAAAAACAAGAAGGTACAGAACAAAAATATAGATTATAGAAAATAGATGACAGGAATAATCTGCTTTGGAAAGAGGTTCATTTCTATTTGGTTAGTTATTTGGCGCCTGAGTAATCTGATGTGGAAAATAATTCTTATGTCTGAACTTTGGACAGTGAAAGGTGTACTAGAAGCTATCACAATATAGCTTCACTGGTTTCATCCATAAGTTCAAAACAGGGAGAAGCTTTGGCCCCTGGTTGAAGGGACGTGAAATGGAGAAACCTAACTGGTTTTCGTGGACTGTCAGTGTTCCCAGAACTCCCTCAATAAGATCATCTTCCAGTGTAACATTCAATTATGGACAAAAAATCATTCCCATATCCTACTGATTGAACTGAAGGAAACTCCAGGATAATACATGCAATGTTAGGCGCCAAAAATCTAATTATATGCCAATCACACTTTGTCTACTTAACTGTGATAATGTGGTTGGCATGTGGATTAACAAGCTCATGCTCAAAGGAGTTGTATAACAATTATGCCAATCTTGGCGGACCTACAACAATATACGGTTTAGCATATGCTTGTAAGACAATACTTGAACAATTAATTTTAAGGCAAATTTTCATATCTATCTTCAATCAATATAAGTTCAGTTTCCTACTCAGAAAGATCAGCTATGAGACAGATTAGTTTCATATAATTTGAAAGTACAAGGATAAAGTTTCTGCTACGGAAGTCTTCAAAATGTCCATGGCATTGTAATAACTTGTAATATTAGTTCTACGATTTTTATCACCACGTGAGCCTGGACAGCAGCAAAAGAATTTTGGCAAAAGTATTATTGGATATTCAAGATTTATATTGTGATGGGGAAGAAAAAAGTTTTTTGTGTGTCAAGTTCGCATTGAGAGGGCTCAAGCATGACATTTATAAGAGGTATCCAATTGAAGCCAGAGGCATAACAGGTTAACAAACATGACGTCTCCAGTTTTTACGGCACCTTGGCATCATCGCCCAGCAGATTAAGATATCGTAACACAATCTTCATACATCACATGTATTGTTTTAGATTCAGCTCCTCAAGTCCCCTTCATTTTCATTGACTGTAACAGAAACTAGAAACCTATACCTTCCCTAGCTCTTGCTTAACAAACATACCAAGGTTAACCATATTCCGATCACCACATCAGTGGAATATTTAGATTGTTGATCTCACATTTCGTAAATGTAATGTTTTTTCGCAGAGATGATAACACAAATTATTTTGCAAGCTTGAATAGTTACTATCAAAAGATGCATATAATTGATACAATGCTTGTTTCTATTTTTATCCCAAAACAATGATAAATGACAAAGACGCGAGTGTTTGATACTCTTCATTTGTCGACAGAAGAGTGAATAAAAGTAAATAACTAGGCAAGATGTCCATGAGATGCACATTTTCCAGTCATAAAATGTTCTGATGCAAAAAATAGAAAAAGGATCATTAGGAAGGGAAGAAACAAGAACTGAAGCATACTCATACTCCTCGGGCATATTTTTCTTTATTTCTTCATATGTCATCCCATCACATACACCGGCATTAATTTCATCAAGTGCACGCCATTGTATCTTCGAAGGAGTACGCATGAGAAATCAGATGTCAGTTGGAAAAAATCTGGCAAAAGCTAATAACTAGACTTTGTACGGTGAAGCAAAAAGTGAATGTTATTACACAACCTTCGGGAATCCAACTATCGGACTTGCTGTTAAAATTGTTCTCTGTAATGTGCTAGTCCATATCTAACCAAAAGAGAAACAGCATTTATAATCATAAACTTCATCAGGAAATTTTATGCATTGTAGACGTACTCCATAATAACACATACTTCATATTATTGAGGTAAGATGTTGTGTATAGACCACAACAGATAACGTAGGAGAGAGATACAACTCATGCTAAACAGTCAGACCAAGTAATTTGAAAACAAACAGAAATATTCATTGAGAACGACCATCCACTGCCATCTCATATTCTCTGCTGCTGAATCCCCTTGCTTCCCGAAAGCCAAAAAAAAGGTGACAATCATAACGTAGGTGATATAATTTCAAAATAAACGTGAGATTGAGATAACACAAGAAAAGGCTTCTCTCTGACTTGATTTGTTTCCTAAAATTAGGACCAGCACAACCGTTTGAAACCTTTGCCTGACTGAAAGACAAAATAAGTACCTCTACCCTTCATTTATCATTGCACATGACTTGCAAGGAAAATTTGTCAATCTTAAAGTCAAATTCAATTCAGATCACAAGACTTTGCAGAAGATTTGATTTAAAATGGACATAATATATTCAGTAATTGAACAAACTTACAGAAGCAGCCCTTTCATTTTTCAGACGTTTTTCCACAAAATTTGCAAGTTTCTTTGAATAAAGTTCACCAGAGTCACTGCCAAAAACAATAAATAAATAAATTGGCACCCTGATAAATGATATGCAATTAATCATGAATTATGTGAAAGAAACCAAATCTGCATTGATAACTCAAATAAAATACAAGAAAGAACAAAAAGCATAGGTAATGTAAATTTCTTATCTCCATGCTAATGGAAATCCATAATTTTCTAAATATGAAAATGAAATGAGTTCTTGAACAACAGTGTCAACAACCTATAATTTCTGGGATAAATGCAATCTACCCCCCTGTGATATAAAAAATGAGCAAAAACCCCCCCGGGATGTAAAAAATGAGCAAAAACCCCCCTGTGATATAAAAAATGAGCAAATTACCCCCTATGATCTTAAATGAAGCAAATTACTCCCCTGTGTTTTCCCTTGATAGGGGGGTAATTTGCTTCATTTCTCAAAATACAGGGAGGTAATTTGCTAATTATTTTTTCATAGGTGGTTTTTTGCTCATTTCTTATATTACAGGGGGGTAAATTGCATTTATCCCTATAATTTCTTAATGGACATTTGGAGCACTCTTTTTTTCTTAACCAACCATAATTGCAAACGGGGTCAGTCTTCTCTCTGTCCATTTCTCTTGGCTTTCAACATAAATAGATGCAAATTAGCCAGTTATTTATTACAAAGACTTTCATGGTTATTATTTTAGGCAAGAATAGCTCTCAGATCTATTTGAGTTCTTTCCCGGAATGGAATGGTTATAATAAGAAAATAAATGAAATTTTGGCTATAACGGATTTGGAATGCGCCAAAGGAAATTAAGAATGTCTTCATGATCTACATAACAAACCAAATTTCAAATTTGGCTAAATATATATATATATATATATATATATAATTTGGAACTGAAGTAAAGAAAGTTAAAACAATGATGCTTCATATTCCACATATGAGAGAACCTTATGACGCTGTCGCCCCCAATTCGACCTCTAACATTGTCTAGGCTCTCTCCGTGCCTGGTGAGCAAAATCGGACGGGGTGTCAGATGCGTATTTACCTGCAAAACAACAAGCAACAACATTTGAAGTCATATCTTTTCGCAGAAATAATGTGATGTAAATTTCTTATCTCTAACTCTAAAATTCGAAAGGGTAAAAGTAGATGGAGAAACAATAAGTGAATAATAAAGCAAAAACAAATTAAGAGGGAAAATTGCATTCTGAGACTGCATCTAATTCATATAATAGAGGAAACAGTTCTTTTCAACAGTGAGTTACTGATATACTTTCCAAAACATTCTCTACAATAATCATCTTAACAGAACTTATACGAAATCTTTCGTTCTTCCTATCACAATTCAGAAAGTTCTTGAAACTAATACATGGACAAGAATGTTACAGCTTTAAGAATTACCAATCCAACAAAAAAGACAGATTGTAAAGCTCCAGGAAAAGGACCACAGAGTTTTGAAATATGGAAATTTCTCACAACAGGGATTAAGCATTTGACAAAGAATAATATGATCACTGGTTTATCTTCATAACGGGCCACTGTTAATTATCATTATTCTTTTCTGTTTTCTCAGCTAATTATTGGGTGAATTCAAGTAATTAGAAGAGTTAAAACTAAGATAAGAATATCTATCTGGGATAGGAAGGTCCCGCAAAATCCACAAGTATTTGAATAATTTGCTATGTTTTGAAAAAAGGGGTAGAGAAATTATGAATAATTTTTTAAGTCGGTTATTTTCCTTCCTATGGGGTAATTTTTAAACTGGAACAACATTTAGCTGGTATTCCTTTGAAGGCATTCTATAGCTTCAGTTCTTGTATGTTACATACAACTCGTAAAGCTTATTTAAAATAATCTGCATTAGGGGCTAATGAAGGCATGAAAACATAGAACTTAATCTATGAACCTAACATTTCAAGTCATCTTTTAATGTTTACGTCTTTCTCAAAAAATATGACAACTTTTCAAAGTAGTTGCTACTTCTTTTCTATACTTAAATTGTATCTTGGATTGTGCATATAAAATCAACTTTAAAGGTTGATGAGATGTGATTGTGGCCATCTGGCAAACATTGTTCTTGTTAATTATTGAAGTACTACTATTAATTGTCACAAGACATTACCCATACCTATCATGACAGCATGAATAGCATTTAAGGATTTCTGGAAATATTTTGTTACCCAAATTATCTCTTAATATTTTTAATTTAATGGCAATTATGCAATTTAACAACATTATTATTATTATTATCATCATCATCATCTCCTAAAGATGGAAAGTAATTTTGACATTATAATTATCTCCTAAAGAATAGGACTCAGTTGGCTTATATGTTCAACCTAATCAAGTTTTACCTAGGTTTAACCAATAAGCAATTGAATTATGTAATAAATTTCCTCAAAAGATTTGTCCTTTTGGGAAAGAAAATATTACCATATATCTCTTTAATCTCTATATGGTATGAAACTAAAATTCTCAACAAATATGAATTGCTATATCTTTTAAAAACCTCAAGTAGTACGCTGAAATACTAGAACTATCTCAATAGGCTGAAAGTAGAGAAACCATTCAACTAGAACAACTGATTCTATTTTTTGTGCAAGTTATGTATTAGTTTAAAACATTGAACTTGAACTTTGTCTTGTCACAAAATTTATAAGTTCAGTAAATTCCTAATAAGCCTCTATATATATTTCTTTTGTACATGTATATAGTCATATTACATACACAATAGATATATATTGTATATATCTCCATCACCAGGATGTCAATTATCATAATCAATTTTATTTTCAATATCCTCTCTGTAATTAGTTTCACTTGCCCTAGATTAATTTCACTACAAGCATTGACCAAACACGATTGAATCCCATTTCAGAATTGTGATAATAATAATTAGGATTGATCATCCCAATATTATTTTAAGTGCTTCCATATAGAACGAAGTATCAAGTGAATCTCTAAAGTGGTCATGAGTTGTGACTATAACCAATATGCACAATATGTACAAGAAACATGTTAAACCGACTCAATCACATTATGTTACACTTCAATATGTGAAATACAAGTGTCAATGACGGGCGGGCCATGAAACTAAACCTTAGTACGTAAGCATCACAAATTTACACTTATTGGTTAAACAGCAGCTTACAGCTCAGAAAAATTTTAGCATAGGAAATCCGTTACTAACATCTAACAAGAGCACAGTACCCTCCAATCAGTCAAAAGAGGATTTTGTCATCATCTAAGCATCTTGATTATTAGATTATGTAGGTCATACCAAATATCCTGAATCCTAATCCATGTGGTATTGTGAGACAAGTAAGATCCAAACAGTTGAGTGATACAAGCAAATATCAATACAGTGTTATGACAGAAAAACAAGCCAATCCCCCAATAAAAGATGAATTACAACATACCAGGAAGAATACTATCCGCCCAGGAAGGTAGCCACTAATGTTGTTCACCTGTTTCATAACATCCCATGAAATTTATAAGATAAGCACATAGCATCCCACTCTAAAGTTTTGTCTTGGACGCTACAGGAAGAAGGAAAGAAAGGTAGCACAAGAAGTTCAAGGAAGAAAAGATGGAAAATATTAGACAAGGCATATTCTGGAATAATCGCACAAAAAACAACTGTGTAATCTATACTCTCTCTCTACACAACAATAATCATAAAATGATTAATTCTTTATTCCGTTGAAGACTGGACCAGCTCTATCTCTAATCAGATTACACAGGCAGAAACAAAATCTCAAGTATCATTTGTTAAGTACAATATGATCCCGTTCCTAGTCAGGTCAATTAGATCATGCAGAAGCAACCTTGCACACAATGGGACAATAGTTCATCAAGTTTGAGGAGAAATTTAGGTAACTATTGATTGATTAAATTGGTTAGGAGCTGAAATGAATAGATACAATATGCAGTGACAACGGAAAGAGAATTTACTTGTATTTGTCCACCGTGGCCACTGACCATATCAATCATTTTGATATAAGAGCCTTCATTCACTGGCTCATAAACCTAAATAAGAAGGAAGGCAACCTGTAAAACATGTTTTTCCTCAGCAATATCTGTTGTAGAAAACCATAGGGGGCTACCAGCCCAAAGTACGTTCAAAGACCTACCTTTTCATAATTTTCTAGTCGGACTTTAAAGTCTTGATACCCAGCTTCAAAATCTGGCCTGAAACATACCCCGAATCACAATGTAATCGTATGGGTGTACAAGAAGAATGGAAGTTTTCTTGCATCATACTCTTCTGCATAGTCCGGGCTTTGTTGAACTTTGAGACGTATATTTCTTTCAATTATTTGCCGATCATTACATATTGTCTCCAAAAAGATAATCTGTGAGTAAAAGAGCATTCATCATATATCAGACATCTCCTTAAAAGATTCAGCACGAATGTAAAACATTATGATGACTCAGAAAAGCAAGAGATAAACAACTAAGGTAAACGCTGCACAGCCGTATACAAGTTTCCAGCACACAGCTGCTTTAAACAATGTATGTGACCATGTCTACACCACCTTCACAAACAGGATAGTACAAGGTTAACATAAATCTTATCTTATAATCTTAGCATAAAGTCGCATATCAATGGGCATTAAGATATGTACTCAATGATTAGGTTTTGACAGCTTTAATTCTTTATCCGCAAATTTGAATTAATGCATTAGCTGAACTTAATTGAAAGTTTCGAGCTTTCCTTGAACCCAATATTACTTACAAAGTTTAGGGTAAACTAGAATTCAACATACTAACTCCAAGTGCAATCGTATTTCTTCAAATTCTCTCGACCTACAATGACTAGTCTACCATATTCTGTTAACAAATAAAAAGGAGAAGCCTATAGTATATACAATACACCACACACACATCGCATATTCATTCACACAGATGCTATAAAAGGTTCCTCAGGCGGCCCAGGAACACCAAAAAGAAGAACAACGAATGAGGAAATAAAAAGTTCCTCAGGTGGCATCATACAACCATCTTTCACGCGAGGCATGCCAAGCACATCATAACATATGTAAAGATTTCATTAAGAAAGACTTAACACAAATAGTGATAATCAACAAAGGTATAGAGACCTGATAATTAAATTTTAGTGAAACAATTATCAATTACCAGATAATAAAGCAACCAAAACTCAGTACTGTACCTTGCATTTTCCTTCAGCCAATCTCATAAGCATATTTCTTCTTTCCTTCGTACTGTTTGTAGCATCAAATATCCCAACCTAAACATCATGAGAGAATGCAGTATGAAGTACCAGATACAAATGTACACTAAAAAGATGAAATAACTTACCTGACCACCCTCTTGCATCCAAGATATCATATCCTCCATCGCAAGTGCTGCTACCTACTAGCAGGTCATGAATTAAAACTATGCGCAAGGAAAAAGGTCAATAGAGGATATAAATTACAACATAAAAACAAGTGAATAAAAGAAACAAGTTCACAGCTTGAACTATGCCATTGTGTAACTTCAATATGAAGAATGTAAACAAACATTTAAGTTAAGACGAGGCACATTTTTAACAGTATAATGTGTATCTTTTGGTGTGCATAAACGTCAATATGATACTTCCTGTTACAATATTTTAGTGTAGCCTATTTTATAATTACATTTGTTGGTGTATAGAAGATATCTATTATGCTCCTTCCATAGAACATATGCTTTAAGTAGGATTTCATTGAAGTAATAAGGTGCTTAAGCTGGTTCTGTAGCATAGGAGGGCCTGAGACTTTTTACCAGTAAAACCTTTGAGCCCAAACAACGCAAAGTAATGCTCAGGCTCAATACTCTATCCATCTTATATTTAGAGAGAGGTGGAGGAAAGAGCAAATTGTACAAATGACCATCAAAATCTGGTATCCCGGCTTCTGTGGTATCATGTGATGCAGAAATGAGGAGTATATGAGAGAGAGAGAGAGAGAGAGAGAGAGAGAGAGAGAGAAGCAAGGGAAATTACTTGTTCTCTGACTTTTTTTTTTATTGAAAGGTATGACAGAAGAATGCAATAAGTTCAATCTTCGGAAATGGAAACCTAAGTTATGGACATCCCAAAATGAGAGGAGTAGCAAACAACTTCGAAAAGGATTCTCAATGAGCGCCAACTTCCAAACAAGTATCTCTCGACCATCAGAGCATCAAGCAGGAAAAGAAATTTCCAGGAGAAAATCCCATAGCTATCTAAGCACACAATGACAAATAAATTGGTTCTTACACAAACTCACTAAATAATTAATAAATATTTTCTAGTTCTAAAAGCATTTCCAATGGAAAAATTACCTCATTACGTGCTTGCTGGCCTTCTGGATTGTCACCACGGAAAAAATCAGCGGACTGCATCAAGAAGAAGGTAGGTCCAGATCAATGACAAGTATACTCACAAAAAGGAAGTAGGAAATGGAGAACAGTAAATGGCCAACACAGATCATCCAGTTACATATGATAACAATTGTTGGCTCATCCTCTCAAGTTGTATGTCCTGAACATATCATCATACATTGTAATCCCATATGATCATGGTACCTCAAAGTAGTCTTAGTGACAAGCTGAAACAGCACATATATATGTAGGTATTATTCCTAAAATATATCATGGAGGATGACACAGCCAATAGGTCAAACTTCTGCAAAAAGAGGAAGTTTGTACTCAGCTTTCTTCATTCTCTTTTTCCCTTTTTCCTATTAGATTAATAGTGGCTAAAAACGGGGTAAATTGGCATTTAAAATATTCTGAAAGAGCATATGGAATTGACACTGGTAAGCAATTACTGAAAGCCTTTTGGTTCTAAGATGAAAAGCACCTTCAGGCTCATGACCAATTTAGCATTACAGTGTTTCTTGTCTTTTGCCAAAAAAAATGCAACACACATTTCATGATATATTGAGAAGAAAGCTTCTTAGACTGTGGTTGCTTCACTGGCCATATCTATAACCTCTCAAAACTATGTCTGGATTGACAAGAATTACTTGAAAAAAGGCCAAAACCTTTCAAATGACATGCACAAGGCAGAAAAAAGTCCAAAGAGACGAAAGAGCGGACTTATCCTTTATTTTAGCACCAAAATAAAGGACCATGAGAGGACATATCAATTTTGACTGCTGAAGAGGTATCTACAATGTTTTGTATCATCTTCTTTAGGAAAGATGAAGATATATATTAAACAGAAAATCTGCAAACAGTTCTGCTGAAACAATAGAATAAACAGGCAGGAGATGTCACCAACTGATAGTACCTGATTAACTCCATGCTTTAGCCTCCGATACTGCAACAGAAATACACAATAATGCTGCTTTCTCTTGTACACAACTTCATAAGCAGACTAAAGAAATAACAGAAGAACCCTGATTACCTTCCCAACATTGAAGTGTTTGGTGTCATGACCTAACCAACGAAGATACCGAGTGAGTTTAGCTGCGGTGAAGGTTTTGCCCCGCGCAGGCAACCCAACCTGTAGTAAGCACAAAGTCAAGTAGCAAACTTTGATATCCAATCAAATAACCCAAGCCCAACTCATAAGGAGAGTTTCCTGCAATTTGAACAACTTTGGAAGGAGCCAAAATGTGACATAAAATAACAAGCTCTGACAAAAATCCCAAAGAGAAAATGAAAATGTCAAGTATAAGAAGATATATGAGGGAATTACTAAGACAATTGCTAGATGCCTATCCTCCTTTGGGCCAAGCATCTGATCTGCTACAGCTGCAGCTGCGACAGCTCCTGCAGCAGCCGGCATGGAGTTCTAAAAAGACATAGTGAGTAATGCATTAGATGTATGCGTCATGATTGGGAGATATATAGTTTGACCATTCTTCAGAGTGAATGTTGTAGGTCCCTAACAAACCTTAGATTCTGAATCAAGTTTGAGATCAACAATGAAAGTTGTTGCACTTGCTGACTTCACTAGTCTAGGAGATCCTACCCCCCTATCCACAAACAGTCCTCTATGACCTTCTTGTTTCTGCATAGGTGAAAACGTTCCAACTGACTTTGACTCGACCAAGCCAGATCCTGAAGACAATTTTGCTGCATCTGGGACAGTGACTTCCATCCCCTGAAATTACCACGGCGCAGTCCACATAAAAAGGAAGACATATAATTGTGAATATGTGAAAGACAAAGGATAAAACCAAGTTTTCAGATGGTAATAATATATAGGCATGTTCAAAGATCGCGAGTCTATCTTCATAGTACAACTTTAAATGACCTGTAAACATATGTATAGTTGTTAAGCCCTCTTTGTATTGAAGAGCAGCCAACTCCAATCTTTCATATTAAGAACCAGATTAGGAGGATGATTGTTCTGTTGTCTTGACAAAGGAATAGCAATTCAACTTCCTGGACAGATTTACATTCATAAACAAAATTCACAGTCTGATGACAACGCAATAGCAATTGGAAGATTTTGTTTATCAAAAGACACTCTTATTTAATTAGATATAACACATGGACAACTATCTCCACACCAAGCAGGAAACCTAACAATCTCAAGGAAATTATTCTTTCTTAGTACCATAGGTTATCCCTAGTTGTGAATATCAGGTCACTATGTGTCGTGAAGCATGAAGAACACTACAGACGGATCTTATGGCAAGGAATAAGATCAAAAATGACAGATAAGGAAAAGAACACCACCGTCAGATCAGGTCGGTCAACAGAAACACCAGTATCTCTCTGGTAATGTAATGCACCACTAGAGCCATCAGTCCTGGAAAATACCCCTCTACGACTCAATGACCTAGGAGTTTCTGTCATGTTAGCTGCATAAACCAGACCTGAATTTGCAGATGTTGTTGGAGCTGGGACAACATAATGCTCAAGATCAAGCTCCAAACTCGCCGAAGATCCATTCTGTATTGGAAAGTATCAAAAGAATGATATGATGGACTTTATTTATGAAGCTCCATCCAATAAGAATTTCAAGCATAAAAGATCATAAAATCCGAAAAGAACCCAAAAAGTTGATTTTACACAATTCCTGATAACTTGAATGGAAAGCGAGCTAGCAATAGAATTGATGAAATTGTGGATAACTAGGTAGCATGTCAAAAAGAATACTTGTTCGGGATTTAGGATCATTTGACTAACTAAAAAGCTTCTAATATTTGCGGTTTCTAGAAACCTTCAAAGAAGTACCAATTCTCCGGACAATTAACATAGCACAAGGGAACTTTTAGACACTAATCACGCAAAGAAGACATTCATATGTATGATGTGAGGACCATGTCATCAGAAACTCAAAACTATGCATTTATAATATAACTTAAAAGCATAAAGAAGATAAATGCTTTCACAACCTTCCATGTGCTTGAGAGTCCCTTTTTCCACAATCAGAACAAAAAGGCAAACATACGATATGCTGGTCCTGATCGCAAATACTTGCAGGGGCTAGATATTCATTTTCAGCCACTAAAAATATCCCATTAATTTAAATGACGCAACCCCAAACCAAAAAGAAAGATGTCGTTACAAAAGCAGCTCTCACATCCCATATGGTAAAATGTTTTACAGTATTAGAAATTCGAGAAGCCATTAAATACTTAGCAGGTCAGCACTTTCTCATTATGTAGCAAGTTCCATACCTACCTCATTACTGGCTTCAGCAGCTGAGTTTATACTGACATCTGGGATTCCACGAACGCTGGAAGGCTGGAAATTCTCCTGATATGCTCTCCAACTAGCTGCAAGATCAAACGGGGAAACCCTAACTGCTTTAATGAACACTCTGTACTCAAGAACCGCATCTTCGCTCAACTTAAACATGGCCGATGTCCGGTCGCCTTGTAATGTACCCCCTGTCAACTGCCTGTTTGGACCCTCCTCCACTAAGCAAGGGCCATTGCTATACTTGGGTTTCAACAAAAACTTAAAATCCAACGTCTCTATTACATCACAAAGAAACAGATGAAAAGACAACAACTATTAGACTGTAAAGTTCCGAAACACAAAACTCAGGAACCAAAGCTGTTGACCTGGAAATTGGCAGTTAATTACCGTGATTAGGAGGTACAACAAAACTTAATTCCCACATAGACGTCGATTCTCGTTCCAACGGGAGCTGATGAATTCACAGGAGCTAGTTAATCAATAATGCAAAATGGGGAACAATGTGAACCCATTTCATCAAAGTTCAAAAACGCTACCGGAGCAAACTTTTGCTATTAAATTAGGAAAAAACAAGGAAACCCATAAACACATAACATAAAATCGAAGCAAGTAGAAGATGGCGATGATTCCAACGTACTGCTTTGGAAGAATCCCAGGAGCCGACGAGGGGGACAGAGCCATAAATATGGGGTGCAAGTTCCTCTTTGAGCTTGCAGTTCTCCATCTTGAGAGATACGTAGAGCTGCCCCCCAGCTTGGTCTTCTCTCTCTTCGCTGCCATGGGAGCTACTGTCAGGATTCCGAGATGCACCAGTGCCCATATTCTAGTGAATTCGATAGCCGCTCATACGGGGTAGGAGAGAAGGATTGAAAAGCAAGAAAGTAGAAGAGAATGGCGATAAGAATGGAATGGAATCGCGGAGTAGGAGAACGATGGATATCCTGCTGCCTTCGGACGCCGGGTGGCTAAAGTGCGGGCCAAGCATTAGTAGGTAGGGCCGAAACACAAATTCCTTTATCCATCCAACGATTCCACACATCCAAAGATTTTAGCTTGCATTTTCCATTAGTATTATCGCACAATTTTAAATGAGTTTATGTTGAATTAAAGTAGATGTACTTTTTCAATTCAACAAGAGCTTTAGACAAGTTTGAAAAATATGTATTTGATTTGTAAAGAGTTGTTTCACATAGATTCAGCCATTTATCATAAAATTTGTGGGTTGAATCATAAACTCAAATCAACTTGGTTATCTTTATTTCGATCATATAATGTATTTTAAATTGTTCAGGCCATATTGATGTGACTGGTTTAAGTAGATCAAACCTATAAATACGTCGGTCCTCAATTACCAGATATGTGATATTATTTCTATATTTATTGCAATATGTCCTGTGTATTCATGATCTTGATTGTACTTGCAAGACTTCAGAACAGTGAATTGAGCACAAAGTTAATGACCTAAGGACGGATCAAAACCGAGGATAACCTTGTTTGGAAAGCTTGATTCTAGACTATGATCACTATGTTAATATTTTGTTATGCAAAATATTTCAAATTTGTTGGAGTAATATGAGAAATAGCATTCTTATTAGAAGTTGGAAAATAAGATGATGCAAATTGAATAAGGGTATGTTTGGTTGGGGAGAAAGTGGAAGTAAAAAAAGATGTATAAGAAAAAATTTAGTATTTAATTTGGGGGAAGAGATGGAGCGAAAGTAAAACTGGATGTATATGAAACCCCTTCGGCGTCCAATTTTATTTTCGTCCGAAATTAAGCGGAAAAGTGGAAGTATAAGGTCAAAAAGAAAAAAAAATACATATTTTATTTTTATTTACTCTATTGCCTATATTTGAGGGCATTGGTAGTAAATTTTAAAGAACAATTTAAAATAAATGAATAATATTCGTTTGATGAATATTTTATTAATAAAAAATATTATTGTTCTTGTTTGATAAATATTTTTATTAATAAGGTTTTTAAATCTTTGTTAAACTAAAATTATATTAGTATAATATTAACTTGTTTATTTTTTAATACAAAATGAAGAGAAATAGTTAAACAGTAAAATTACAAAAATTAGTCTTTTCTTCTCAATCTATTTTTCTCGTACCAAACAAGGGGAAGTGTTTGACGTTTACTACCTTTCCAGTCATACCAAACAACTTGAAGGAAAACTATTATTCTTTACCTCCCCCTCCCCCGGCTTTCCCTTCCACCTTTCATTTCCCCTTCCTCCCATTTGAACCAAACGAATCCTAAAAGTCTTTTAACTAATCCAGTAAAGCACATGTTTAAAGTTATTTTACAAAATCAATGACATATGGAATTTTATTCATTTTCGAATTTTACTTACTTTATCTTTTTTAATTTTTTTCACTTAACCAAACACAAAAATATAGAGAAAGTTCAATATGTTACATGTTTAATATGCAGATGTGGCAAAATACATCCAGAAAGATATTTTAGGTATAGGATCATTATTATTTAAAACGATGTATTTTGGGGTAAATTACGTTTTGCCATTCGAACTATGCCTATTTTACATTTTATCATCTATATTTTTTTGTGCCAAATTACCATCTCAACTTTCTGAAATTTGCATTTTGCCATAAATGGTCGATTTTTCTACAAAAAAAAAATCACATGCAGTGCACATGTGAAAACCATCACATTACATTGCCCTTAAGTTGGTTTGAGCATTTCTGAGTAACGACGACGGCCATCGCCCAGATCAGATCTAGACGACTGCGGTCATGGTCGCCCGTGGGAGATTTAGACGACGGTTGTTGTCGTCGCCCAAAGGAAATTTGGGTGACCACCGTTGCGGTCGGCCAGGGGAGATTTGGACGGTGACCACCGCGACCCAAATTTTAGGAGGGATAAAACACAAAAAAAAAAAAAAATCAACAAAAAATAATCTCAAAACAAAAGAAAAAAATAAGGGTAATGTTATACGTCAAGAAGGATATTTGAGTCAATTTTAGTCCAAAAAAAAGAGGTCAAAATCCGTCAAAAAATATCAATCAATTTCGCATTAAAGGTGTGTGAAATCTACCTTCTGTTAGTTTCTAACGGAAGGGAGATTTTGTGCAAGGTTGTATAAATTATTGAAGGTTTTTTGCCTATTTTAAAATATAAGGGAAATTTTTAGTCATTTAAAAAAATACAAGGTGTTAAAATAGAATTTGGCCTGGCAATTACATATATTAGTTGTACACAAAATGAATTTAACCTCTCATATATTTACATCTTTTAATTAACATGATTAATAGAAACCCTTACCCTCAGTCCAGCTATCTCAACTCAAAGTTAGATATGTATATTTTTGTTTGAAAATTGACAAGAAAATTATTAGCATGAATGGTTCACAAGGTTTTATTAGGCAACTATTGAATTTTTTTGTAGTTATGTTAAGGTTGATAAAAAAAAAAATTACTTTGTACTCAATTAAGAGAGGTAGATCGATAAAAGTTTATTTGAGCTTAATTAATTAAACTTAATAAACAACATTTGAATAAAAAAATCGATAAGCTTTCAAACTGATTAAATTAATGCAAAAATAATAAATGTACTTGAAAGTATCAAACTATTCGAATTCAGTTTGTGCGTATTTGGTCTAGTTGAAGCTCGTTTAAGCTTTATTCGATCGAATCATATATCCCATACCAGATGCAAGGGTGCTATAAGGTTCTCCTGCAAAGGCCTTATACATCCAAATAGTAAGACAACCTGTTTGTTATGAAGGGTTACTATCAACAACATCCCCAACACTTGTTATATCTTTGTGTGATTGATTCTTGAACATGTCTGCCAATAGCCCTTGTTTGGTTTAGTAAGAGAAAAGGAGAAGAGGAAGGTGAAGAAATAATAATGTTTTCCTTTAAGAACTTGTTTGATTGCAGTGAAAAATGAGTGTATAAGAATTAGAGGAAGTAAAAAGGGATGTAAAAGAAAAAGTTTGTTGTTTGGTTAGGGAGAATAAAATGAGGGAAAACAAAACTAGATGTATATATATGAAACTCCTCTGGAGTTCAATTTTATTTCCGTCCAATTTGGGGCGGAAAAGAAAAAGTATAAGGCTAAAAAGATAAAAAAGTACTTATTTTATTTTTATACTCGATTACCCATACATATAATTTTTCTCCATTTTTTTTCTTTTACTGCTAATAACACCCGTACATTATCTTTGAGAAAAGATAACAATATAAAAAATATTTTTGTTCTTGTTTGAGGAATATTTTGATTAATATATTTTTAAAGTTATTAACTTAACATTATTTTAGTATAATATTAACTATTTTCTAGTACAAAATGAAGAGAAAGATTCAGTATAATTTTAAAAATTAGTCTTTTTTTCTTAATCTATTTTTTTCGTACCAAACAAGGGGAAGAACAGATTTATCCCCCCTTACGATCATACCAAACAACTTGAAGGAAACTATTATTCTTTTTCATCCCATTCGCCTTTTCACTTACCTCCCCCGTGAACCCTTTCCTCTCATTGAACCAAATGAATCCTAAATTGTTTGATACAATAGAAAGAAAAGTAAATCTCAAATTCTTCTACGTGTTTGTATGAATAAAATAAAATATAAAGAAAAGATTAATTATTGTAATTTTACCGAGCAATCATTTTCCCATCATTTTTTATTAGAATAAATAATTTAATTCTGAAACAATATTAAACTATTAAAGAATTTAAAAACTAAACTTGAAAACTTGTTAATAAAAATATGCATAAAAAATAACAAGAAAGTCTTTTCTTAAATGTGATAAATTATCTCTATAGGTAATATATATAATGTTGGAATAGGTGACCAGAAAGCCAATAGGTTTGGCATTTTGTGACCTATTCAACAACTTGATGTAGACGTAATATTATTATGTGATGAATAAGATGAGTGTTTGTCACCAATGGTACCTTCTTTGTTGCGTTCATCTTACATTTGTTAAAACGGTGTTTAACTTATATCGCAACAAAGCCCACAGACCATGGATAACAACTCGTGCAGTTGGGCCACGCATTGGATGGTGGTCATGAAACCAACTGATTAAGAGTTGGGTCTGAAACGTTCCAAGTCGAGGACCTCGAGACAGGGCATCGACAGTCCTATTGAGACTTGCGTCAAGAGTCGTGTTCATTGGATGAGTGTCGTGTTTCATCGGCGACAGACATGGGACGCCTACACGATCTTGATGGGTTGGTCGACTGGGGTCGAGCCGACTGGACTGACTCGCGGGGATCATCATATGGAAGCCTTGGAGGCTTGGTCGGTATGATTGATTTTCCCCGGTTCCGATAGTACGGGAGTAATCCTCAGACTTGAGGGATCATGGCAGTCGCGTGCACATGACGGCTGTATCTTGGATCTGGCGAGAGGTAATTATTCTGTAAGATGATTATCATAAGCCTTGTCCAGTGCAGTCGGAATGTGTAGCGAGGACGGTGGATTCCAAGAAGAGGATCCGTCCCCTGTCAATATGTGACAGAGGTATCTCCTATGCACTCGGAGACACGTTCATGCTGTTTGAAGCTGTGGCCAGAGTGGTTAGTCGAACAGGGAATGGTTTCCTGCGACGCAATGAAGCATACGTGGTCTCGAGTATTAAGCATAGATGCCTAGTCAAGGATGGGAACCGACGCCCAATTCCATACCCTAGACTAAGGCCGGGAGACGGTAGACGGAAGGATCGTACCCGTACGGAATCGGCGCCTAAATGTTCACGCCAATTCACCTAGTCTCCAGTGCCATGGACCGTTGCTAGACAGCCACCCATGGTAACGGGCCCTTGTGGGACACGGGCCCAAGTCTAGCTGAGGGTGAACCTAAAGGGTCACACACAAATCACCGAGGAGGTTGAGAGATCGACTTGGAGTCAATCTCGAAGGATAAATAAGTAATTGGATTACTTAAGGGAGAGTCCATTGGATGGACGGGCCGATATTATATCGGGTTTTCATTTAATCGGTAAATTGGATTTTCGATTAAATATGGAAAGTTGAGACGTTGAGACGTTGGATCTTTTAATTGGATTAAAAGATCAACGGGAATAATTTAAATGGACATTAAATTGGATTTAATGTTGGGTTCGTCGTAATTGGATTACGATAAAACTCGGTCCGTTAAATTATACCCGAGAGGAGAAATAATTCCTAATTTGGAATAAGAAGTAGTTGGACTTCTTCCCTTAATTAAATATGGCCGATATGCTCCCTTGGAGGAAGAAAAATCAGCCATGTTTCATGCTAGGTGGTATGTTGACTTATCTCTTTTGGAAAGAGACAAATCAACTCCAATCAAGCTCTTCCCTTTTGGTATGATTTGATCATACCATAAATTTTGGTAGGCTTAATTGAAGAATTGATGGTGATTGATTGGAATGAATCTAAACATCCTTGGATGAACCTAGACACATTCCAATAATCACATTAATTATGTATATATATGAGAATATACAACACCAAGCATAAGTGATTCATTATTCATCTTTTTCTAGGAAAAAGAGAAGACAAAAATCCTCTCCTCTCTCTCAAACTCTCGGCCTCTCTCCCTCTCTTACACTTGTGTTCTTCACTTGATTTTGAATCAAGAATAAGAACAAAGTAAGTTTAAGAGAGCACTATTCATAGTGTTCTTCTCTTAAACCGATTCCTTCTTAAACCCGTTCTTTTCTAGCAAGAAGAACGTGTGTTTCTTCCGGTGTGGTGTGGATCACCTTTGGAGAATCCATACGTTTGGATTTCGTGAGCATTTCGGAGAAGGAACAACGCAAGTAGCCGGGAGCATACGCTAAATAATCAAAGATAACGGTTTATTACGCTTTGATTCATTTAATATACATTTATGCCCTATGTGTTTAAATGTATGTTTCTACTATTTACACATCCTACATCGAACGCCCGGTTGAGCATCCAAGGGTACACCCCTTGGGATTCGTATTTTAAATTAGATTTGATTTAATTTATGCAATTTCCTCGCTTCCTCGCTTCCGCTCGCGCTCCCGGGCGGACCGCTTGTCCTTCATATAAGGGGTTTATTTTGGTCTTTTCTCTTTTTCTCCCTTTTGGACGAAAACAAAATTGAGTTCGGGAGGGGTTTCATATCATCCAGTTTTACTTTTCCCGTATTTATTTTTTCTAACTAAAAATTAAACCTTTTCTATATATCCCTTTTCACTTTTATTTTTCTTATACATTTATTTTTCATCTGAACCAAACAAGCTCTTAAATCTAGAGTTGAAATTCAATAACTTATTTGACTCATAAAGTAAATGAATGGATTTTAAATCATTTTGTCGGATCCTGTGGATTTTAAGCAAATAGTTATTTAGTTTAATTAATTAATTTTAAGAAATACAACACCTCTACAAATATCTGTGATGGAGAGTATGTGAGCCTATAATTTAGATCGATTAAATTTTAGATTATCATCAATCACTTAGTTTTATATTCTAAAATTTAAATTATTTAAATTTCTTTCTATTTGTTTTTCCAAAAAAATACAATCTCGGTCCTCACCTTAGCACGGGGGACTAACTAGTAGGTAAAAGAAGACCAGATAATTCAAATGCTCCAAGATTATTATTCAAACAATGACTTTAAAATCTATGAATTTAAAATCCTAATTTGGACATGTTTTTTTATAATCCCCAAACAAGAGTTATAGAAATATGGACTTAAGTTCAGAGGAATTTGAAGTATATGTCTTTTCAATCCCTAAATCAAATAAAATTCATCATTTCAAATGCAACATAAGAGTGGTTGTACATGAACTCATTCGCTTATACGAAATATCATAATCTTAGATATTTTACTAGTTTGTTGATGCAAACTAATTTTGTTCAGTTTTGGAAACAATTAATTTATTTTACCCCTTGTATTATTAAAATTGTCAAATACCTCCTGATTTTTAGTATTCAACTTGAACTCATGAAGATACTCTTATTTCATAATAAAATAATAAATCCATTTTACTCCCTAATATATTTTATACAGCATCTTAACCTTGTAAAATCAAAATTTAGAAGGTCGAAAAAATAATGGATTCTCTCTCTCTACTTCTTCTCTCTTTCCTGGCTTTAGTGGCAGCGATGTGGCTCAGGCGGAGCAGGAGCTCGCATCTGTGGAGGATAGGGAGAAGGTTACATCTCAATTATGCGGGCAATCCCCAAGCTCTACAAACCCTTGATCGTCTTAAGGTAGATGGCATGCATGCTATGGGAATGGCTTCTTGGGGTCAGAAGGGTCTGGAACTACTTCCTTTGTTATGGGAGCCCTAGTTTAGACCACTCCTACTAGGGAGAAGACATTGGCATGTGCATTGTCTTCAACAGCTAGGATTTCGGGAATGGCGGATCTGCCATCACCTAGGTTTTGCTGTAGGAGGTTGGGCATCGTTTCGCCTTGCCTAGACAATTGTACCCGTTGCTTGATGTCACTCAACCATCTCCTTTAGTCGATGCAATGCATGCATAAATTTACGTAGGCAAGGTGCCGATTAACCCTAAGCCTAGGGTTCCATTGGACAAGATTGTTGAGGGATTTGCCAATTTGTCTAGGAAAACTTTACAATATAATGCTCCTAAGAAGCATAATGGAATCGTGATTGTCAAGCTTACTAGAACGAAGGTTGAGGAGGGAGCAAAGTTGTGGCTTGCAACTCTTGTCAGATACTTTTTGGGAAGAAAACCTTATTTCTATCAATTGCAAGCTTATGCTCGGTCTGCATGGTCAAAAGTTAAGGATGTGGCGGCCAATCTAACAGATTTTGTGTTTAAAATCGAGGCAACTATGGAGGAAGTGATTGAAGGTGGCTCTTGGCTCTTTCAAGGCCAAGCAATCTTTCTACAGAGGTAGACAACTTGTCATAGTCTGACGCCTGTGTGGGTTAAATTCAAGAATCTTACCCTTGAGTCTTGGACAGACGAAGGACTTAGCATGGTGGCGAGTGGCATGGGGAAACCGTTGTACCTTGATTCTATTACTCATGCGTGTTCTAGAATAAACTATGCAAGAGTCGGCTTGGATGCAATTGCAACGGGGTCGTCATAGTCTGATGCCTGTGTGGGTTAAATTCAAGAATCTTACCCTTGAACTTTGGACCGACGAAGGTCTTAGCATCGTGGTGAGTGGCGTGGGGAAAACGTTTTACTTTGATGCTATTACTCACGCGTGTCCTTGAATAAACTATGCAAGAGTTTGTATACTTATAGATTTTGAGATAGAACCTCCAAAACATGCAGCCTTCATAGAATGGAGTTGGAGCCACTTGCAAGGTTCCTATCGAGTATGAGTGGCTTCCAACCACTTGTAAGCAATGTGGTGTGGTTGGCCATACAAAGCTAAACGTCTAAAGATGCGTAGGCCAATTTTGAAGCTTGCAACTCTAGTACGTGTCTATGTGGCTAAGGCATCTACTTCTGGGAATAGTGGAGCATCTATACCAGGTGGGTGGGAGCCGAGGAGTACTGGTGCGGCTGGGAGCAGTTAGGGGCAGGTATGGCATACTTCAGCTTCAACAAAAGGCAAAGAGATCGTTGTACATAACAAGTTTGTTGTGTTGCAAGATAGTGATGATGAATACGAAAATACTCAGGGTCCTACAACAGCCTTATAGGAGGTTTGAGAGGATTAAGCTTGCCTCTTGGAATGTAAGGGGTCTAAATAAATTAGACCATCAGAATGCGGTTAAGGAACTCATTATTAGATACCACTTGGACGTGATTAAGATTATTGAAACAAGGGTGAAAGCTCAAAATGTGGACCGTATAAAACAGGCTAATTAAGCATATTTAGGCCTGGTTTGCTGGTTATATTCAGGGTCCTGGAAACAATATATGGGTTGCATGGAATAAAGATAAATTTGAAGTTGATGTTCTTGAGGGTACTAGAAAAATGTTACACTATTGTATGAAGAAGAGAACTTTGCAAAAGGTTTTTGTTATTGTGGTTTATGAAACTAATGATGCCATGTAATGAAGGAGCTTATAGGAATCTATTCGACAACTAGCTCTGAGTTGGAAGGCGATCCTTGCCTTATGCTAAAAGATTTCAATTGTGTATTGGGTGCTAGTGAGATTTGCGAGGAAGCCACAGAGTCAACAACGACCAACAAAGTTCGGCGATTGTATCTCGGAGACTAGGTTAACCATGTTAACAATGACAGGACATGTTTTCTCATGGCACAATTGTAGCTTGGGAGCTTGAAATATGTGGAAATGACTTGATTGAGGTACTAGGGCATGGTCTGCTGAGTAGGCACAAACACCATATTTATGCACTACATTTCATACATTATATCATACTCCGTTGATTCTAGCCACAACTCAGCTTATGGGGCATTGTAAGGCTTATTTAGGTTTGATAATTTCTTGATTGATGAACCTAATTTCTTGCAGAGAACTGTTGTTTTCTAGAGTCACCAAATTCAAGGTGTTCCCATGTATGTGATATGTTAGAAATTAAAAGGCTTAAAAAGCAATTTTTAGGATGTTGAGGAGACGCAAATGGGACCTAGCTATCTACACTCATAAAGCTGTCGAGTTTTTGTAGAGCATATAACTTACAGTACAGGAGTTTCCACAGGTGGGAGTGTTGTTGGAAGATGAGAAACTACGTCGGGTTATATATGCAAAGGCCACTAAATAAGAGAGTGATATGCTCCAGCAATGGGTGAAACTGAACTAGCTTAAGAAAAAAGACCAACGCACTAAAATATTCTTGCGAAAAGTGGTTGTGCAGAGAGCTCGAAGGAAAGTTTACCGGATGTAAGACAGAGCTTGGAATTTGCTGGGAGGAGATGAGCACGTTGCACAAGAGGTGGTCTCGTGGTACTCAGAATTGCTGGGAGGTGAAAGGGGCAGAATGGCGTCCAGTTGAATCACCTACAACCATTCATAATGGACTGATTTCTGAAGGTGAAGCCCATATTCCAATAGATCCCGTTTTTGATACTGAGATTAAATCGTTGTTTTTTTTTTTTTTTTTTATAGATGATGATAAGGCCCTTGGACTAGATAGTTACTCAGCAGGTTTTTTTGAGAAAGCATGATCTGTTGTTGGGGGAAAAGTGACAACAATTGTTAGACAATTCTTTCAGACAGACTATTTGTTGAAGCAAGTAAATACTACATTCCTGGCTATGGTCCTAAAGGTTCAATTACCACAAGATGTGGCGGAATTCAGACCTATTGTATGTTGCAATGTGTTACAAAATCATCTCCAAGGTGATGATACATAGGCTCAAATGATTGATGGAGAGCCTGGTTGATGCCAGCCATAATGCGTTTATCCTAGGTACGAGGATTAGTGATAACGTGTTGCTAGCTCAAGAACTCCTACATGGATATAATCAGAGATACTTAGTTGCTAGATGTGTTATGAAGGTGGATATTCGGAAGACATATGGCATGGTGGATTGGAATTTGCTCTCGGAAACTCTAACTTTATTTATGTTAGAATAAGTGACCAAAAAGCCAATTAAATTAGCGGTTTTGGGTACTATTTAGCAATCTTTATTAAAGTAATATTGACTTGATGAATATAGTAGGTATTCATCCATGTCACTGTGTGTTTGTTGTGCTTACTAATTACGTTAAACGACGTTTTAACGTCACAATAAATGCCCATAGACCAATTGGATAACCCATGTAGTTGGGTTGTGCATTGGATGACAACTATGAAACCAACTTATGAGGGTTGGTTTGAAATATTCCAAGTCAAGGACCTCGAGACAAGGCATGGAGGGTCCTATAGAGACTTGCGCTAAGGATTGCATTCATTGGATGAATGTCGTGTTTCATCGATGACAGACGTTGGACGTCTATGCAATATTAGTGGGTTCGTTGACAAGGGTGTCAGCTGATTGAACTGACTCGTAGGAATCGTCATATGGAAGCCTTGGAGGCTTGGTTGGTATAACTGGAATTCCCGGATTTGATAGTACGAGATTAGTCCTCAGACTTCAGGAATCATGGCAGTCACATGCATATGATGGTTGTATCTAGGATCAGGCAAGAGATGTCCATATCTGGGATATGTTCATTATAAATCTTATTTAGTGCAGTCGGAATATATATTGAGGACGATGGATTCCAAGATAGGATCCGTCACCTGTCAGTATATGACAGTCGAGTCTCCTATGCGCTCTGAGACAGTTTAAGCTCTTTGAGTTTGTGGCCACATCAATTGGTCGAGTAGGGAATGGTTTCCTACATCGATTAATAGAGCAAACGTGTCTCGAGTTATTGAGCATAGTTGTCTAGTCTCGGATGGGAACCGACGCCCAATTCCATGCCCTAGACTTAGATCGGGAGACGGATGATGGAAGGACAATACTCGTATTGGTACTCGGAAGCTTAAATGTTCACGCCAACATTCACCTAGTCTCTAATGCCATGTACCGTTGCTAGACGGCCACCCATGGTGACGGGCGTTTTCCGATTACTGGTTAATTGGAAAAAAAGTTAATTAAATTGGATTTAATTGACCAATTGTGTTGGACACAAGCCCAAGTCTCGCTGAGGTGGAACCTAAAGAATCATACACAAATCACTATGGAATTGGTAGAATTAATTTGGAATTAATTTTAGAATAAGCGAATTAATTTAATTGGATTAAATTAATTCAAGGAGATAGATAAATGATTGAATCATTTATTGGGAAATCCATTTGATGGGTGGTCCAAGAATTAATTAATTGGATTAGTTGATTCTTAGACTTAGAACCTTTAAATTAATTAGATTAATTTATCGGGTTTGGATTAATTAATTGATTGGATCAATTAATTAGAGTTTAAACTTATGTTTATTTAATTGGATTAAATAAACTTATGGGCTTCAATTGGATTCAGATTAATTGTATTAATTAATGCCCAATGGACTTTGTTTGGACTTAATTTAATTAGATTAAATAAAAGTCCAAGACTAGTAGTCCTAGTCCATGAAAAAATGCAATTTATAGCAAGTGAAGGAGGAATTAAAATCCTCCACATGTGAGGCACATGTGACCAGGCATTATGTGGTTTTATGGGTGGTTTATTTGCTATAACGGTGCATGGTTATGTTGATAGTGGTGTGTGAATGTAGGTTGCTTTGGAAGTTAACAATAGAAGTTGAATTTTGAATTCAACAATTCTATATACACAAAACTATTCACACAACTTGTATGACATGGTCTTCCACGAATTTTTCCAGAAAAAACTCTCCAAAACTCTCCTTTTTGTGTTCATACATTTTGGAAATATTTGAACTAAAATCATTCCAAAAGCACTAATCAATAGTGTTCATTTGGAGTTGTTTGTTTCTTCTTTTCTCTACTTCTATCTAGCAATAGATTAGAGGATACACTCTTCCATAGTATGGTGTGGACAAATTAGAGGAGTTCTACGTTGAATTCTCAAATGAACGGAATGAGAAATGGAAAGGGAACAACGCACGTACCGGTTCTACGTATTATGATCAAAGGTTGGTTTTCTCTACGTTTTCATGTATCTTTTCTTCATATCCTTTTAGCCACATGTCCAACATCTTCTCCTCTTTTATTTATGCTTTGACATACACTGAATGCCCGGGAAACTTCAAAGGGAACACCCCTTTGAACCCATTTAAAATTATAACTTAAATTCACATTTTATTATGCTTCCGTTGCGTTCCCTGGCCGTACCCGTTTCTTTCAATTCGGCTTTCCTAATCAATTTAAGCATGCACTAAGCATTGTTTTACGGTTGTTTCTTATTTGGTCTTACTAAATGGGCAACCGCATGAGTTCTTCCACGGAGCTGGGGGCTTAGATAGGGGGATCCCATTTCGCCTTACTTGTTTGTGTCAGTTATGGAGGTCCTGCATGCCACGATTAAAAGAGCCATCTCGTTAGGATCTCAGTTCCAATACCATTCGAGATGCAAGGAGATTGGGTTGCTGATGCTCACCTTTGCAGATGATGTTCTCATGTTATGAAAAGCTAATATACATATTTTCATTGTGCTTAGGTATGCATTCGATGAGTTCTCCCTCTGGTTAGGGCTCCGAGCTAACACGACCGAAAACAAGTATCGTATCTAGAGTAGCTAATTCAGTGGCTCATGATCTGTAGATTGCCATAGGTTTCTCACTTGGCAGTTTGTCGTTTAAGTATCTAAGAATCCCCCTCACTTCCTCAAAACTTACGGCTATAAATTGCAAACCTTTGTTGGGCAAGCTGGAGTAGCGAATTGTTTCTTGGAGTTCATCGCATTTCTCATTCGCTCGGAGAGTTTAGTTAATTAAGTTTATCTTGTGGCACATCAAACCTATTGGTCCTCCATGTTTATCCTTCTTACTAGTGTGGTCAAGCTTATAGAGTAGAACATAAGGGCATTCTTGTGGGCTGGAGTAGGAGGATGGTATATGGAAAAAGTGGCCTGGGAGTAGGTTTGCAGGGCGATTGATTTGGGAAGCTTAGGAGTTTGATCTATCTCAACTGCTAATCAGGCACTCGTTTACAGAACCCGACGGAAATCGCTCTGGACTACCTCTACTTCAATAGGGGCTTGGACGTGGCCAAAGATGCTCAAGTTTAGGCACTAACAACAACCTGCAGTTGAATATCAGATAAGTACGAGGTAGCAGATTGCCTTATGGCACGACCCTTGACACTCTCAAAGGGTCTTGCTCCATAAGTATCCTAAAGGTGCGTTAGCCCAATAACATCAAATTGGCCGTTGTTATCGTTAATTATGAGTTGAGGTGGTCTTCTAGTACTATGCTAACACTAAGGGAAATAATAGAGGGCCTCTTGGCCATCCGAGGGATTTACTGTATTAGGTGGAGGATGGGGCAGTTTTCAGCTATTGAAGCTTTGAAATTATTTCAGCTAAGTATCCAATAGGTGCCATGGTGTTCCTTGATGAAAATCTACAACATGTTCATGCTTTAGCTGGCGATTCTTGAGAGACTCTCCACTCGACGACCGTGGACGCGTCAATTTGGTGGAAACTATATTTTGTGTGATGGGCAACAACTAGAAATGCATGGTCACCTCTTTCCAATGTCCTTACTCTGTAAGTTGCATTAGACACATACAAGAAGCTTATACGTTGGAGCTGGCCTCGACAACAGTGGCAGGAAGGGGTGCTTTGGTAGAGAAGCGGTGAAGAGGGAAGCACATGCTGCAAGTAACATACTAAGTTGTGCTGGATTCCCTCGTGGACCATATTTGGCAGGAAAGGAATATGAGAAGATTTCAGAATATCAATAAAGAGCCTTCATTGTTAGCTTTAATAGTTATTGAGCAGATTAGGCAGAAATTACTTCTACAGTATGATCCTACATCTCTTGCTGTAATTTCTATATTTAGAATTTGGAATAGATTAGTAGTTTTTGGATAGACATCAGTTATGTATACTGTTTTTTTTTTTTTTTTTTCATATATGCAACTTGCCTTACAAACACAAAAAAGAAATCAAAATTTAGATGTGTAACAAAAGAAGAATCAGATGTGTTATTCTTATTTTATATAGATATAAATATATATGCAAAACATCAATTCGATATTATACTAATAAAAATATAGTATTCATATTAGAATAAACTTGAAAGAATATTTTCAACTAGTAAAGTTTAAATAAAGAAAAAAAAAATTGAAAAGAAAGAAATAGTGTGGGAAAAAGTAGTTTTGCGATCAAGAACCTCAATTTTGATCCCAAATTTTAGTAAACATGAAAAGCTTACTAGAAAGAGGCCCTCATGTTTAACACTTCAAGCAAACTGAATGGGGGAGTGGTCAAGGTGCTGTTGGAGTCCTAAAACCCGGAGCAGATAGAGAGAGACAGAGAGTTACAACATATGCTTCTCCCCTCTAACAAAACAAATTTTCGGATGAGGTGGTCGTATAATAGCTATCAGAGATGGGCCAAATAGGAGATCTTGGGTTTGAATCTCATTGCTACTCATTCATAAAGGAAAGGTTTCGCATATAGACTTGCACGTGAGGGGGCCATGTTAAGATATTAATATTAAATGATTCTTCATTTTAACAACTTAAACTTTCAAATGGGGTGGTTGTTTAACAATAAACATACAAGAAAATAGAGGAAATATCTATGTATATTTTTATGAAGTATATAGAGTATGTATCTCTATAGTTTTGGGGAGATGTGAGTATCACTAAAATCATACGAGCCTACGAGTCTGAGAGAAAATGAGGAATCATTCATTTCTAGAGCCCATAGACTGTATAAGCTCATTTAGTTTGAAAAATAAATTAGGGATAAATACATTTTTCACTCTTAAAGTATGCCTACAATCATATTCACCTCCTAAAGTATAAAAATTAAGGCAAAACTACTTTTGTTTTGCCTTATTAGATAGGGAGTGTTACACATGAGGTCCCCCACTTTATGACGTCAACAATATAAATCAAAAGATAAAAAGACTTGACACTTTTGCTCCTCTTGGTAGACGAATGATAAGAAATGACTAGAAAACCTGAACATGGAAAGCACATGATCTAGTTAACATTTTGGAGACCAAAAACATGTGGCTTGCACATGAGTGGAAATTGAAAGAAAATCGTGGCTCCTTTTACATCTGCCACCCTATTTCTTCTCACTTTGTTTGTTTAATAATATTTGCACCTCTTTGTTTGGAATAAATTTGGAGGAAAAATTCTATGCAAAAAAATAAAAGAAGAGATTGCAGTGAAATTTAGGGAGAAAAAATACCCACAACGCAAGAAACATCGATTGCTATTGCCAAAAACATGCCCAATTGAAGAATTTTTGGACACCCAACAATCCCGGTGGGAGGTTTTATACGTATTCTTTGACCCCAGGCAGGGGTGGTTTTGTTAGAATAGATAACCAGAAAATCTATTGGATTGGCGGTTTTGGGAACTATTCAAGCAATCTTTATTAAAACGATATTGTATTAATCAATATGGTCAGTATTCTGTTAGCTTCATATAAGCTCCGAGACGTTAAACGCAGCGAAAATTAAAAGCTTAATTACAAAACAATATATAATTAGCATCAAATCGCCCGTCTCATTGCTATAATGATGTGGATCTCATACATAAAAGAATGTCAATTGAATGGTTAAGAGAAATCAACTTTTTATCACTCCTATTGATGTTGACGACTTGAACGTCTCAAGAACGGCTTCTTACCTTACGAATGGTAGAACATTACAACGAAACCATTTTCGTTGATTGTTCACGGTAGGAACACAAGTGTCTTCCCTTTAAAGTTAGTCCACACCACCTATGATGGAATCTCCTTTAACCCTATGCTAGTAGGCGTTAGAGGATTACGGTAGATCAACGATTGATCAACAAAGAAACAAGAAAACTTGTTTCCCTTTGGAAAAAGGGACAAGAGCAAGAAAGCAATAGAGTAAGAAAGAAATAGAGCAAGAGAGCAAGTGATAAGAGAGCAAAGAGTTGCCATGAATGGCAACCAAGGTCTCCTATTTATAGACCTTCCATTGAAGAAGCTAAGTTCAACTTGTCTTCTTCTTGCAAAGAGGAAGACTAGTTTGATTCTTCTTCTTACAAAAGGACAAACTTGTTTTGTCATATTAAGAAGAGAAGTTCAATTTTGCTTCTTCATCTTCAATAGGAGAAGTTCAACTTTGCTTTTTCTTTTTACAAAATGACAAACTTGTTTTGTCATATTAAGAAGAGAACTTTGACTTTGCTTCTTCATCTCATGAAGACAAGTTCGATTTTACTTCTTCATCTTGAAGAAGAAAAATTCAACTTTGCTTCTTCTTCATCTTGAAGAAGACAAATTCAACTTTGCTTCTTCTTCATCTTCAAGAAGACAAATTCAACTTTGCTTCTTCGTCTTTAAGAAGACAAATCCAACTTTGCTTCTTCATCTTTAAGAAGAAAAATCCAACTTTGCTTCTCCATAAGAGGACAAATTCAACTTTGCTTCTCCATAAGAAGACAAATTCAACTTTACTTCTTCGTCTTTAAGAAGACAAGTTCGACTTTTCTTCTTCATAAGAAGACAAATTCAACTTTGCTTCTTCGTCTTCAAGAAGACAAGTTTGACTTTGCTTCTTCATAAGAAGACAAATTCAACTTTGCTTCTTTATCTTCTCCATAATTAATCCAATTAATTATTTCCAAGAGTTCCATCATGGATTTGTGTGTGACCGTTTAGGTTCACTACTCAGTTAGACTTGGACTTGTATCACATATATAATTTAATTAGCAACTTATTTGCATTAGATTAATTAGATCGTATCATAATTAATCACCCTCAATTAACTCCTTAATTGGAGGGTACCGTCACCATGGGTGGCCATCTAGCAATGGTCCATGGCATTAGAGAATAGGTGAATTATTGAGTGAACCTGTGAGCTATGCGTACCATGCAGATACTATCCCTCCGCCACTAACCTCTTGATCAAAGTTTAGGGCATGGAATTAGTTACCAGTTTCAATTATTGACTTTGATATCTATGTATCAACTCTACAAGTTACGCTTCCAATTTATCAATATAGGAAAAACCCGTTATCCTATTTGATCGACTGCCATGGCCATGGGCTTCAAGGAACGCATACTGATAAGAGGTTCGTTATCATCTCATAATAAATAACAGATCCTATCTTGGAACTCACCAACCTCCATGGATGCTGTAACTATGTCTGATACATGACCGTATAGTAATCCAGGATGACACCTGAGACCATGTTGGACATGATCAAGTCATAGCCGTCCTATGTAGAAGGTTAATGTGGAACCTCAAGTCCAATGACTAGTTAGTGTACTATCATAGCCTAGGAGTTCTAGTCATACCGATCATGCCATATAGGGCTTCCATATGACAACTCTTGCTAGTCAATTCAGTGAACTTCATAGCTCCTTATCAAGCACCCACTAAAGTGTGCAGACGTCATACGTCTCTATCTATGAAACTCGACATTCATCATATGAACGCATCACCTAGTGCAAGTCTTTAAGGAATGGTCGATGCCCTGTCTCGACCGATTCATCGATGGAATATTTTAAATCAAACCATAGAGGTTGGTTTCATGATCGCCATCATATGCTTGCCGACCCCATAACATAATTGATCTAAGGGCTTCAACCAAATGCACATATAAATATAATATTTAAAGCATATGATGAAGATGACCAAAAAACATTTCTTAAATTAATATATTATTGAAAAGATCGTCTAGAATAGTTTACAAAAGAGCCAATTAGTTGGCTTGACGGTCACCTATTCTAACATATTCATCCTTGAAGAACACAAGGTAGGAGAATGGAGAAGTCGGCTAGTCATGTACAGAGAGAGGGCTGAAAATTCCTAGGAACGTAGAGAGAAAAATCGGCCATGTGTGTTAGTGTGTAAGAGTTGGAATGATTGTTGGAAAAGTGGAAGGAAGACCTAGTCTTCTCAAACCATAAGGCAACTTCCACATATTCCTCAATCCTTCCAGAAACTCCTCTAACTCCTACATGCTTTGTATGTGGACAATCCTACATACATTGTATGTAGATGAGTTTTAGCTCTTTCTCTACGAGGAGTTCAACCTCTGACTTAGTAAAAATCAAACATGGGCTAGGCTTGTGCATTTGGATCAGGCTCATGTAATTTGTCCGACAAATTAATTCGATCCAAATTACTAAATCTTTTGGACTTATCTAATTATATAAAATATCCAATAGAAAAAGGCCCAAGTGAATATTTAATCCAGTTAAATATTCACAAGCCCAAATGCACTTAATTAATTAATTAATTAATCCAACCCAATTAATTAAGTAAACTCAAAAAAATAATTAATCCAATTACTTAAGGTGAATTACAATGACCTCGCCTAAGGTTTGTCATAATTATGGATACCCCTTTATTTTTTTAAAAATTATAAATACTCCCCTGAGGCTTGTAACCGTCTAACATATAACCTATTTTTATGGGTAAAGTGACCAAAATGCCCTTATGCAAACTGAACTATTTTTTATTAATTTTTAAAAAAAACTTGGACTAAAATGCGCAGATAGAGGTTTCTTAAGTGTTTTAATAGAGCAATATGTAATTTGCCTCGACTGATTTTTCTACAACTTTTGTTTTAAAAAAATTAAGGGCAAAATATAATTTCGGGCCTTTGGTTAAAAATTACAGACCTCAGGGGGATATTTGTACTTTTTGAAAAATCGAAGAGGTATTCGTAATTATGTCAAACCTTAGGGGAGGTCATTGTAATTCACCCGATTAATTATCTCTAGCCCATCTCTACTAATTAATTAATCCAATTCATTAATTAGATAAGCCCATTCTTCTAATTAATTAGTGAATTCGATCTACTAATTAATTAGCCCAAGCCTCTTTTAAATAATTCAGTTAATTTAAAAGGCCAAATCCAAAATTCAATTAAATCTAATTAACTAAATTTTGGATCATCCATCCAATGAATAATTCTTCATAAATAATTCAATTATTTTATGCACTCCAATAATTAGTTTAATCCTATTAAACTAATTCACCTCTTTAGAAATTAATTCCATCACTTCTCAGTGATTTGTGTATGACTCTTTAGGTTAACCCTCAGCTAGACTTGGACTTGTCCAACACAATTATTTTCGATTAACCAATAATCGAAAATAGCCCGTTAACATGGGTGGTCGTCTAGCAACGGTCCACGATACTAGAGACTAGATGAATATTGGCATGAACATTTGGCTTCGAGTTCTATAGGGGTACGATCCTACTATCGACCGTATCCTGGCCTTAGTCTAGGATATGGAATTGGGTGTTGGTTCCCATCTTGACTAGGCAACTATGCTTCATACTCGAGATGCGTTTACTCTATTGATCGACGTAGGAAATTCCTTCCTACTGAATCAATTTATGGCCATAGACTTTCAGAGTCTAAACCATCTCAGAGCGTATATGACAATTCCTACAAGCTAGTTCAGTCAGTCGACTACCTTGCGAACTAACCCACTAAAATCGCATAAACGACCTTCGTCTGTCACCGATGAAACTCGACAATCACCTAGTGAGTGCAATACTTAGTGCAACTCTCAATAGGACACTCGATGCCCAGTCTCGAGGTCCTCAACTTGGAATATCTCAAACCAATACTCAGAAGTTGGTTTCATAGCCACCATCCAATGCGCAACCCAACTACATGGGTTATCCAATTAGTCTGTGGGTGTTTGTTGTGACGTTGAAACGCAGTTCCACGTTAATAGTAAGCACAAAAACATAAAAGCTAGTGATGAATACTTACTCTATTTGACAACTTGATGTAATGTAATATTATGTAATGAATAAAATGAGTATTCGTTACCTTTGGTATTCTCTTTGTTGCGTTCATTTTCCATATGCTAAAATGGTGTTTTACATATATCGCAACAAAACCCACAGACCGCGCTTAACAACTCATGCAGTTGGGCCACGCATTGGATGGTGGTCATGAAATCAACTAATTAAGAGTTGGATCTGAAACGTTCCAAGTCGAGGACCTCCAGTAGGGCATCGAGCGTCCTATAGAGACTTGAACCAAAAGTCGTGTTCATTAGATGAGTGCCGTGTTTCATCGGCGACGGGCGTGGGATGCCTATACGATCTTGATGGGTTGGTCGACTGGGGTCAAACCGATTGGACTGACTCGCAGGGATCATCATATGGAAGCCTTGGAGTCTTGGTCAGTATGATTGGATTTCCTCGGTTTCGATAGTACGGGAGTAGTCCTTAGACTTGAGGAACCATGGCAGTCACGTGCATAGGACGACTGTATCTTGAATCTGGCGAGAGGTGATCATTCTGTAAGATGATCATTATAAGCCTTGTCCGTTGCAGTCAGAATGTGTAACGAGGACGGTGGGTTCCAAGAAGAGGATCCGTCCCCTGTTAGTATGTGACAGAGGTATCTCCTATGCACTCGGAGACACGTTCATGCTGTTTAAACCTGTGGCCACAGTGGTTGGTCGAACAGGAAATGGTTTCCTGTGTCGACGCAATGATGCATGCGTAATCTCGAGTATTAAGCATAGATGCCTAGTCAAGGATGGGAACCAATGCCCAATTTCATACCCGAGACTACTGTACCCGTACGGAATCGGCGCCTAAATGTTCACGCCAACATTCACTTAGTCTGTAGTGCCATGGAACGGGCCTTTGTGGGACATGAGTCCAAGTCTAGCTGAGGGTGAACCTAAAGGGTCACACACAAATCACTGAGAAGGTTGAGAAATTGACTTTGAGTCAATTTCGAAGGATGAATAAGTAATTGGATTACTTAAGGGATTGTCCATTGGATAGACGAGCCGATATTGTATCGGGCCGTCGTTTAATCGGTAAATGAGATTTACTGATTAATATAGAAAGTTGAGATGTTTGATCTTTTAATTGGATTAAGAGATCAACGGGAGTTATTTAAGTGGACACTAAATTAAATTAGATTTAATTTTGGGTTCGTTGTAATTGGATTGCAGTGGAACCCGGTCCGTTAAATTTTGACCCGAGAGGTGTGTTCATTCAATTTTTGGAATAGGAAGAAGTTGGATTTATTCCTTAAATAAGCATGGCCGAAAATTGCTACCTTGGAGGGAGCAAAAATCGGCCATGTTGGATGCTAGGTGTAAGTTAACTTGTCTCTTTTGGTAAGAGACAAATCAACTCCAATCAAGCCTTTCTCTTTTGGTATGATTTGATCATACCTTGAAAGATGGTAGGCTTGATTGAAAAATTGATGGTGATTGATTGGGATGTATCTAGACACCCTTGGATGAACCTAGACACATTCAAATAATCACATAAATTATGTATATATATGAGTATATACTGAAACCTATGTAAGAAGATTCATTATTCATCTTTTCTAGGAAAAAAAGAAGAATAGTCACACACTCTCTCCCTCAAAACTTTCGGCCACCTCTCCCTCTCCTTACTTGTGCTCTTCATTTGATCTAGGATCAATTGGAAGAACAAAATAGGTTTAAGAAAAACACTAATTGATAGTATTCATCTTATTAAACCTAGTCCTTCTAAACCCGTTTTCTTCTAGCAAGGAAAATGAGGGTTTCTTCCAGTGTGGTGTGGATCACCTTTGGAGAGTTCATACGTTTGAACTTTGTGGACATTCCGGAGAGGAACAACACAAGTAGTGGCACACGTAAAAAACTACAAAGGTAATGGTTTATACTCTTTCGTAGTTTATTCCATTCTATGCCGTACGTTTCAATATCCTTTTTATGTGGATACATCCTACGTCGAATGCCCGGTTGAGCACCCAAGGGATCTTATGATTACTATGTTTATTTATGCGATTTAAATTTACCTATTTTTCTCCTTCTCGCTTTCGCTCGCGCTCCCGGGCGGATCCGTTTGTTCCTTCAAGTGGTATCAGAGCCCGGTTCGATGTAAGGGGCATAGATCTATGTGCTTTGTGTGATCTACTTGCTTTTACGTTTTATAAGCATGTATGATTGTATGAATATATGAATAATTATGATTGTTCATTTGTTTAAATTTAATGGACATTAAGCTTGCTGTTTTTTGTGAGATTGGAACTTAAAATTGCATGTTCATTTTTAGACTATTTTGTATAATTATGTGCTGAAAAGGAAAGTCGAAAAGACATGGAAAAATGGACAGCAGCGGCAGCGGTTGGCTGCCGCCCCTGCCGGCCGGTCACTGGCTGGCAGGCGCGCGGCCGGGTGCGCGCGCGATGTGCGTAGGCATTCCTGTGCGTGCAGCCGGCCGACTGGCACAACGGCTGGGCCGTTTTGTGCCGTTTTTTGATATTTTCTGAAAAATTGGATTTTCTAGGATTTCTGCACGTTATTCTGAAAATAAATTAATTTTTCATATCTGATTTGGAATTATTGGATTTTTCCTTAGATCAAATTTGCTTAATTAATTTGGGTTTAATACATGTATTGGATGCATTATATGTAATGTCTATTGAATTTGAAATTTGAACTTTGCATATTATTTATATATTTGTACTTTGTGATGTTGGACATCACTTGGATATTTTGAATATCCATGGTTAAGCATGATTATTTGGAATAATTGTGTTATGTGCGTTGATGGAATCAACATGGGATGATCACAAGAGCCCTAGACCTTGTGTATGGATTTATGTATGTTATATACATTTCTGTTGGGTGGGGCCTGCGTGCCTCTTTTTTTGGGACTATCATCTCCCGTTTTTTTGCCTCATGATGTTAAGGCTTGTTATTAAGTTTCCATGTATTACTTTCGTTTGTAATAAGAGTAGATAGGTTTGGTGAGGTTTTAAATTTTTGACAAGCCCATGGAGTCGGAGACCTAAGGTGAAACATCAAGGCGTGAAATAAGAAGAGTCACAAGGCCCATTGAAATGAAAATGGGTATATTATTTTTGTAATAATATAGGACCACCCTAGACAGACTACAGACTCACTACGGGCTCAGTGGGTCACATAGGTTGGGCTTGTGATCATCCTAACAGGGGTATGCTATAATTTCTGCATGCGGCGTATTTATTTAAATGCTTTAAATATTGGATATTTATGCATGTTAAAACATTTAATGTGATGAGGTCCCGGTCGTTTAACAAACTCTCATTTGGTTGGACCAAATTAAATATTAGGCCTAGAACGGACTTGGATCAAAATGGTATTTTGATCTGTCCGAGCCTTCCATCTACAGCAATGTGGTGAGGAAGCTACCACTACCTAAGTGTGGTCTCACGAGTCGTGGTACACTTGGACTAGGGGAAAGCTGCACCATTGTTGTGAACAAAGAGATTGAACTCACAGTTTGAGGCATGATTTGGTTAATGGGTCGGGGCCAACACTGAGTAACATGTTTCGCTTGGAGTCCTCGGAACCATGCGAATAGGTGAAGCAAAATATCTTGGGAATCTCATTGGATGAGAATGATATTGGATATCTCCCACGAGGTCTTTTTCATGTGAATCGTAAAAATGGGGCATGGAGATTACGCTTGTTGATCCCAAGCCCACTAGTAAATGGTTTTCCAAAACTCCACTTGAGAGTGGTGGACTTTCGTATAAATAGTGGGAGGGTTAAAGACTAAAAGACCATGTCTTCAACTTGAACAATAATATTACCATCATCTGCTAATTTCTGCTTTATATTTTTATAAATGTAGATATGTCTAAGAATCCGTTGACCACGATACTTGATACTAATAAGTTTAATGGAACAAACTACTCGGACTGGCTGAGAAACCTGAGGATTGTCCTCAGTTTCGAGAACCAAGGCTATGTCTTGGACGAGCCACCGCCGAGCAACGTACCTGAGGGGTCCACGCTAGAAGAACGTTTGACGTTCGAGAAATGGCATGAGGACAACCGGAAAGTACGCAGTATCATATTGGCTTCAATGTCTAACGACATCCAGAAGCAATATGAGAGGCTGGACAACGTCTCCAACATAATGCTCCGTATGAATGAGGTTTATGCAGTTCCGGACAGGCATATTAGATATGCCGCCACAAAAGCTTTCTTTGGCACCAAGCTGGCTGAGGGATCGTCTGTACAGAGTCATGGGGTTAAGATGCTCTCCATAGTGGAGAAGCTCGAGGACCTTAAAGCTGGGCTTAACAATGACACGTACATTGACGTGATCCTCCAGTCGCTTCCTCCGTCATATGACCCATTTTTTGTAAGCTACAACATGAACGGAATTGAGAAGTCTATTCATGAGTTGATCAACATGCTGGTCCGATACGAGGCGACGACCCACAAGTCGGCGCCGGGGGTATCGATAGGAGAAGCTTCGACCTCCAAGGCGAATGGGAAGAGGGCCGAATGATGGAAGAGGAAGAAGGGAAAGGAAAGACGGTTGTGGCCCCTGCTCGCGCTCCAGGCGGCCCTGTTGCCTCGGTGGGAATGGGTAAAGGGAAAGGAAAGGCCCGTGGTTCTCAGCGGTCCAAAGCAAATGATGTCTGAATGCATTGTCAAGGAAAGAGGCATTGCAAGAGGGAGTGCCCACAACTCCTCTCCAACCCAGCTATGTTTGTGGTTGAAGTAAACATGATTACTAATTCTGCTTCATGGGTATTGGATACCGGGTGTGGTGCTCACATCTGCAATGATTTGCAGGCACTGCAAAGAAGCAGAAGGCTAACCAAGGATGAGATGATCTTGAGGCTAGGCGATGGTAAGGCCGTTGCTGCGGAAGCCGTAGGATTAATGGAGTTAGCCATAAGTAGTCATGTTAGGATTGTACTAAACGACTGTTTCTATGTACCTAGCATGATTAAGAATATTGTATCAATCCCGGTCATTGATAAGGAGGGATATTCTTTCACCATCAATACAAATGGTTTTTATATTATAAATGATGGTGTTTCTCATTTTCTTGGTACATTGGTGAACGGTCTGTACATACTTCAACAGTCTAATTGGATTATGACTGCAGAACACAAACGAAAACATGATAATCAAGATAATACACAGATTTGGCATGCGAGGTTAGGTCATATTTCTAAAGATAGGATAAGAAGGTTAGTGGACTCAAAGAGTCTAGAAATAGACGATTTGGACAACCTACCGACCTACAAATCCTGTCTGAAGGGAAAGATGACCAAGAAACCCTTTGTTAGACAAAGCACGCTAGCCAACGTTCTGTTGGATTTGATCCATACGGACGTCTGTGGCCTACTAAATACTCAAGTTAGAGGTGGGTACTCGTACTTCATAACCTTTATCGATGATCACTCACGGTATGATTATGTTTACCTGATGAGGTACAAGTCTGAAGCCTTTGGAAGGTTTAAGGAATACAAACTTAAAGTAGAGAAACCAAACCGGTCGAAAGATCAAAGCCCTTCGGTCGGACCGAGGTGGAGAGTATTTGAGTGGTGAATTTATTGATTATCTAAAAGAGAATGGGATTCTCTCTCAGTGGACCCCTCCTGGAACACCACAGCTTAATGGTGTGTCTGAAAGGAGGAATCGGACCTTGTTAGCCATGGTCCGATCCATGATGAGTTTTCCCGAACTCTCCTTATCCTTATGGGGATACGCTCTTGAGGCGGCGGCAAAAGTTTTGAACTTAGTGCCATCTAAGAAGATATCCTTGATGCCATATGAGATATGGCATGGCAAGCCTGCCTCCTACCAATACTTGAAAGTGTGGGGTTGCCCCGCATACGTCAAGAGATTAGTGGGAGATAAACTGGACTCGAGGTCTAGTTTATGCAGGTTCATCGGATATCCGAAAGAAACTGCGGGTATTATTTCTATGATCCCTCCTAGCAAAAGGTTTTTATCTCGCGAAACACAATGTTCTTGAAAAAGGATTTTCCATCGGATAGTTGACGCGATGAGGTACTCCTTGAGGAATCAAGTGAGGTACCCCAAGAGGCGGCAGTGACATCTGAGCTAGTAGTTCCCACTGATAATGTTCCAGTCCTCCGTAGGTTGGCCAGAGTATCCCAACCACCTGATAGGTATGGATTTCTGGGCCTGACCGGTCAGTTGGATAATGATCCAAAGACGTACAGAGAAGCGATGTCGGACATTGATCCGGATAAGTGGCTTGAGGCCATGAAATTCGAGATGGACTCGATGGGTACAAATCAGGTTTGGACCCTAGTAGACCCACCCAAATGGGTAAAACCCGTATGGTGTAAATGGGTCTACAAACGTGAGCTTGGAGCTGACGGGGAGGTTACAACCTTTAAAGCCAAGCTTGTGGCAAAGGGTTACACTCAGTGACCCGGGGTTGCTTTTGAGGAAACCTACTCGCCTGTAGTAATGGCTAAGTCCATTCAGATACTGCTTGCCATAGCAACATGGTATGACTATGAAATATGACAAATGGACGTGAAAACCGCCTTCCTCAACGGTTTCGTAGAGGAAGAGATCTATATGGATCAACCAGAAGGCTTCACATCGGTTGGAGAAGAGCAGAAGGTCTGCCATCTCCAAAGGTCCATCTACAGCCTCAAACAAGCTTCCCGAAGCTGGAACATATGTTTTGATGAAGTCATACGGGGATATGATTTCATCAAGAACGAGTCCGATCCTTGTGTGTACAAGAAGATCAGTGGGAGCTCGGTTGCGTTTCTAGTGCTTTACGTGGATGACATCTTACTCATTGGGAATGATGCTAAGATGTTGGGAACTAGTAAAGCTTGGTCGTCGACATAATTTTCCATGAAGGATATGGGCAAGGCATTCTACATAATTGGCATCAAGATCTACATGGACAGATCTACAAGGATGTTAGGAATGGCCCAGTCCTCGTACATTGAGAAAGTCTTGAAGAGATTCAAGATGGAGAACTCAAAACGAGGATTCCTTCCTATGAGGCATGGAATTAAGTTATCCAAGAAGTAGTCTCCTAAGACTGATGAGGAGCTTAAACGGATGTTGGACATCCCCTATGCTTCAGCCGTAGGCAGCATTCAGTACGTTGTCCAGTGCACTACACCTGATGTGGCTTTCGCTTTGAGTGTAACTAGTCGATATCAGTCGTGTGCCGGGGAGGCGCACACTGGAGTGCGGTCAAGACTATCCTGAAGCACCTGAAAAGGACTAAGGACATGTTCTTGATCTACAGTGGTGGAGAATTGATACTTGAAGGCTATATCGACGCTAGCTTCCAGTTGGATCACGATGATGCCAAGTCTCAATCTGGTTTTGTGTTCAGACTAAATGGTGGCGTGGTTTCTTGGAAGAGTTCCAAGTAGGCTACCACGGAGGACTCCACCATAGAGTCTGAATACATAGCAGCTTCGAAATCTGCTAAGGAGGCGGTTTGGATAAAGAGCTACATCCAAGAGTTGGGTGTAGTGCCTAGCATCGCTGAGCCAGTGGTTATCTTCTGCGATAACAATGGGACTATAGCTCAAGCAAAGGAACCAAGATCTCATCACCGACCCAAGCATATTCTTAGACACTACCATCTGCTCAGAGAGATGGTTAGCAGGGGTGACGTTCGGATGGACCGAGTCAGCTCCGGAGAAAACATAGCAGATCCACTTACTAAGCCCGTGTCGCAAGTTGTCCATACTCAACATCTAGCTAAGATGGGTTTAAGGTCAATGGGTGATTGACTTTAGGTCAAGTGGAAGATTGTTAGAATAGGTGACCAGATAGCCAATAGGTTTGGCATTTTATAACCTATTTGACAACTTGATGTAATATAATATTATGTAATGAATAAAATGAGTATTCGTTACCTTTGGTATTCTCTTTATTGCGCTCATTTTCCATATGCTAAAATGGTGTCTTATATATATCGCAACAAAGCCCAAAGACCGCGATTAATAACTCATGCAGTTGGGCCACGCATTGGATGGTGGTCATGAAATCAACTGATTAAGAGTTAAGTGTGAAACGTTCCAAGTCGAGGACCTCGAGACAGGGCATCGAGAGTCCTATAGAGACCTGCATCAAGAGTTGTGTTCATTGGATGAATGTCATGTTTCATCGGCGAAAGGCGTGGGACGCCTATACGATTTTGATGGGTTGGTCGACTGGGTCGAGCCGACTGGACTGACTCGCGGGGATCATCATATGGAAGCCGTAGAGGCTTGGTCGGTATGATTGAATTTCCCCGGTTCTAATAGTACGGAAGTAGTCCTCAGACTTGAGGAACAATGGCAGTCCCGTGCACAGAACGACTGTATCTTGGATCTGGCGAGAGGTGATCATTCCGTAAGATGATCATTATAAGCCTTGTCCAGTGCAGTCAGAATGTGTAACAAGGATGGTAGGTTTCAAGAAGAGGATCCATCCCCTGTCAGTATGTGATAGAGGTATCTCCTATGCACTCGGAGACACGTTCATGCTGTTTAAACCTGTGCCCACAGTGGTTGGTAGAACAGGAAATGGTTTCCTGTGTCGACGCAATGAGGCATGCGTAGTCTCGAGGATTAAGCATAGATGCCTAGTCAAGGATGGGAACCGACGCCCAATTCCATACCCTAGACTAAGGCCGGGAGACGGTAGACGAAAGGACTGTATACGGAATCGGTACCTAAATATTCACGCCAACATTCACCTAGTCTCTAGTGCCATGGACCATTGCTAGACGGCCACCCATGGTAATGGGCCCTTGTGGGACACGGGTCTAAGTCTAGCTGAGGGTGAACCTAAAGGGTCACATAAATCACCGAGAAGGTTGAAAAATTGACTTGGAGTCAATTTCGAATGATGAATAAGTAATTGGATTACTTAAGGGATTGTCCATTGGATGGACGAGCCGATATTGTATCGGACCCTCGTTTAATCGGTAAGTTGAATTTATCGATTAATATGAAAATTTGAGATGTTGGATCTTTTAATTGGATTAAGAGATCAACGGGAATTATTTAAGTGGACATGAAATTAAATTGGATTCAATTTTGGGTTTGTTGTAATTGGATTGCAGTGGAACCCGATCCATTAAATTTTGACCCGAGAGTTGTGTTAATTCCATTTTTGGAATAGGAAGGAGTTGGACTTCTTCCCTAAATAAGAATGGCCGAAAATTGCTACCTTGGAGGGAGCAAATATCGGCCATGTTGGATGCTAGGTGTAAGTTGACTTGTCTCTTTTGGTAAGAGACAAATCAACTCCAATCAAGCCTTTCCCTTTTGGTATGATTTGATCATACCTTAAAAGATGGTAGGCTTGATTGGAGAATTGATTGGGATGTATCTAGACATCCTTGGATGAACCTAGACACATTCCAATAATCACATTAATTATGTATATATATGAGTATATACTAACACCGATGTAACCAGATTCATTATTCATCTTTTCTAGGAAAAGAAGAAGAAAAATCACACACACTCTCTCTCAAAAATTTCAGCCACCTCTCCCCTCCTTACTTGTGTTCTTCATTTGATCTAGGATCAATTGGAAGAACAAAGTAGGTTTAAGAAGAACACTAATTGATAGTGTTCATCTTCTTAAACATAGTCCTTCTAAACCCGTTCTCTTCTAGCGAGGAAAACGAGAGTTTCTTCCGGTGTGGTGTGGATCACCTTTGGTGAGTTCATACATTTGAAGTTTGTGGACATTCCGGCGAGGAACAACGCAAGTAGCGGCACACGTGAAAAACTAAAAAGGTAACGTTTATACGCTCTCGTAGTTTATTCCATTCTATGCCCTATGTTTCAATATCCATTTTATGTTGATACATCCTACATTGAACGCCCGGTTGAGCACCCAAGGGTACACCCCTTAGGATCTTATGATTACTATGCTTATTTACGCAATTTAAATTTATGTATTTTTTTCCTTCTCGCTTCCACTCCTGCTCCCGGGCGGATCCGCTTGTTCCTTCTAGCTTGGCCCTATTCATGGAGAATTGTGTGAACAATGCTCGTGTTTCTAGTGTTTCCTAACCTCTTAATTTCATTCCAAATGAATAAGACGTTACACACTTAACACTTGGAACACTACCACACTCCCACTGACCCTATGCTCGTTATTGACCGAGTCATACATCGTATGGGTTCGTCAAAACGAATATTCCAATTACATGAAATCTCAAACCCAGTTTGAATTTCAAGATAGATCCCTGCGGCTCCAAGCCATTGATCCAATCTCGATGTCCAACATCGCTTCTCTATATGTCCTTTGGATCATGCTCCAATTAACCGGTCGGACCCAGAAACTTGTACCCATCAGGTATCTAAGGTATTCTGGTCATCCCTAGGAAGACTGGAGTATAGTTAGTGGGAAATAACCTAATTTTTGCATTATTTTGCACTAGACCTGCATAAACCAGACACCGAGTCTAGTCTGTCTTCATACTAGTCCCTTGACGTATGCAGAATCATCCCACATACTCAAGAACTTTGGTGGATACAACCTTTCCAAACGATACCCAATATGGCAACTAGATCATGACTTTAAGAAAGTGCATGTTTCCAACCTGGCAACTTTCAAGTCCATGTCTACATGGGCTAAGGTAGCTTCAGTGAAATACCGAGCGAATCAAGTCCAACAGGGTTCGTTTTTACCTTTATCAGAGACCATTCAACCATGTGAAGGACAAGCGGATACGCCCGGGAGCCCGAGTGGAAGCGAGAAATGTGAAAAAATAATAAAACAATAGCATCAATTAAATCACATATCAAAACGAAATCCCAAGGGGTGTACCCTTGGGTGCTCAACCGGGCGTTCGATGTAGGATGTATCAATACTAAAAGCACGTATCATACATAGGGCATAGATGAATGCAAACAATATCAGCGTAATAAAATGTTACCTTCGTAGATTTTCACGTGCGTACGGCTACAAGCTTTGTTCCTTCTTCCGAATGTTCACCAAGTTCAAATGTATTAACTCTCCAAAGGTGATCCACACCACACCGGAAGAAACTCACGTTCTCCTTGCTAGAGGAAAACAGTTTTGTGAAGGAATCGGTTTTAAGAAGATAAACACTATGAATTAGTGTTTTTCTTAAACCTACTTTGTTCTTCCCTTTTGATCCAAGATCAAGTGAAGAACAAATGGTAAAATAGGGAGAGAGAGGCCGAGAGTATGAGGGAGAGAGGAGGCCGAATTTTTGTTCTTCTTTTCTTAGAAAAGATGAATTATCATTCTCCTTTTTTTAAGGTGTTAGTATATACTCATATATATACATAATTAATGTGATTATTGGAATGTGTCTAGGTTCATCCCGGATGTCTAGATACATCCCAATCAATCACCATTAATTCTTCAATCAAGCCTACTAACTTTTAAGGTATGATCAAATCATACCAAACGGGAAGGGCTTGATTGGAGTTGATTTATCTCTTACCAAAAGAGACAAGTCAACTACCACCTCACATCTAACATGGCTGAATTTTGCTTCCTCCAAGGAAGCATTTTCTGCCATGCTCAATAAGGGAAGAAGTCCAACTTCTTTCTATTCCAAAATAGGAATTAATTCTCCTCTCGGGTCTGAATGTAACGGATCGGGTCTTACCGTAATCCAATTACGACGAACCCAAAATTAAATCCAATTTAATGTCTACTTAAATAATTCCCATTGATCTTTTGATCCAATCAAAAGATCCAACATCTCGACTTTTCATATTTAATCGATAAATCCCATTTACCGATTAAACGAGGGCCCGATACAATATCGGCCCGTCCATCCAATGGACAATCCCTTAAGTAATCCAATTACTTATCTATCCTTCAAGATTGACTCCAAGTCAATCTCTCAACCTTCTCGGTGATTTGTGTGTGACCCTTTAGGTTCATCCTCAGCTAGACTTGGGCCCGTGTCCAACAAGGGTCCGTTACCATGGGTGGCCGTCTAGCAACGGTCCATGGCGCTAGAGACTAGGTGAATGTTGGCGTGAACGTTTAGGCGCCGATTCTGTACGGGTACGGTCCTTCCGTCTACCGTCTTGGGTATGGAATTGGGCGTCGGTTCCTATCCTTGACTAGACATCTATGCTTAATACTCGAGACTACGCATGCTTCATTGTGTCGATATAGGAAACCATTCCCTGTTCGACCAACCACTGTGGCCACAACTTTAACCAGCATGAATGTGTCTCCGAGTGCATAGGAGATACCTCAGTCACATACTGACAGGGGACGGATATGTTAGAATAGGTGACCATGTAAGCTAATTTTGGCGGGAATATGTAACCTATCTCTAGAAAATTTCAAGTATTTGATAAATCATTTATGAATAAAGAAGTGAAAATTCATATGGCAACACTTTGTTTACGTTCACTTATATCTGCTATTACATATCTGTTCACTACGCAAACAAAGCCCACGGACTGAGAATCGATTTCGGGGACTGGGACTACGCTCGGAGGTAGGTCCATGAAATCAGTCTTACCGAATCAGTCCGGAAATCTCCAAGTCAAGGAATCTCGAAAATGGGCACCGAGATTCCCCTTGAGACTTGCACTAAGCATCTGCTGTCGTATTTCATCGACGGGTGACGAAGGTCGTCTAAGCAGTGTTAGTGGGTTAGCATGCTAGGAAGCAGCTGACGGAGGTGACTCGCGGGAACCGCCTTACGGAGGACCTTGAGTATGGTCAGCAAGGTACGACGTGTATTCTCGGTTCCAACGGTACAGGTCAAGTCCTTTGTCTTGAGGAACTACTGAGTTTACCTGTACATCAGGTCTGTATCTTAGATATGGTGAGCGATTGCCAAAATACTCTTGAGTAGTCATAAGCCATGTCTAGTGCAGCTCTGGTGTACAGCGTGACAGTAATTTCCAAAAAGGATCCGTCTCCTCTCAAAAGGCATTGACAGTTGAGTCTCATGTATGCTCTGTGTCTTGTCCCTTAAATCTGTGGCCACAGTAACTGAACAGAAGGGAAGGTTTCCCTTGCGGCGTTTAGTAAGGACAGACCGACACTTAGGTTCAAAATGGGTACCTGCATTTTCCGTGCCCTAGACCCTAAGTGATGAGACCGAAGACAGAAGGACAAGTGTACTGTTACAGCCTAAATGTTCATCCCCGAATATTTCACCTAGTCTCTAGTGCCATGGACCATTGCTAGATGGCCACCCATGGTAACGGACGGATTCTAGGAATCCGACCAAGTCTAGCTGAAAGGTGAACCTAAAGAGTCACACACTATCCACACACACACTTAGTATTTAATTTGGAATTAAATATTGGAGTAAAGGAATGATTAAATTGGATTTAATCGGGTCTTATATTTTCTTGGAGAATTAATTCCTTCTATTTGATAAAGGGAATTAAATTAATAAATTGGATTTATTAAGGGAATTAATTTAATGGGCCTAGAATAAATATTAATATTTATTTATTATATTTATTTGGCCTTTTGGAATATTTAATCGGATTTAAATATTCCATTAAATTAAATTAATGGTTGAGATTTAATGGGAGAGATGAAAGGCTAGGATTGAATTTGACAAGGTCAAATTCCACTTTGACTAGGACTTTGACTAGGTCAAAATCCTAGTCAAATTAAGCTTCTAAAGAGTTGGAGTTTAAAGAGGATTAAACTCCTCCTCTATATAAACCCCTAGCCTTGCACCTTTTGAAGGATGATGAAATTCCAACACACACACAACTCTCTCCCTCTCCCCTCTCGTCCGCCCCCTCTCTCTCTTAGCAAGAAAATAATTCTTGTTCTTTTGTTCTTGAAACATTAGAACATTGATGAATCAATACTGTTAATTCATAACGTGTTGTTGATTCATCCACTCCATAAATTACATACTTGTTCGTTGCTAGCACAACGTGCAAGATACGTGGGTGGATCGTGTGTCACGATTTGGAGGGTCTCAAGAACGAGATCTTGGTGCAAAATGGGGAACAACGTGTGTAGCCGTTGAAGACGAAAACGACAACGGGTAGGTCTCGGTTTACATTTTCGCCTCTTTTATTTTTTCAACCCTATGGCCTCCATGATTGCTTACATGTTATTTATTCATGAGATACACCAAACACCCGGGAAATTTCAAGGGCACACCCCTTGAAACGTGTTCTTTAATTTAAAAGCATGTTTTAAATTCCGCTATTTTATTTTATACCGCGCTTCCGCATTCGCGCAATTTTCCCAGGACGATCCACGCATTCTTTCAGGATCCTCTTCTTGGAACGCATCATCCTCGCTACACAATCCGACTGCACTAGACAAGGCTTATAATGATCATCTTACAGAATGACCACCTCTCGCCAGATCCAAGATACAATCGTCCTGTGCACGTGAATGCCATGGTTCCTCACGTCTGAGGACTGCTCCCGTACTATCTGAACCGGAAAAATCCAATAATACCGACCAAGCCTCCTAGGCTTCCATATGATGATCCCTGTGAGTCAGTCCAGTCGGCTCGACCCCAGTCGACCAACCCATCAAGATCGTGTAGGCGTCCCACGCCTGTAGCCGATGAAACACGACATTCATCCAATGAAGACGACTCTTGATGCAAGACGGCCCCGTTGTTATCGCAGAAGATAACCACTGGCTCAGCGATGCTAGGTACTACACCCAACTCTTATATGTAGCTCTTCATCCAAACCGCCTCCTTAGCAGCTTTCGAAGCTAGTATGTATTCAGACTCTGTGGTGGAGTCCGCCATGGTAGCCTGCTTGGAACTCTTCCAAGCAACCACACCACCATTAAGTCTGAACACAAAACCAGACTGAGACTTGGCATCATCGTCATCCGACTAGAAGCTAGCGTCGCTATAGCCTTCCAGTATCAACTCTCCACCACCGTAGATAAAGAACATGTCCTTGTCTAACAAAATAGCTCTTTAGTCTTTTCCTCCTCAGAGAAGATTTGCAAGCTAGCAGATCCAAATTATCTATTGCTGGACTCTTTGGATCTTCCAACTTCCTCATCCTTAACTAAAGGAAACTAACCTAGTCATGGATGCCAAATCCATAAGTTCATCTTGATTTATCCATTTTAGTCATTTATTTTGATTACTCATAATCTAATTATGGGACAGTGTCAAGAACACTGCGTTTCGCGAGACAAAAACCTTTTGCTCGGAGGGATCATAGAAATAATACCCCGCAGTTTCTTTCGGATACCCGATGAACCTGCATAAACTAGACCTCGAGTCCAGTTTATCTCCCACTAATCTCTTGACGTATGTGGTGCAACACCACACTTTCAAGTATTTGTAGGAGGCAGGCTCGCCATGCCATATCTCATATGGTGTCTGGGATATCTTCTTAGATGGCGCCAAGTTCAAAACTTTGGCCGCCGCCTCAAGAGCGTATCCCCAGAAGAATAAGGGGAGTTCGTGAAAGATTGTGGATCGTCCCGGGAAATAGCGTAAATGCGGAAGCGCGGTATAAAATTAAATAACAAAAATTTAAACATGCTTTTATGTAAAAATAAAGAACACGTTCAAGGGGTGTACCCTTGAAGTTCCAGGGCGTTCAGTGTATCTGATGAATTAAAAGCATAGAAACAATCATGGAGGCCATAGGATTAAAAATAAAAGAGAGACGAAAAGTAAATCGGGACCTACCGATTGTCGTTTTCGTCTTCTAATCGGTACTCGCGTTGTTCCCCAATTTGCACCAAATCTCGTATATGAGATTCTCCAAATTGTGACACGCAATCCACCCACGTATCTTGCACGTCGTGCTAGCGAACAAACAAGTATATTGGAGAGGACGGATCAATCACACGTTATTAGGTTAACGGGATTAATCCTCCTATGTTCAATTGTTCCAAGAACAAAAGAACAAGAAAATAATATTCTTAAGAGAGAGAGAGAGAGGGCGGACGAGAGGAGAGTGAGCACGAGAGAGAGAGATTGTGTGTGTGTGTGTGTGTTGGAGTTTCATCATCTCTCTTATGGTAAGGGGCTAGGACTATATATAGAGGAGGAGTTTAATCCTCTTCAAACTCCAATTCTAAATAAGACTATTTTGACTAGGATTTTGACCTAATCAAAGTCCTAGTCAAAATAATAATTTGACCTAGTCAAATTAGGTCAAAATCCTAGTCAAAATAGTAATTTGACCTAGTCAAATTAATCTTAGCCATCCATCTCTCCTTTTTAATCTCAACCATTAATTTAATTTAATGGAATATTTAAAACCTATATAAATATTCCAAAGTGTAATAAATAAATATAATAAATATAAATACTTATTCTAGGCCCATTAAATTAATTTTCTAATAAATCTAATTTATTAGATTAATCCCTTTTATCTAATAAAAGGAATTAATTCTCTCCAAGAAAATAAAGGACCCGATTAAATCCAATTTAATCATTCCATTTCTCCAAATATTTAATTCTAAATTAAATACTTAATGTGTGTGGACTGTGTGTGACTCTTTAGGTTCACCTTTAAGCTAGACTTGGTCGGATTTCTAGAATCCGCCCGTTACCATGGTTGGCCATCTAGCAACGGTCCATGGCACTAGAAACTAGGTGAATATTCGGGGATGAACATTTAGGCTCTAACAGAACACTTGTCCTTCTGTCTTCGGTCTCACCACTTAGGGTCTAGGGCACGGAAAATGCAGGTACCCATTTTGGACCTAAGTGTCGGTCTGTCCTTACTAAACGCCGCAAGGGAAACCTTCCCTTCTGTTCAGTTACTGTGGCCACAGATTTTAGGGACAAGACACAGAGCATATATGAGACTCAACTGTCAATGCCTTTTGACAGGAGACAGATCCTTTCTTGGAAACTACTGTCACTCTATACACTGGAGGTGCACTAGATATAGCTTATGACTACTCAAGTACTTCTTGGCAATCTCTCACCATATCTAAGATACAACCCTGATATACAGGTAAACTCAGCAGTTCCTCAAGTCAAAGGACTTGACCTGTACTGTCGGATCCGGGAACACACGTCATACCTAGCCGATCCTACTCAAGGTCCTCCGTAAGACGGTTCCCGCAAGTTACCTCAGACAGTTGCTCCCTAGTAGGCTAACCCACTAACACTGCTTAGACGACCTTCGTAACCCGTCGATGAAATACGACAGCAGATGCTTAGTGCAAGTCTCGAACCTCGGTACCCATTTTTGAGATTCCTTGACTTGGAGATTTCCGGACTGATTCGGCGGGACTGATTTCATGGACCTACCTCCAAGCGTAGTCCCAGTCCCCGAAATACGTTTTCAGTCCGTGGGCTTTGTTGCGTAGTGAACAGATATGTAATGCAGATAAAGTGAACACAAATAAAGTAATGCCAGATGAATTTCACTTCTTTATTCATTAATAATTTATCAAATCCCTGAAATTGTCTAGACATAGGTTACATTTTGCCTGCCAAGATTGGCTACATGGTCACCTATTCTAACAGTTGGATAAAACTCATCATGGATCAGACCATGTCGAACAAGGTCCGATTCCTCCTTTCAGACAGACCATTAAGCTGTAGTGTTCCGGGAGGGGTCCACTGAGAGAGAATTCCATTCTCTTTTAGCTAATCAGTAAACTCACCACTCAAATACTCTCCACCTCAGTCCGACCGAAGGGCTTTGATCTTTTGACCGGTTTGGTTCTCTACTTCAAGTCTGTATTCCTTAAACCTTTCAAAGGCTTCAGACTTGTACCTCATCAAGTAAACATAATCATACCGTGAATGATCATCGGTAAAGGTTATGAAGTACGAGTACCCACTTCTAGCCTGAGTATTTAGTGGGCCACAGACGTCCGTACGGATCAAATCCAACAGACCGTTGGCTAGTGTGATTTGTCCAATAAAGGGTTTCTTGGTCATCTTTCCTTTCAGACAGGATTCGCAGGTCGGTAGGTTGTCCAAATCGTCTATTTCTAGACTCTTTGAGTCCACCAACCTTCTTATCCTATCTTTAGAGATATGACCTAACCTCGCATGCCATAGCTGTGCATCATTATTACTATCCCGTTTTCATTTGTGTTCTGTAGTCATAATCCAATTAGACTGTTGAAGTATGTACAAACCGTTTACCAATGTACCAAGTAAATGAGAAATACCATCCTTATTAATGAAAAAATCATTTTTATTGATGGTAAATGAATATCCCTCCTTGTCAAGGACTGGGATAGATACAATATTTCTAATCATGCTAGGTACATAGAAATAGTCGCTCAGTACAATCCTAACATGACTACTAATGTTTAACTCCATTGATCCTATGGCTTCCGCAGCAACGGCCTTGCCATCGCCTAGCCTCAGGATCATCTCATCCTTGGTTAGCTTTATGCTTCTTTGCAGTGCCTGCAGATCATTGCAGATGTGAGCACCACACCGGGTATCCAATACCCATGAAGCAAAATTAGTTATCATGTTTACTTCAACCAAAAACATACCTGGGTTGGAGAGGAGTTGTGGGCACTCCCTCTTCCAATGCCCCTTTCCTTGGCAATGCATGCAGACATCATTTGCCTTGGACTGCTGATAACCACGGGTCTTCCCTTTCCCTTTGCCTATCCCCATCGGGGCAACAAGGGCGCCTGGAGCGCGAGCAGGGACCGCAACCATCTTCCCTTTTCCCTTCTTCCTCTTCTAGCGTTCGCCCTCTTGCCATTTGCCTTTAGGAGGTCGAAGTCTCTCCCATTAATACCTCCGGCACCGACTTGTGGGTCATTGTCTCGTATTGGACCAGTATGTTAATCAAATCATGAATAGATTTCTCAAGTCCGTTCATGTTGTAGTTTACAGGAAACGGGTTATAGGACGGAGGAAGCGACTGGAGGATCACGTCAATGTACGTGTCATTGTTAAGCCCAGCTTTAAGGTCCTCGAGCTTCTGCACTAGGGAGGGCATCTTAAGCCCATGACTTTGTAGATATAATCCTTCAGCAAGCGTGGTGCCAAAGAATGCTTTTGTGGCGGCATATCTAATATGCCTATTCGGAACTGCATAAACCTCGTTCATGCGGAGCATTATGGCGGAGACGTTGTCCAGCCTCTCATATTGCTTCTGGATGTCGTTAGACATCGAAGCCAATATGATACTGCACACTTTTCGGTTGTCCTCATGCCATTTCTCGAACGTCAAATGTTTTTCTAGCGTGGACCCCTCCTGTAAGTCGCTCGGCGGCAGCTCGCCCAAGACGTAGCCTTGGTTCTCGAAAATGAGGACAATCCTTAGGTTTCTCAGCTAGTCCAAGTAGTTCGGTTCGTTTAACTTATTAGTCTCAAGTACCATGGTTAATGGATTCTTAGACATATCTACATTTATAAAAAATGTAAAGCAGAAATTAGCAGATGATGGTAATATTATTGTTCAAGTTGAAGAGATGCTCTTTTAGTCATTAACCCTCCCACTATTTATACGAAAGTCCACCACTCTCAAGCGGAATTTCGAGAAACCATTTCCTAGTAGGCTTGGGATCCACAAGCGTAATCTCCATGTCCCGCTTTTACGATTCACATGGAGAAGACCTCGTGGGAGTATCCAATATCATTCTCATACCATGAGATTCCCAAGATGTTTTGCCTCACCTATTCGCATGGTTCTGAGGACTCCAAGTGAATCATGTTACTCAGTGTTGGGCCCGACCCATCAACCAAATCATGCCTCAAACTGTCGCCCCCCACGACTCGTGAGACAGGGAAACAACGAGTCCAATCTCTTTGTTCACAACAATGATACAACTTTCCCCTAGTTCAAGTGTGCTACGACTCGTGAGACCACACTTGGCTAGTGGTAGCTTCCTCACCACATTGCTGTGTATGGAAGGCTCGGACAGATCAAAATACCTTTTTGATCCAAGTCCGTTCTGGGCCTAATATTTAATTTGGTCCAACCAAATGAGAGCTTAATGTACGACCGAGACCTCATCACATTAAGGTGTTTTAGCATGCATAAATATCCAATATTTAAAGCGATAAATAAAGATGCCACATGCAGAAACATAGCATACCCCCTGTTAGGATGATCACAAGCCCAACTTATGCGACTCATTGAGCCCGAAGTGAGTCTATGGTCTGTCTAGGGTGGTCCTATATTATTACAAAATAATATACCCATTGTCATTCCAATGAGCCTTGTAATGCTCTTGTTTCACGCCTTGATGCTCCACCTTGGGTCTCCAACTCCATAAGCTTGTTAAAATTAAAACCTCACCAATCCTATCTACTCTCATTACAATTGAAAGTAATATATGGGAAAATAAAAAAATAACCCTTAACATCATGAGGCTGAAATACGGGAGATGATATTCCCAAAACAAGAGGCACGCAGGCCCCATCCAACAGAAACATAAATGACATACATTCATCCATACACAAGGTCTAGAGCTCTTGTGATCATCCCATGTTGATCCCATCAACGCACATAACACAATTACTCCAAATAATCATGCTTAAACCATGGATATTCCAAATATCCAAGTGATGTCCAACATCACAAAGCACAAATATACAAACAATATGCAAAAATCCAAATTTCAAATTCAATGGATATTATACACAATGCATCCAATGCATCTATTAATCCCAAATTAAGTAAGCAAATTTGATCTAAGGAATTATCCAATAATTCCAAAATCAAATGTGCATGCACACTGGCAGGCACGCCGGCCAGGCTGTGCGCCGGCGTAAGCCCGTGCGTGCCCGACAGCGTGCCTGCAGCCAGTGGCCGGCCGACAGGGGCGGCAGCCAATTGTGCCACTGCCGTCCGTTTTTACACCTTTTTGACTCTTTCTTTTCAGCACATATAAATAAAAATAAACTGAAAAATGAACATGCAAATTCTAGATCCAATCTCACAAAATTTGCATGCTTAACGTCCATCAAATTTAAACAATTGAATCATCATATTTTTTTCATATATTCATGCAATCATACATGTTATTAAATCCGTAAAAGCATGTAGATCATGCCAAGCACATAGATCTATGCCCCTTACATCGAACTGGGCTCTGATACCACTTGAACGACAAGAGGATCCGCCTGGGAGCGCGAGCGAAAGCGAGAAATGCGAAAAAATAATAAACAATAGCATGAATTAAATCGCATATCAAAACAAAATCCCAAGGGGTGTAGCCTTGGGTGCTCAACCGGGCGTTCGATGTAGGATGTATCGATACTAAAAGCACGTATCATACATAGGGCATAGATGAATGAAAACAATAGAAGCGTAATAAAATGTTACCTTCGTAGATTTTCACGTGTGTACGGCTACAAGCTTTGTTCCTTCTTCCGAATGTTCACCAAGTTCAAATGTATTAACTCTCCAAAGGTGATCCACACCACACCGGAAGAAACTCACGTTCTCCTTGCTAGAAGAAAACGAGTTTGTGAAGGAATCGGTTTTAAGAAGATAAACACTGTGAATAGTGTTCTTCTTAAACCTACTTTGTTCTTCCCTTTTGATCCAAGATCAAGTGAAGAACAAATGGTAAAAGAGGGATCGAGAGGTCGAGAGTATGAGGGAGAGAGGAGGCTGAATTTTTGTTCTTCTTTTCCTAGAAAAGATGAATTATCATTCTCTCTTTTTTTTTAAGGTGTTAGTATATACTCATATATATACATTATTAATGTGATTATTGGAATGTGTCTAGGTTCATCCAAAGATGTCTAGATACATCCCAATCAATCATCATTAATTTTTCAATCAAGCCTACCAACTTTTAAGGTATGATCAAATCATACCAAAACGGAAGGGCTTGATTGGAGTTGATTTGTCTCTTACCAAAAGAGACAAGTCAACTACCACCGTGCATCCAACATGGCTGAATTTTGCTTCCTCCAAGGGAGCATTTTCGGCCATGCTCAATAAGGGAAGAAGTCCAACTTTTTCCTATTCTAAATAGGAATTAATTCTCCTCTCAGGTCAAAATCTAACGGATCGGGTCTTACCGTAATCCAATTACGACGAACCCAAAATTAAATCCAATTTAATGTCTACTTAAATAATTCCCATTGATCTTTTGATCTAATCAAAAGATCCAACATCTCGACTTTCCATATTTAATCGATAAATCCCATTTACCGATTAAACGAGGGCCCGATACAATATCGGCCCGTCCATCCAATGGACAATCCCTTAAGTAATCCAATTACTTATCTATCCTTCAAGATTGACTCCAAGTCAATCTCTCAACCTTCTCGGTGATTTGTGTGTGACCCTTTAGGTTCATCCTCAGCTAGACTTGGGCCCGTGTCCCACAAGGGCCCGTTATCATGGGTAGCCATCTAGCAACGGTCCATGGCACTAGAGACTAGGTGAATGTTGGCATGAACATTGATGTGCTGATTCCGTGCGGGTATGGTCCTTCCGTCTACCGTCTCCCGGCCTTAGTCTAGGGTATGAAATTGGGCGTCGGTTCCCATCCTTAACTAGGCATCTATGCTTAATACTCGAGACTACGCATGCTTCATTGCGTCGGCATAGGAAACCATTTCCTGTTCGACCAGCCACTGTGGCTGCAACTTTAAACAGCATGAACGTGTCTCCGAGTGCATAGGAGATACCTCTATCACATATTGACAGGGGACGTTTCCTCTTCTTGTAACGCAACGTCCTCGCTACACATTCCGACTGCACTGGACAAGACTTGTAATAATCATCTTACAGAATGACCACCTCTCGCCAGATCCAAGATACAGTCGTCCTGTGCATGTGACTGCCATGGTTCCTCAAGTGTGAGGACTACTCTCGTACTATCAAAGCCGGAGAAATCCAATCATACCGACCAAGCCTCCAAGGCTTCCATATGATGATCCCCGCGAGTCAGTCCAGTCGGCTCGACCCCAGTCGACCAACCCATCAAGATCGTGTAGGTGTCCCACGCCTGTCATCGATGAAACACGGCACTCATCCGATGAACACGACTCTTGATGCAAGTCTCTATAGGACTCTCGATGCTCTGTCTCAAGGTCCTCAACTTGGAACATTTCAGACCCAACTCTTAATCAGTTGGTTTCATGACCACTATCCAATGCGTGGCCCAACTGCATGAGTTGTCAATCGTGGTCTGTGGACTTTGTTGCGATATAAGTAAAACACCGTTTTAACATATGTAAAATGAGCGCCACAAAGTAGATACCATTGGCGACGAACACTCTTTTTATTCATCACATAATAATATTACATTTACATCAAGTTTGTCAAATAGCTTATAAATCGCCAAACCTATTGGCTTTCTGGTCACCTACTCTAACAATCTCCCACTTGACCTAAAGCCAATCACCCATTGACCTCAATCCCATCTTATCCAGATGCTGAGTATGGGCAACTTGCGACACGGGCTTAGTAAGTGGATCTGCTATATTTTCTGCGGAGCTGACTCGGTCCATCCGAACGTCACCCCTGCTAACCATCTCTCTGAGCAGATGGTAGCCTCTAAGAATATGCTTGGATCGGTGATGAGATCTCCGTTCCTTTGCTTGAGCTATGGCCCCGTTGTTATCGCAGAAGATAACCACTGGCTCAACGATGCTAGGTACTACACCCAACTCTTGGATGTAGCTCTTCATCCAAACCGCCTCCTTAGCAGTTTCCGAAGCTGCTATGTATTCAGACTCTATGGTGGAGTCCGCCGTGGTAGCCTGCTTGGAACTCTTCCAAGCAACCATGCCACCATTAAGTCTGAACACAAAATCAAATTGAGACTTGGCATCATCTTCATCCGACTGAAAGCTAGCATCACTATAGCCTTCCAGTATCAACTCTCCATTACCGTAGATCAAGAACATGTCCTTGTGTAACAAAATGGCTCTGTAGTATTTTTCTCCTCAGAGAAGATTTGCAAACTAGTTGATCCAAATTATCTATTGCTAGACTTTTTGGATCTTCCAACTTCCTCATTCTTAACTAAAGGAAACTAACCTAGTCATGGATGCCAAATCCGTAAGTTCATCATGAATTTTTCTATTTTAGTCATTTGTTTTGAGTACTTATAATCTAATTATGGGACAGTGTCAAGTGTTTATGTACCAAACCTAGCAGACAAGAATTGCCATTCGTTATCAAATAAAAGCAATTTTATTTGATCAAATTATGTTATCCAAAATTTTCCAACAATAGATGGAACATATTTTGATCATGCTAGGTTACATAATCCTCACAGACACAATCCTGACATGATCACTGCTAAGCGTAACTAGTCCCTAGTCTTTGCAGCAACAGTTTCACCATTGCTAGACCTTAGGATCGTCTGTCTTAGGTTTTCATTCCTTATCATCACCTGTGAACCATTCACAGGTTATAAACGACTGGTATCCAATAACAAAGAACATAATAGTGATCATGTTGATACTCAATTCAAATGTCACCTTTATTGGAGAGGGGCTTTAGGAAACTCCCTCTTCCAATGTCCCTTTTCTCGCAGTTAATGCAAACATCATTCAAAACCTCTGACTGCCGAGCCGTTTTTCTCTTTCCTTTACCCCCGCCAACGGTGTAACAGGAGCAGTCAAAGTGCTAGCAGCAATTGATGTTGTTTGAGTCTTCTTCCTCTTCCTGCGTCCGGCACCCTTGCCTTTCGCTTGAGAGGTTGAAACCTCCTCACTAGTACCGTGGGCGCAAAATTTTCAATCGCTGCCTCGTATTGGACCAATATTTTTATCAACTCATGAAGGTCTTTGTCAAGCCCATTCATGTTGTTGTTGACTATAAATGGGTCGAATGAGGGGAGAAGAGACTGAAGGATCACGTCGATGTACATCACTCTTTCGAGATCAGCTTGGAGGTCTTTGAGCTTTTTTCACATGGGATAGCGTCATCACTCCATGCTCTTGTAGCGACGATCCATCGATCGTCTTCGCTCTGAAGAATGCCTTCGTTGCAGCATATCTAACATGACGATCTGGGACCACATAGCCTTGCTGCAATCGAAGCTTCATCGAGCTAACATCCTCCAGCCTATCATACTGCTTTTGGATTTCATCATCCATGGATGCCAGTATGATGTTGCGGACCATCCAGTTGTCACAAAACCTCTTCTTGAACGTCAAACGTTCTTTAGGCGATGACCCTTCGGGAAAGTTTGAGGAAAAACCTTATCCAGAATACCCAAAAAAATAATTCTGAAAACGACCACAAGAATGAAAAATGGGTAACGGCCCGCTGTAGCTGGCAGCAGCCCGACCAGAGGCGCGCGTTGGGCGCGCTGGCCGGGTGCGCGCGCACAGTCTCCCTTACCTGCGTGTGTGTTGCGCAGGGCCGCATCGCGTGCGCGTGCAGGCAGGCCAGATCTGCCATCGGAGCGTGCAGGCCGAGCCAGCAGGGTGGCCGCGCACAGGATCCCCTGCCTATGCGCCCTGCCTTGCTGCGCATCCTACGCGCGAGCTGGCTGGGCACGCGCGTCCAGGCACCTTTGCCTGCGTGCGTGCGCGCCTGGCCGCGCCTCCTGCATGTGCAGTCGGTAGTCTGCGCATGCTGTTGTGCGTGCGCAGGCGCCTCGGCCTGCATGGGAGCACGCCTGGCCGTGCGCACTGCGCGGGGTCGGCCGGTGAATGCCGTCGATCCTGTTTTCTATTTCCGTTGGTATTTCTGCCCAATTTTTTTCATTCAAGAAACCAAGAAAATATTTCAAAATCGAAGAATTCCAAGATCCAAAATTAATGTGCAAAATTAACGTATTAAACCCTAGCTTATATGGCATGCCATAAAATGTAAATTAAAGCCACGTAAAACATGCTTTTCACGTATAGCACATAAAACCCTAGGCCAATAAACCGAACTGGGCTCTTATACCACTAAAAGCATGCATGGATCGTCCGGGGAGGGAGCGCGAATACGAAAGCGCGATGAATAAAAATATGAAATTATACATGCTATAAACAAAAATAAAATACATGTTCAAGGGGTGTTCCCTTAACCTCCCGGCGTTCGGTGTATCTCATGATCAAAATAAACATGCTAAATCATGGTAGCCATAGGGTTGCAATGAAAAAAAAAAACGTGAAACCTACCCGTTTTCATTTTCTTCATACTGCTGCGTGCGTTGTTCCACATTTTGCCACCAAGATTCCAAATTAGGAACCCTCTAAATTGTCCACCCAATCCACCGGATCTTGATCCCCGTACTAGCAAGAAATCAAGAGGAATATATATAGGAGGACAAATCGACCTAGCATTATGAATTAACGTGATCGATTTGCCTATAGTTCTCTTGTATCAAAGACAAGGAACTAGAAGAATTCCTGGAGAGTGGAGAGGAGAGGTGGACGAGAGAGAGGAGAGTGGCCGAGTGTGTGTATGTGTTCTAGATATCATCACCTAGTGGTGTGTGTCTCTATGAGAATTTATAGGAAGAGACTTCTCCTATTCCTCTTCAAACTGTCATAAAGAGGCATAGGTTGACTAGGATTTTGACATACTCAAATCCTAGTCAACCTAGGTTAAAGACTAAGTCAAAGTTAATCTTGGCCATTGATCTCTCCAGTCGATCTCGTTCCTCCATCGCTTAGATGGATTTCATGGAATATTTTAAATCTAATTTAAAATAATCTCTAAGGCTTTAAATAATTATATAATTATTTTAAGCATATTTCCTCAATTTAATAAATCCAATTTATTAGTTAATTATATTTAATCCAATTAAAAAATCAACAATCCAAGAAAAGTGAACTAATTTAATCTAATTACATTGTTCTATCTCCTGGAATTAATTCTAAATTATTTTCTCCGTTACCGGTGGATTGTGTGTGACTCTTTAGGTTCACCATCAGCTAGACTTGACTGAATTTCCAATCATCCTATGATGGGAATTCGTCCGTCACCATGGGTGTGAAGGGACAAGCGGATCCGCCCGGAAGTGCGAGTGGAAGCGTGAGAAAGTTAAAATTGCATAAATTAAAGAAATTGTCACAAAATCCCAAGAGGTGTACTCTTGGGTACTCAACCCGGCGTTCGATGTAAGATGTAACAATATTACAAACATATATTTGTACATAGAGCATAGAAATGAAAAGCAAACCACGAAACCGTAAAACCGAAATTACCTTTGTAGTTATATCGTTTGTACGGCCACGAGCGTTGTTCCTCTCCAGAAATGCTCACCAAGTTCAAACGTATGAACTCTCTAGAGTAGTCCACACCTCACCGAAAGAGATGCACGTTTTTCTTGCTAGAGAAAAACGGATCTAGAGGATTCAGTTTAAGAAACTAGAACACTATTAAATTAGTGTCTTCTCCTAAACTTGCTTTGTTCTTCCAAATAATCCAAGATCAAATGAAGAACAAAGGGGATAGGTGTATGAATAGAGAGGGGCCGAAAATTAGAGGAGAGAGTGAGGTGTATTTTCTTCTTTTTTCTAGATAAAGATGATAATGAATTCACTTGCATTGATGATTGTATATAATCATATATACACAAAATTAATGTGATTATTGGAATGTGTCTAGGTTCATCCAAGGATGTATAGATACATCCCAATCAATCCTACTAATTCATCATTCAAACCTACCATCTCATAAGGTAAGATTTAATCATACCAAATGAGAGAGGCTTGATTGTAATTGATTTCTCCCTTACCAAAAGAGACAAGTCAACCTCATCAAGACCATGTATGGCCGATTTTTACCTCTCCAAGAGTGGTAACTTTTGGACGTACCTATATTGGGAAGAATTCCAACTTCTTCTCATTCCAAAAGTAGAATTAACACACCTCATAGGTCAAAATTTAACGCACTGGGTTTCATTGTAATCCAATTACAACGAGGCCAAAATTAAATCCCATTTAATTCGAGATCCACTTAAATAATCCATTAATCTTTTAATCCAATTAAAAGACCCAATCTTTCGACTCTCTATATTAACCGATAAATCCCATTTACTAATTAAACGAGGGCCCGATACATTATCGGCCTGTCCATCCAATGGACAATCCCTTAAGTAATCCAATTACTTATTGTCCTCCAAAATTGACTCCAAGCCAATGTCTCCACCTTCTCGGTGATTTGTGTGTCACCTTTTAGGTTCACTCTCAGCTAGTGTTGGGCCAGTGTCCAGCAGGGGTCCGTTACCATGGGTGACCGTCTAGCAACGGTCCATGGAACTAGAGACTAGGTGAATGTTGGCGTGAACATTTAGGTACCGATTTCGTACGGCTACGGTCCTTCCGTCTACCGTTTCGCGGCCTTAGTCTTATGGAATTGGCATCGGTTCCCATCCTTGACTACGCATCTATGCTTAATACTCGAGACTACGCATGCCTCATTGCATCGACATAGGAAACCATTTTCTGTTCGACCAACCACTGTGGCCATAGGTTTAAGCAGCATGAACGTGTCTCCGAGTGCATAGGAGGTACCTCTGTCACATACTGATAGGGGACGGATCCTCTTCTTGGAACCCACCGTCCTTGCTACACATTCGGACTGCACTGGACAAGGCTTATAATGATTATCTTACTGAATGATCACCTCTCGCCAGATATAAGATACAACCATCCTGTATACACGACTGCCATGGTTTCTCAAGTCTAAGGACTACTCGCGTACTATCGGAACCAGGAAAATCCAATCATACCGACCAAGCCTCCAAGGCTTCCATATGATGATCCCCGCGAGTTAGTTCAGTCGGCTCGATCCCAGCTGACCAACCCACCAAGATTGCATAGGCGTCCCACGCCTGTAGCTGATGAAACCCGACACTCATCCAATGAATACGACTCTTGGTGCAAGTCTTTATAGGACTCTCAATGCCCTGTCTCGAGGTCCTCGACTTGGAACGTTTCAGACCCAACTCTTTATCAATTGGTTTCATGACCACCATCCAATGTGTGGCCTGTTAGAATAGTTGACCATGAAGCCAATCTGATTAGGCTAATGTAACCCTATGTCTGAACAATTTCAGAGTTTTAATAAATTGTAATGAATAAGAAAGTGATGTTCATTTGGCTTATACTTTGTCTGTGTTCACTTTACTGCTTTACATTAACTGTTCACTGTACAAGCAAAGCCCACAGACCGAAATCACGTTCTGGGAAACTGAAACTGCGCATTGGATGGTAGGTTCATGAAAATCAGTTTCTCTGGATCAGTCTGAAATACTCCAAGTCAAGGAATCTCGAGATAGGGCATCGAGAATCCATATAACACTTGCACTAAGCATCTGCAGTCGCGTTTCATCGACAAGTGACGAGGCTCATCCATGCAGTGTTAGTGGGTCAGCCGGCTAGGTGGTTGCTGACTGGGGTGACTCGTGGGAACCATCATCTAGAAGATCTTGAGTAGGGTCAGTCAGGTATGACTTGTATTCCTAGTTCCAACAGTACAAGTTGCTCCTTGGACTTGACGGATTACTGAGATCACCTGCTCACCGTGCCTGTATCTTAGGTATGGCGAGAGGCTGCCAAGTCGTAGTCACGCGGTAGTCATAAGCCTTATCTAGTGCAGTCAAGACGTGTAGTGTGACAGTAGGTCCCAAGAGAGCATCCATCTCCTGTCAGAAGGCTGAAGGTGATATCTCACTTTACTCTGAGACTCGTCCCTGATAAATCTGTGGCCACAGTAACTGAACAAAAGGGTAGGACCCTTGTGACATTTAGTATGGACGAGGCAAGGCTTAAATCAAAAAATGGGAACCTACATTTCCATGCCCTCGACTCTAAGCAGTGAGATTGTAGGTGGAAGGATAGACGTACTAAAGAGCCTAAATGTTCACACCATAAACATTCACCTAGTCGCTAGTGCCATGGATCGTTACTAGACGGCCACCCATGATGACAGACGAATTCCTGTCATAGGATGGTTGGGAATTCGACCAAGTCTAGCTGAGGTGAAAGCCTGTGATAGGCGTGTGGATCGTGCGGAAGCGCGGTATAATATTAAAATAGCAAGAATTAAAAACATGCTATAAAACAAGAATTAAATGTAAATGTTCAAGGGGTGTTCCATTGAACCTCCCGGGCATTCGGTGTATCTCATGAACAAAAAAAAGAACGTAAAATCATGGAGGCCGTAGGGTTGTAAAGAACGAAACAACAAAATGAAAAACTGAAAGGAATATGTGGATCGTCCCGGGAAATTGCGCGAATGCGGAAGCGCGGTATAAAATAAAATACGAAAATTTAAAGCATGCTTTAATAAATAAAGAACACACTCAAGGGGTGTACCCTTGAGATCCTGGGTGTTTGGTGTATATCATGATATAAAGAACATGCAATAGTCATGGAGGCCATAGGGAGAAAAAATAAAAGAGACGAAAAATTAAAACGAGACCTACCCGTTGTCGTTTTCGTCTTCAACGGCTACACGCGTTGTTCCCCGTTTTGCATCAAGATCTCGTTCTTGACACCCTCCAAATCGTGACACACGATCCACCCACGTATCTTGCACGTCGTGCTAGCAACGAACAAGTATGATTTTTTTGGAGTGGATGAATCAACAACACGTTATGAATTAACGGTATTGATTCATCAATGTTCTAGTGTTCCAAGAACAAAAGAACAAGAAAATATATTTCTTGTAGAGAGAGAGGGGGCGGACGAGAGGTAAGAGAGAGAGAGACGAGTGTGTGTTGGAATTTCATCATCCTTCAAAAGGTGCAAGACTAGGGGTATATATAGAGGAAGAGTTTAATCATCTTTAAACTCCACCTCTTTAGAAGCTTAATTTGACTAGGATTTTGACCTAGTCAAAGTCCTAGTCAAAGTAGAATTTGACCTTGTCAAATTCAATCCTAGCCTTTGATCTCTCCCATTAAATCCCAACCATTAATTTAATTTAATGGAATATTTAAATCCTATTAAATATTCCAAAAGGCCAAATAAATATAATAAATAAATATTAATATTTATTCTAGGCCCATTAAATTAATTCCCTTAATAAATTCAATTTATTAATTTAGTTCCCTTTATCAAATAGAAGGAATTAATTCTCCAAGAAAATATAGGACCCGATTAAATCCAATTTAATCATTCCTTTACTCCAATATTTAATTCCAAATTAAATACTAAGTGTGTGTGGATAGTGCGTGACTCTTTAGGTTCACCTTTCACCTAGACTTGGTCGGATTCCTAGAATCCGTCCGTTACCATGGGTGGCCATCTAGCAACGGTCTATGGCACTAGAGACTAGATGAAATATTCAGGGATGAACATTTAGGCTCTAACAGTACACTTGTCTTTCTGTCTTCGGTCTCATCACTTAGGGTCTAGGGCACGGAAAATGCAGGTACCCATTTTGGACCTAAGTGTTGGTCTGTCCTTACTAAACGCCGTAAGGGAAACCTTCCCTTCTGTTCAGTTACTGTGGCCACATATTTTAGGGACAAGACACAGACCATACATGAGACTCAACTGTCAATGCCTTTTGACAGGAGACAGATCCTTTCTTGGAAACTACTGTCACGCTGTACACCGGAGCTGCACTAGACATGGCTTATGACTACTCAAGAGTATTTTGGCAATCTCTCACCATATCTAAGATACAGACCTGATGTACAGGTAAACTCAGTAATTCCTCAAGTAAAAGGACTTGACCTGTACTGTTGGAACCGGGAATACACGTCGTACCTTGCTGACCATACTTTAGGTCCTCCGTAAGACGGTTCCCGCGAGTCACCTCAGTCAGCTGCTTCCTAGCATGCTAACCCACTAACACTGCTTAGACGACCTTCGTCACCCGTCGATGAAATACGACAGCAGATGCTTAGTGCAAGTCTCAAGGGGAATCTCGGTACCCATTTTCGAGATTCCTTGACTTGGAGATTTCCGGACTGATTCGGTAAGACTGATTTCATGGACCTACCTCCAAGCGTAGTCCCAATCCCCGAAATCGATTCTCAGTCCGTGGGCTTTGTTTGCGTAGTGAACAGATATGTAATAGCAGATATAAGTGAACGTAAACAAAGTGTTGCCATATGAATTTTCACTTCTTTATTCATAAATGATTTATCAAACACCTGAAATTGTCTAGACATAGGTTACATATTCCCGCTAGAATTGGCTTACATGGTCACCTATTCTAAGATACGTGGGCGGATTGCGTGTACGATTTAGAGGGTCTCAATATGAGATCTTGGAGCAAAACGGGGAACAATGCAAGTAGCGGCTCGAGGACAAAACGACAACCGGGTAGGTTTTTGTTAGAATAGGTGACCATGTAAGCCAATTTTGGCGGGAATATGTAACCTATGTCTAGACAATTTCAGGTGTTTGATAAATCATTTATGAATAAAGAAGTGAAGATTCATATGCCAACACTTTGTTTACGTTCACTTATATCTGCTTTTACATATCTGTTCACTATGCAAACAAAGCCCACGGACTGAGAATCGATTTCGGGGATTGGGACTACGCTTGGAGGTAGGTCCATGAAATCAGTCTTACCGAATCAGTCCGGAAATCTCCAAGTCAAGGAATCCCGAAAATGGGTATCGGGATTCCCTTTGAGACTTGCACTAAGCATCTGCTGTCGCATTTCATCGACGGGTGACGAAGGTCGTCTAAGCAGTGTTAGTGGGTCAGCATGCTAGGAAGCAGCTGACTGAGGTGACTCGCGGGAACCGTCTTACGGAGGACCTTGAGTATGGTCTGCAAGGTATGACGTATTCCCGGTTCCAACGGTACAGGTCAAGTCCTTTGACTTGAGGAACTGCTGAGTTTACCTGTGCATCAAGTCTGTATCTTAGATATGGTGAGAAATTGCCAAAATACTCTTGAGTAGTCATAAGCCATGTCTAGTGCAGCTCGGGTGTACAGAGTGCCAGTAGTTTCCAAGAAAGGATCTGTCTCCTGTCAAAAGGTATTGACAGTTGAGTCTCATGTATGCTCTGTGTCTTGTCCCTAAAATCTGTGGCCACAGTAACTGAACAGAAGGGAAGGTTTCCCTTGCGGTGTTTAGTAAGGACAGATCGACACTTAGGTCCAAAATGGGTACTTGCATTTTCCGTACCCTAGACTCTAAGTGATGAGACCGAAGACAGAAGGACAAGTGTACTGTTAGGGCCTAAATGTTCATCCCCGATTATTTCACCTAGTCTCTAGTGCCATGGATCGTTGCTAGATGGCCACCCATGGTAACGGGCGGATTCTAGGAATCCGACAAAGTCTAGCTGAAAGGTGAACCTAAAGGGTCACACACTATCCACACACACACTTAAATATTTAATTTGGAATTAAATATTGGAGTAAAGGAATGATTAAATTAGATTTAATCGGGTCCTATATTTTCTTGGAGAAATTAATTCCTTCTATTTGATAAAGGGAATTAAATTAATAAATTGGATTTATTAAGGGAATTGATTTAATGGGCCTAGAATAAATATTAATACTTATTTATTATATTTATTTGGCCTTTTGGAATATTTAATGGAATTTAAATATTCCATTAAATTAAAATCAACGGTTGAGATGGGAAGGGGAGATGGAAGGCTAGGATTGGTTTGACTAGGTCAAGCACTAGTTTGACTAGGACTTTGACTAGGTCAAAATCCTAGTCAAATTAGAGTTCTTAGAGTTGGAGTTTAAAGAGGATTAAACTCCTCCTCTATATAAACCTCTAGCCTCCAACTATTGAAGGGTGATGAAATTCCAACACACACACACACAACACACAATTTCGGCCCCCTCTCCCATCTCTCTCGTCCGCCTTCTCTCTCCACTCTCTCCAAGAAATTATTTTCTTGTTCTTTTGTTCTTGGAACACTTGAACATTGATGAATCAATACCGTTAATTGATAACGTGTCGTTGATTCATCCACTCCAAAATATACACTTGTTCGTTGCTAGCACGACGTACAAGATACATGGGTGGATCGTGTGTCACGATTTGGAGGGTCACAAGAACGAGATCTTGGTGCAAAACGGGAACAACGCGTGTAGCCGTTGAAGACAAAAACGACAACGGGTAGGTCTCGGTTTACGTTTTCGCCTCCTTTTATTTTCTACCCTATGGCCTTCATGATCTTTTATACATGTTCTTTAATCATGAGATACACCAAACTCCCGGGAATCTCAAGTGTACACCCCTTGAGCGTGTTCTTTAATTATTTAAAGCATGCTTTAATTTTTGTACTTTATTTTATATCGCGCTTCCGCATTCGCGCAATTTCCTGGGACGATCCACGATTTCTTTCAGTGGTATCAGAGCCCGGTTCGATGTATAGGCCTAGGGTTTATGTGCGTTTTAAGCATGAAACATGATATTGGCATGTTTTTTAATTAAATCTTGATTTTCTTGATTTTAAAGCATGTCGTTTTATGGCTTTCGATTCGTGTGAATTTCTGAATATTAGTATTTTTCTGTTTTTCTTGAGAAACGGGGTGGAATAACTGAACGGAAAAACGAGAAACGCCGCAGCCGGCCAGCCGGGAGGGCTGGCCGCGCGCAGCCGCGCGCTGCCGGCAGGGCAGACGCGCGCAGGCAAGGGAAGCCTACGCGCGCCCGCCCAGCCGGTCGCACAGAGGCAGCGCGCGTGCAGGGCAGCTCCTCCAGGCGCGCGCGCACGCAGACGAGGGTTTCTGTGCGCGCGCGCGCGCAGGGCTGCGCACCTGAGAGTCCGGGGGCGGACGGACACCCGGCAGCGCCGCCAGGCGCGCGCGCACACACAGACGGAGGTGTCTACGCGCGCGCCTAGTGCACGTCTGCGCGCGCACGGCGCAGGGCGCGGCCGACAGCCAGCAGGCCAACGCGCGCACGGCGCAAGGGAGCCTGCGCGTGCGACGGCCTGCCGGAACGCTAGGCCGCGCAGCACACTGCCGGCCAGGTGCGCGCGCACGCAGGCAGGGGGCCTACGCGCGCGCGCCCGGCCAGGCAGTGCCTGCGCGCGCGCAGGGTGGCGGCAGGCTGAGCCTGCTGCCCTGTGCGCGCGCCGGCAGGCTGCTGCCGGCGGCGGCAGTGGCGGCTGCTAGGGTTTTAAAACCCTAGTAGTGTTTTTTTTTATTTTTTAAATTATTTTCAGCTTTAATTTTGAATTAATTCTAAAAAATCATTTTTTGGGCTCAATTATGCCTAATTTTCTAAAGACATTATTTTAGGGGTAAAATGAATTGGATTTGGAATCCCGGAATTATTTTACTAAAAATAATGAGGAAAGGTTTTCCTAAAACGAGAAAATACTATTGCCAATATTTGTGTTTTATTTTTTCACACGTTATGCACATATTCATTTATTTTATTATTTTGAATATTTATGATTGGAAATCATGTGTTGTTGGTGTATTGTAATTATATGATTGGATCATGTGATTATGTGTGTTGGATGGAAATGGATGATCACGGGCCTTAGACCGAATGTATGGTTTATTTTCTGTTGGGCCTGTGTGCCCTTTTACTGCTTTCTCCTTCTCTCTTTCTAGTTGTCTTGGAATAATAAGGCATTCTACCTCCCTCCTTATGTACTCCCCCCGGGTTTTCGCTGGGGTTTATTTTTTAATATGTAATGAGAGTAGACTAGGAGTGAGGTTTCTATTTTTTGTAATTGGTGGAGAAGAAGGAAGGACCACATAGAGAGCCCAGACGGGAGGTCCCTTGAAGTTTTTCATGAAGTGAAGAAAGAGAAAAGAGACCAAGGCCCATCAGCATGATTATCGGGTTACTATTAATGTAATAGTATAGGACCAACCCTAGATTGACCATAGATCCACTGCGGGCTCAGTGGGTCGCAGGATTTGGGCTCGTGATCATCCAACAGGGGCGTGCTAGGCTTTAATTTTGCATGTGGTTATTATGATGGATGAATGGGCTTTTATTTATCATATAACTGCTATGGATGGTTTAATTTACGCACTATGGATGTATGTGTGAATGTTTATTTATTTGAGATCTCGGTTATTTACTACTCTCACATTGGTTGGACCAATGTCAAAATATTAGACCCTAGACAAAAATGGACATGAACTCTAGGAGTTTGTTCATGCCTTCCAATCCATGGCATAGTGAGGAAGCTGCTTTAGGTCAATAGCGTGGTCTCACGAGTCGTGGCACGTTATTGTACTTAAAGGAAGCTGCACTATATCCTGAACGAAAAATGGGCTGCTGTTACTTGTCTCACAAGTCGTGGGGGTACCAGTGGGTCTGTGGCTCGGTCGATTGGGTTGGGTCTAACGCCCAATTAACATGATTCGCTTGGAGTCCTCGGGATCATGTGAAAGGGTGAGGCAATAATCTTGGGAATCTCGTGGAACGAGATGAAAGATCATGTGGATCGGCCCGGGAGATTAACGCGTATAGCGGAAGCGCGAAATAGTGCGTAATAAAAATTACAAAGCATAATTAAAAGGAATTTAAATAATGCAAAACATACATAAACGAATCAAGGGGTGTGCCCTTGATTCTCCCGGGCGTTCGGTGTATCTCATGTTCAATAAAACACAACATGGAGGCCATAGAATTAGAAACGAAAACCATAATTAAAGAACCTACCCGGTTGTAGTTTTGTCTTCGTTCGGCTACATGCATTGTTCCCCGTTTTGCACCAAGATCTCAAGAAGAGACCCTCTAAATCATCTCACTCGCTCCACCGGAAAGCAAACAACCCTTGTGCGAGCAAGAAATTATTTGGGGAGAAGAGACATCGATACACGCTATGAATTAAGGCAATCAATGTCTCTTATGTTCTTAACTTGAATAAATCAAGAAGAACAAAGTAGTATTCTTGGAGATTAAAGAAAGGGGATGGACGAAAATTTGAGGGAGAATGGAGAGATGAGAGTTGTAGAGAATACTAGGTGTGAGTGTGTGTTTTTTTTGAGTATTTATAGAAGATGGAATTTCCTATTCCTTCTCAAACTCTTCTAAAGAGACACGCCTGTCGCCGATGAAACACGGCACTCATCTAATGAACACGACTCTTGACGCAAGTCTCAATAGGACTCTCGATGCCCTGTCTCGAGGTCCTCGACTTGGAACGTTTCAGACCCAACTCTTAATCAGTTGGTTTCATGACCACCATCCAATGCGTGGCCCAACTGCACGAGTTGTTATCCATGGTCTGTGCGCTTTGTTGCGATATAAGTTAAACACCATTTTAACAAATGTAAGATGAGCGCAACAAAGAAGGTACCATTGGTGACGAATACTCATCTTATTCATCACATAATAATATTACATTCACATCAAGTTGTCGGATAGGTTACAAATTGCCAAACCTATTGGCTTTCTGGTCACCTATTCCAACAAACCGACCCCTAGACTAAATGTCGGGAGACAGGCGACAATAAGACCGTACCCGTACGTATCGAGCGTCGGTAGGACCGCACCTGCGTATAACTCGGAGCCTAAATGTTCACACCATAAATTCACCTAGTCTCTAGTGCCATAGACCGTTGCTAGATGGCCACCCATGGTAACGGACTACTTTGGTTATGAAATAACAAGAAGTAGGTCCAAGTCTAGCTGAAAGGTGAACCTAAAGAGTCACACCCGCTACACCAAATGAAAGGGAATTAATTTGGAATTAATTCCCGGAGAAGGTTTAATTTAATGGAATTAAATTATACGTCTTGGAGAATCAAGCCTCGATGGATTATTTGGGATAATCGGGCTTGAGTTCATAAATTAGATTTATGAATTTTATAAAGCATGGGCTTTCCTTTTAATTAGATTAAAAGGGTGAATTAATTAATTAGTGGGCTTGGTATATTAAATAGTATTTAATATAAAGTCCATGGGACTATTTAATTTAGAATTAAATAATTCTATTCTATGGAATTAATTAATGGGCTTGGTATATTAAATAGGATTTAATATAAAGTCCCTGGGACTATTTAATTTAGAATTAAATAAGTCCTTTCCATTAATTAATTAATGGGCTTAGTATATTAAATATGATTTAATATAAAGTCCATGGGAATATTTAATTTAGAATTAAATAGGCCCATTCCATAAAGCCCATCAAAATGGATGGACAAGATTTGATCTAGAGAATGATGAGATGAAGGGTCATGATTAATTTGACTTAATCAAAGCCTAATTTGACTAGGATTTGACTAGGTCAAAATCCTAGTCAAAGTGTGTCTCTTTGGAAGAGTTTGAGAAGGAATAGGAAATTCCATCTTCTATAAATACTCAAAAAACACACACTCACACCTAGTATTCTCTACAACTCTCATCTCTCATCTCTCTCAAGATTTTCGTCCATCCCCTCTTCTTTTCTCCAAGATTTCTACTTTGTTCTTCTTGATTTATTCAAGTTAAGAACATAAGAGATATTGATTGCGTTAATTCATAGCGTGTATCGATGTCTCTTCTCCCCAAATAATTTCTTGCTAGCACAAGGGTTGTTTGCTTTCCGGTGGAGCGAGTGAGATGATTTAGAGGGTCTCTTCTTTGAGATCTTGGTGCAAAACGGAGAACAATGCATGTATCCGAAACGAAGACAAAACTACAACCGGGTAGGTTCTTTAATTTCGTTTTTTCGCTTTCAATTCTATGGCCTCCATGTTGTGTTTTATTGAACATGAGATACACCGAACGCCCGGGAGAATCAAGGGCACACCCCTTGATTCGTTTATGTATGTTATGCATTATTTAAATTGCTTTTAATTATGCTTTGTAATTTTATTACGCATTCTTTCGCGCTTCCACTATTCGCGTTAATCTCCCTGGCCGATCCACACAATCTTTCAAAATGAGCACAACAAAGGAAGCATCAATGGTAATGAATACTCATTTTATTCATCACATAATATTACATTACATCAAGTTGTCAAATAGGTTACAAAATGCCAAACCTATTGGCTTTCTGGTCACCTATTCTAACAAGGTGGTTGTCTAGGAACGGTCCATAGCACTAGAGACTAGGTGAATGTTATAGCTTGAACATTTAGGGTATTTAGTACGTTTTTTCCTTCCGTCTTCCATCTCACAGCTATAGTCCAGGGTGTGGACAATAGGTGTCGGTACCCATTCTTGACTAAAGCTTTGGCTCGTCCATACCAAACGTCACAGGGATCTCATCCCACTGTTCAGTTACTGTGGCCATAGATTTACTGGAGGACGAGTCTCAGAGTGCAAGTGAGACATTATTGTCAATCCTTTTGATAGAAGACGAATTCTCTGTTAGGACCTACTGTTCACACTACACACATTGACTGCACCAGATAGGGCTTATGACAATCGAGTCTCTCGAATTGGTAGCCTCTTGCAAAATCTAAGATACAGGCACTGTGTGTATGTGACTCACAATAGTCCCTCAAGTCCGAGGCCAAACCCGTACTATCGAAATCGGGAATTCGAGTCATACCGACCAACCCACTCAAGGTTTCCAATATGACGATTTCCACGAGTCACCTCAGTCAGCCGACACCAAGCTGACTAACCTACTAACATTGCATGGACGACCCTCGTCACTCGTCGATGAAACGCAATTGCAATCGCTTAGTGCAAATCTCAAATGGACTCTCGATACCCTATTCCGAGGTCCTTCGACTTGGAGTATTTCAGACCGCTCCACAGAAATTGATTTCATGACTTGCCATCTTATGCGCAGTCCAATTTCTTGGATTAACCTTTCGGTCTGTGGGTTTATCTTGTGCATTGAACAGTTTATAATGTAAAGCAGTTAAGTGAACACAAACAAAGAATTAATGCCAAATATGAATATCCCTTTTATTCATAAACTTTATTCAAACACTATATCGTCATAAACATGTTACATAAATCTAAAAAGATTGGCTTCATGGTCACCTATTCTAAGAAATTGACCCCAGGTCGTCGAGTATAACCTTTTGCCACAAGCCTGACCTTGAAGGTAGCCATCTCCTCGTCAGCTTCAAGCTTACGTTTGTAGACCCATTTACACACAACGGCTTGACACCCTTGGGTGGATCTACTAAGGTCCAAACCTTGTTTGAACTCATAGAGTCCATTTCGAATTTTGTGCCCTCAATCCATTTTCCCGAATCGATGTCTGACATTGCTTCTCCATAGGTCTTTGGATCATTGTCCAACTGACCGGCCGGACCCAGAAACTCATATCTATGACGTTGATGGGAAACTCTAGTCAACCTTTAGAGGACAGAAATATCGTCACTGGGAACTACAGGCATAGATGATGTCACTGCATCCGTTTGAGGTATTGCCTCACTTAACTCCTCAAGGAGCAATTCCTCACGACGGGCATCAGTTGGAAAACCCTTTTCCAGGAACACTGCATTTCTCGAGATAAAAACCTTTTTCTCAAAAGGATTATAAAAATAATACCCCATAGTTTCCTTAGGATAACCCACGAACCTTCACAAACTAGACCTTGAGTCTAGTTTTTCTCCCACTAGTCTCTTGACATATGCAGGGCTACCCCACACTCTCAAGTACTTGTAGGAAACAGGCTTGCCATGCCGTATCTGATATGACATCTGGGCCACAGTCTTAGAAGGCGCCATGTTTAACAACTTGGCCTCCATTTCAAGAGCATAACCCTAGAACGACAAGGGCAGTTCGGTAAAACTCATTATGAATCCAACCATGTCCAACAAGGTTTGATTTCTCCTTTCAGAGACGCCGTTCAATTGTGGCATTCCGGGAGGAATCCACTGACAGAGAATCCCATTCTCTTTTAGGTATTTCCAAGAATAACCCACTAAAATACTCACCAACTCGGTCCGACCGAAGGGCTTTAATTTTGCGACCAGTTTGGTTTTCAGCTTCAAGCCTGAACTCTTTAAACCTTCCAAAGGCCTCAAACTTGGACCTCATAAGGTAAATATAACCATATTGTGAGTGATTATTGGTAAAGTTATGAAGTAAGAAAATCCTCATTTGGCCTGTGTATTTAGTAGCCCACAGACGTCTGAATGGATCAAATCTAATAGACCACTGGCAAGCGTGCTTTGTCCAACAAAGGGCTTCTTGGTCATTTTTTCTTTTAGACAGCGCGGCACAAGACGCGCGCGCGCGCAGAGCGCGCAGGCAACTGTGCACGCCACTACCGGCCAAAGCCAGCGCGACACAGGATGCGCGCACACGGGTGGCCTGTAGGCACAACGGTTGGGCCGTTTTGTGCCGTTTTTCAACGTTTTCTGGAAAATTTAATTTTCTGGATTTTCTACACCATTTTCTGAAAATGTATTAATTTTGCACATTTGATTTTGGAATTATTGAATTTTTCCTTGAATCAAATTTGCTTAATTAATTTGGGATTAATGCATGCATTGGATGCATTGTGTATAATGTCCATTGAATTTGAAATTTGGATTTTGCATATTGTTTATATATTTATGCCTTGTGATGTTGGACATCACTTGGATATTTTGAATATTCATGGTTTAGTCATGATTATTTGAAATAATTGTGTTATGTGCGTTGATGGGATCAACATGGGATGATCACAAAAGCCCTAGACCTTGTATATGAATGTATGTATGTCATTTACATTTCTGTTGGGTGGGGCCTGTGTGCCTCTTGTTTTGGGACTATCATCTCCCGTATTTCAGCCTCATGATGTTAAGGCTTGTTATTTATTTCCCTTGTATTACTTTCAATTGTAATAAGAGTAGGTAGTTTTGGTGAGGTTTTAATTTTAACAAGCCCATGGAGTCGGAGACCTAAGGTGGAGCATCAAGGCGTGAAACAAGAGTGTCACAAGGCCCATTGAAGTGACAATGGGTATATTATTTTTTAATAATATAGGACCACCCTAGACAGACTATAGACTCACTGCGGGCTCAGTGGATCGCATAGGTTGAGCTTGTGATCATCCTAATAGGATATGCTATGTTTTCTGCATACGGCGTATTTATTTAATCACTTTAAACATTGGATATTATGCATGCTAAAATACTTTAATGTGATAAGGTCTCGGTCGTTCATTAAGCTCTCATTTGGTTGGACCAAATTAAATATTAGGCCCAGAACATGTTAGAATAGGTGACCATGTAGCTAATCTTGGCAGGCGAAATGTAACCTATGTCTAGGCAATTTCAAAGGATTTGATATATTATTAATGAATAAAGAAGTGAAATTCATTTGGCATTACTTTGTTTGTGTTCACTTTATCTGCTTTATACATATCTGTTCACTACGCAAACAAAGCCCACGGATTGAAAACGTATTTCGGGGACTGGGACTACGCTTGGAGGTAGGTCCATGAAATCAGTCCCTCCGAATCAGTCCAGAAATCTCCAAGTCAAGGAATCTCGAAAATGGGTACCGAGATTCCCCTTGAAACTTGCACTAAGCATCTGTTGTCATATTTCATCAACGGGTGACGAAGGTCATCTAAGTAGTGTAGTGGGTTAGCCTGCTAGGGAGCAGCTGACTGAGGTGACTCGCGGGAACCGTCTTACGGAGGACCTTGAGTAGGGTCGGCTAGGTATGACGTGTATTCCCGGTTCCAACAGTACAGGTCAAGTCCTTTGACTTGAGGAACTGCTGAGTTTAACTGTATATTGGGCTGTATCTTAGATATGGCGAGAGATTGCCAAGATGCACTTGAGTAGTCATAAGCCATGTCTAGTGCACCTCCGGTGTACAGAGTGACAGTAGTTGCCAAAAAAGGATCTCTCTCCTGTCAAAAAGCATTGACAGTTGAGTCTCACATATGCTCTATGTCTTGTCCCTAAAATCTGTGGCCACAGTAACTGAACATAAGGGAAGGTTTTCCTTGCGGCGTTTAGTAAGGACAGACCAACACTTAGGTCCAAAATGGGTACCTGCATTTTTCTTGCCCTAGACCCTAAGTGGTGAGACCGTAGACGGAAGGACAAGTGTACTGTTAGAACCTAAATGTTCATCCCCGAATATTCACCTAGTCTCTAGTGCCATGGACAGTTGCTAGATGGCCACCCATGGTAACGGGCGGATTCTAGGAATCCGACCAAGTCTAGCTGAAAGGTGAACCTAAAGAGTCACACACAATCCACACACATTGAGTATTTAATTTAGAATTAAATATTTGGAGAAATGGAATGATTAAATTGGATTTAATCGTGTCCTCAATTTTCTTGGAAATAGTTAATTCCTTTTATTAGATAAAAGGGATTAATCTAATAAATTAGATTTATTAGAAAATAAATTTAATGGGCCTACAATAAATATTTATATTTATTTATTGCCCTTTGAAATATTTAAATAGGTTTTAAATATTCCATTAAATTAAATTAATGGTTGAGATTAAAAGGAGAGATGGATGGCTAGGATTAATTTGACTAGGTCAAATTACTACTTTGACTAGGACTTTGACTAGGTCAAAATCCTAGTCAAATTAGTCTTCTAGAGTTGGAGTTTGGAAGGATGATGAATCTTGAAATACACACACACACATACACTTCCTCTCCCTCTCCTAATCTCGTCCGCCCTCTCTCTCTTTTCTCTCCAAGAAATTATTTTTTCTTGTTCATTTGTTCTTGGAACAATTGAACATAGGAGGATTAATCCCGTTAATCTAATAACGTGTGATTGATCCATCCTCTCCAAAATACTTGTTCGTTCGCTAGCACGACTTGAAAGATACGTGGGTGGATTGTGTGTCACAATTTGGAGAGTCTCATATATGAGATTTGGTGCAAATCGGGGAACAACGCAAGTACCGGTTAGAAGACGAAAACGACAATCGGTAGGTTCCGATTTAATTTTTTTTTTCGTCCCTCTTTTATTTTTTAATCCTATGGCCTCCATGATTCTTGTATGCTTTTAATTCATGAGATACACCAAACACCCGGGAACTTCAAGGGAACACCCCTTGAACGTGTTCTTTATTTTTCGTAAAAGAATGTTTAAATTTCATTATTTAAATTTATACCGCGCTTCCGCATTCGCTCTATTTCCCGGGATGATCCACAATCTTTCAGTGGTATCAGAGCCCGGTTCGGTGTATAGGCCTAGGGTTTTATGTGCGTTTTAAGCATGAAACGTGATTTGGCATGTTTTAATTAATTCTTGATTTTATTATTATTTAAAGCATGTCGTTTTTCTTGCTTTTAATTCGTATGATTTTTGCTATTGTTGGATTTTCTGTTTTTCTTGGGAAACGGGGGGCAAGAAATGAACAAAACGGGCAGGGAAGCCTGCGTGCTGAAGGGCCGCGCGTGCGTGCATGAGGCGGCGGCGCCAGGCACGCGCGCACGCAGACGATGGTGTCTGCGCGCGCACGCCCGGCAGGCGCGGCCAGTGCGTGCGCTCGTGCGCAGGGCAGCCGCACGACTGGCGGCCGAAAGGCTAGCACGCGGGCAAGGGAGCCTGCGCGCGCGGCAGCCTGCCGACGCGCGCAGCCGTGCAGCCTGCTGCCGACCAGGCGCGCACGCGCGCCGGCTGGCTGGTGCCGGTGGCAGCGGCCGGACGCCATTCTTAGGGTTTTTCCCTATTTTTTCAGTTTTAATTTTAATTAATTAATTTCTGAAAAATCATCTTTGTTTAATTTTTTGCCTATTTTCTAAGACATTATTTTGGTAGGTTGAATTATATTGGATTTGGAATCCCGGGGATAATTTACCTAGAAATAATGATAAAGGGTCTTTCTAAAACGGGAAAAATTTTATTACCAACGGTTGTACCATATTTTTTCATACGTTACGCATTTATTTTATCTTGGATAATTGTGATTGGTAATCATGTGATGTTAGCATGTATTTTTTGTGATTGGATCATATGATTATATGCGTTGGATGGAAATGGATGATCACGAGTCCTAAACCGAATGTATAGTTTAATTTTCTGTTGGGCCTGTGTGCCTCTTTTACTGCTTTCTCCTTCTCCCTTTCTACTTGCCTTGGAATAATGAGGCATTCTACCTCCCTCCTTATGTACTTCCCCCGGGTTTTCTCTGGGGTTTCTATTTTTTAATATGTAATGAGAGTAGAATAGAAGTGAGGTTTTAATTTTATGTAATTGGTGGAGAAGAAGGAAGGTCTACATGGAGAGCCCAGACCGGAGGTTCCAAGGCGTTTCCATGAAGAGAAGAAAGTGAAAAGAGACCAAGGCCCATCAGAATGATGATTGGGTTACTATTAATGTAATAGTGTAGGACCAACCCTACATTGACCATAGATCCACTGCGGGCTCAGTGGGTCGCATAGGATTCGGGCTCGTGATCATCCAACAAGGGCGTGCTAGGCTTTAATTTTTCATGTGGTTATTATGATGGATGAATTGTGTTTTATTTATCATATAACTGCCATGGGATGCAATTTATTTTTCGCATTATGGATGAATGTGTTAATATCTATGTATGAGATCTCGGTCATTTATCACTCTCACATTAGTTGGACCAATGTCCAAATATTAGACCCTAGACAAAGTGGACATGGACTCTAGAAGTTCGTCCATGCCTTCCAATCCATGGCATAGTGAGGAAGCTGATTTAGGTCGATAGCATGGTCTAACGAGTAGTGGCACGTTTATCGTACTTAAAAGAAGCTGCACTATGTCATGAACGAAAAGTAGACCGCTGTAACCTGTCTCACGAGTCGTGGAGGTAGCAGTGGGTCTATGGCTCGGTTGATTGGGTCGGGTCTAACGCCCGATTAGCATGATTCGCTTGGAGTCCTCGGGATCATGTAAAAGGGTGAGGCAATAATCTTGGGAATCTCGTGGAACGAGAATGGTATGGCATACCTCCCACAGGATTCTTCCCATGCGAATCGTAAAAGCGGGGTATGGGAAAATTCGTTGTAGATCCCAAGCCCATTAGGAAAAGGTTTCCCGAAAACAACGTTTGAGAGTACCGTGTTTTCGTATAAATAGTGGGAGCATTAAATGACTAAAGACAAGCATTTAGTTATATATATCAAACCTCCGTCTTTTAAATTCTACTGATTGCGAACTCTGTTTTTTACATGTAGATTTAAAATGTCTAAGAACCCTTTATCAACCATTCTTGAGACCAACAAATTCAATAGAACTAATTACAACGACTGGTTGCGCAATCTCAGGATAGTCCTGGATTACGAGAACCAAGGCTACGTCACGGACGAGCCTCTCCCTAGGACCTTACCGGAAGGATCCACGCCAGAAGAACGTGTGACATTCGAGACTTGGTATAAGGATAACCGGAAGGTCCGTAGCGTCATACTTGCTTCAATGACGAATGAGATTCAGAGAAAATATGAAAGGCTAGACGATGTCCCTTCCATTATGGCTCGCCTTAAGGATTGCTATGCAGTCCCGGACCGGCATACTAGGTATGTCGCGACTAAGGCGTTCTTTGGAACTAGAATGACAGAAGGATCCTCTGTACAAGAGCACGGGGTTAAAATTCTTACCCAGGTGGACAAGCTCGAGGACCTAAAGGCAGCCTCGACAATGAAACGTACATAGATGTGATCCTTCAGTCACTCCCACCCTCCTTCGACCAATTTATTGTCAATTACAACATGAACGCACTTGAGAAGGGCATTCATGAATTGATCAATATGTTGGTGCAATACGAGGCAACGACCAAAAAGTCCACGGCTTCGGTATTGTTTGGAGGTGCTTCAACTTCCAAAACGAAAGGCAAGGGTGCCAGACGTTGGAAAAAGAAGAAAGGGAAGGGACAAGCCGTCAAAGCAGCTACGAACACTAAGAGTGTTCCCATTGCCAAAGAGGGGAAAGGGAAAGGAAAGGGAAAGGTTGTCACCAAGCAACAGTCGAGGGCATATGACATATGTATCAATTGCCGTGAGAAAGGGCATTGGAAGAGGGAGTGCCCCAAACTCTTCTCGAACCAAGGTATATTTGTGATTGAGGTCAATATGGTCACTAAATCTGCCTCTTGGGTATTAGATACCAGCTGTGGAGCTCACATTTGCAATGATTTGCAGGTGCTGAAAAGAAGCAGAAAACTGGGTAGCGGGGATATGATCCTAAAGCTTGGGAATGGCAAGGCCATCTCGGCAGAAGCAGTAGGATCCGCCACTCTAGTAGTTAGTGATCGTATTAGCATAGAATAAGAGCAAGTTTATTATGTACCCAGTATGATTAAAAACATCATTTTCATTTCATTGTTAGACAATAGTGGTTATGAGTTTATGATCAATAAAAATTGCTTTTATTTGATGAGGTGTGGAATTGCTCATCTACTTGGTACACTTAACAATGGGCTCTATATCTTGCAACAAACGAACTTTGTTCTAAACGCTCAACACAAATGTAAAATAGATAATAACGGGAACGCACGACTGTGGCACGCTGGGCTAGGTCACATATCCCAAGACAGGATGAAAAGATTGGTAGACTCAAAGAACCTAGAGGTAGGGGACTTGAGTGAACTACCAACCTGTGAATCCTATCTAACAGGAAAATGACCAAGAAGCCCTTTGTAGGACAAAGCAGGCTTGCCACAGGTCTGTTGGACTTGGTCCATACAGACGTATGTGGACCACTAAGGACGCAGGCCCAAGGTGGGTTCTCCTACTTCATAACCTTTACCGATGATCATTCACGGTATGGTTATGTTTACCTGATGAGGTACAAGTCTGAAGCTCTTGAGAGGTTTAAAGAATTCAGACTTGAAGTGGAGAACCAAACCAACTGCAAAATTAAAGTCCTACATTCAGACCGAGGCGAAGAATACCTTAGTACCGAGTTCCTTAATTATCTAAAAGAAAATGGTATAATATCTGAATGGACACCTCCCGGGACACCACAAATGAATGGTGTCTCTGAAAGGAGGAATCGAACCCTGTTGGACATGGTTCGATCGATGATGAGTTTTACCAAATTGCCATTGTCTTTTTGGGGCAACGCATTGGAAATAGCGGCCAAGTTGCTTAATTTGGCGCCAACCAGTGTATTGACCCAAACGCCATATGAGATAGCCCCGCATACGTCAAGAGGTTAGTGGGAGATAAGTGAGAATTCAGGTCTAGCTTATGCAGGTTCGTTGGATATCCTAAAGAAACTGCGGGTTATTACTTTTATGACCCTTTGGAACAAAAGGTATTTGTTTCAAGGAATGCAGTGTTCTTGGAACATGGCTTTCCAGAGGATATCCAACCTAATGAACTGATCCTTGAGGAATCAAGTGATGGAAACTAGTCATCAGAGGAAGCCGCGGATTCCTCGCTTAGAGGATTCAGGATAGATACCCGAAGGGCTGACCGACCTCGAGAATTCCAACATGCTAGGCATGAAGGACAGCCTCAGGAACAGCCAGCCCCGGTACCTGAACCGCCAGCTCCTATACAGTCAGTGCCCAAAGTCACCATTGACGTTCCCGTCCTCCGTAGGTCAACTAGAGAGTCCAGACCCAGGGTGACAACTTTTAAGGCTAGGCTTGTAGCTAAAGGGTACACTCAGCGACCCAGGGTCGATTTTGAGGACACCTACTCGCCGGTTGCCATGGCTAAATTCATTTGGATCCTACTCGCCATAGCAGCATGGTATGACTATGAGATATGGCATATGGACGTGAAAATGGCCTTCCTCAATAGTTTTGTTGAGTAAGAGATCTATATGGATCCGCCGGAGGGTTTCACAGTCACTGGAGAAGAACAGAAGGTCTGTCGTCTCCAGAAGTCCATCTATGGCCTCAAACAAGCATCCCGAAGATGGAACATTCGCTTTGATGAAGTGATACGGGGCTATGACTTCATCAAAAACGAATCCGACCCTTGTGTATACAAGAAGGTCAGTGGGAGCTCTATAGTGTTCCTAGTGCTTTATGTGGATGACATTCTACTCATTGGGAATGACGTTAGAATGTTAGGAAACACAAAAGCATGATTGTCAACCCAGTTTTCCATGAAGGACTTGGGTGAAGCCTCCTACATCCTAGGCATCCGGATTGTCAGGGACATATCTAAAAGGATGTTAGGGCTCACCCAAAACTCGTATATGGAGAAAGTCCTAAAGAGATATCGGATGGACAACTCCAAACGAGAATTCCTTCCCATGAGGCATGGGATCAAGTTATCCAAGAAACAGTCCCCGCAGACTGATGAGGAACTTGAAAGGATGAAAGTCATCCCCTATGCTTCTGCCGTAGGTAGCATCCAATATGCGGCCCACTGCACCAGGCCTGACATTGCTTACGCTTTGAGCGCGACAAGCAGATATCAGTCTTGTGCGGGAGAGGCACATTGGAATGTTGTTAAGGGCATCCTTAAGTACCTAAGGAGGACTAAGGAAATGTTCTTAGTCTATGGCAATGGAGAACTGATCCTGGAAGGCTTTAGCGACGCTGGCTTCCAGTCTGATGACGATGATGCCAAGTCTCAATCGGGTTATGTATTCAGACTCAATGGAGGAGCAGTGGCTTGGAAAAGTTCCAAGCAAGCAACCTCTGCTGACTCCACCACTGAGGCCAAATACATAGCAGCTTCAGAAGCTGCCAAGGAAGCGGTCTGGATGAGAAACTACATCCAAGAGTTTGGTGTGGTACCTAGCATCGCCGAGCCCGTTGTCATCTTTTGTGATAACAACGGTGCAATAGCGCAAGCAAAGGAACCGAGATCAAAGCCCTTCGATCGGACCAAGGATGAGATTATTTGAGCGGTAAGTTTGTTGATTATCTAAAAGAGAATGGGATTCTCTCTCAGTGGACCCCTCCTGGAACACCACAACTTAATGGTGTGTCTGAAAGGAGGAATCGGACCTTGTTGGACATGGTCCGATCCATGATGAGTTTTACCGAACTCCCCTTATCCTTCTGGGGATACGCTCTTGAGACGGCGGCCAAAGTTTTGAACTTAGCGCCATATAAGAAGATATCCCAGACGCCATATGAGATATGGCATGGCAAGCCTGCCTCCTATAGATACTTGAAAGTGTGCGGTTGCCCCGCATATGTCAAGAGGTTAGTAGGAGATAAACTAGATTCGAGGTCTAGTTTATGCAGGTTCATTGGGTATCCAAAATAAATTTTGGGGGTAATATTTCTATGATCCCTCCGAGCAAAAGGTTTTTGTCTTGCGAAACACAGTGTTCTTGGGAAAGGGTTTTCCATCAGATAGTCGACGCGATGAGGTACTCCTTGAGGAATCAAGTGAGGTACCCCATGAGGCGGCAGTGACATCTGAGCCGGTAGTTCCCATTGATAATGTTCCAGTGCTCCGTAGGTTGGCCAGAGTATCCCAAGCACCTGATAGGTATGGATTTCTGGGCCTGACCGGTCAGTTGGATAATGATCCAAAGACGTATGGAGAAGCGATGTCAGACATCGATTCGCATAGTGGCTTAAGGCTATGAAATCCGAAATGGACTCAATGGGTACAAACCAGGTTTGGACTCTAGTGGACCCACCCAAAGGGGTAAAACCCGTAGGGTGTAAATGGGTCTACAAACGTAAGCTTGGAGCTGACGGGGAGGTTACAACCTTCAAAGCCAGGCTTGTGGCAAAGGGTTACACTCAGCGACCCGGGGTCAATTTCAAGAAAACCTACTCGCCCGTAGCAATAGCTAAGTCCATTCGGATACTGCTTGCCATACCAGCATGGTATGACTATGAAATATGGCAGATGGACGTGAAAACCACCTTCCTCAACGGTTTCGTAGAGGAAGAGATCTACATGGATCAACAGGAAGGTTTCACATCTGTTGGAGAAAAGCAGAAGGTCTGCCGTCTCCAAAGGTCTATCTATGGCCTCAAACAAGCTTCCCGAAGCTGGAACATACGTTTTGATGAAGGCATACAGGGATATGATTTCATCAAGAACGAGTCTGATCCTTGTGTATACAAGATGATCAGTGGGAGCTCGGTTGTGTTTGTAGTGCTTTACGTGGATGACATCTTGCTGATTGGGAATGATGCTAAGATGTTGGGAACCACTAAAGCTTGGTTGTCAACACAATTCTCTATGAAGGATATGGGCGAGGCATCCTACATCCATGGAATCAAGATCTACAGGGATAGATCTAGAAGGATGTTAGGAATGGCCCAGTCCTCGTACATTGAGAAAGTGTTGAAGAGATTCAAGATGGAGAACTCAAAACGAGGATTCCTTCCTATGAGGAATGGAATTAAGTTATCCAAGAAGCAGTCTCCTAAGACTGATGAGGAGCTTAACGGATGTTGGACATTCCCTATGCTTCAGCCGTAGGCAGCATTCAGTACGATGTCCAGTACACTACACCTGATGTGGCTTTTGCTTTGAGCGTGACTAGTTGATATCAATCGTGTGCCGAGGAGGCACACTGGAGTGCGGTCAAGACTATCTTGAAGTACCTGAAAAGAACTAAGGACATGTTCTTGATCTATGGTGGTGGAGAGTTGATACTGGAAGGCTATACCGACGCTAGCTTCTAGTCGGATGAAGATGATGCCAAGTCTCAGTCTGATTTTGTGTTCAGACTAAATGTTGGCGTGGTTGCTTGGAAGAGTTCCAAGCAGGCTACCACAGCGGGCTCCACCACAAAGTCTGAATACATAGCAGCTTCGAAAGCTACTAAGGAGGCGGTTTGGATGAAGAGCTACATCCAAGATTTGGGTGTAGTACCTAGCATCGCTGAGCCAGTGGTTATCTTCTGCGATAACAACGAAGCCATAGCGCAAGCAAAGGAACCGAGATCTCATCACCGATCCAAGCACATGCTTAGACGCTACCATCTGCTCAGAAAGATGGTTAGCAGGGGTGACGTTCGGATGGACCGAGTCAGCTCCACAGAAAATATAGCAGATCCACTTGCTAAGCCCGTGTCGCATGTTATCCATACTCAGCATCTGGATAAGATGGGTTTGAGGTCAATGGGTGATTGGCTTTAGGTCAAGTGGGAGATTGTTAGAATAGGTGACCAGAAAGCCAATAGGTTTGGCGTTTTGTAACCTATTTGACAACTTGATGTAAATTTAATATTATGTGATAAATAAAATGAGTGTTCGTCACCAATAGTACCTTCTTTGTTGTGCTCATTTTACATATGTTAAAACGGTGTTTTACTTATATCGCAACAAAGCCCACAGACCACAATTAACAACTCATGCAGTTGGACCACACATTGGATGGTGGTCATGAAACTAACTGATTAAGAGTTGGGTTTGAAACGTTCCAAGTCAAGGACCTCGAGACAGGGCATCGAGAGTCCTATAGAGACTTGCATCAAGAGTTGTGTTCATTGGATGAGTGTCGTATTTCATCGACGACAAGCGTGGGACGCCTACACGATCTTGATGGGTTGGTCGACTGGGTCGAGCCGACTGGACTGACTCGGGGGGATCATCATATGAAAGCATTGGAGACTTGGTCGGTATGATTGGATTTCCCCAATTTCGATAGTATGGGAATAGTCCTCAAACTTGAGGAACCTTGACAGTCACGTGCACAGGATGGTTGTATCTTGGATCTGGCGAGAGGTGATCATTCTGTAAGATGATCATTATAAGCCTTGTCCAGTGCAATCAGAATGTGTATCACGGTGGGTTACAAAAAGAGGATCTGTCCCCTGTCAGTATGTGATAGAGTTATCTCCTATGCACTCGGAGACACGTTCATGTTGTTTAAAGTTGTGGCAACAGTGGTTGTTCGAACTGGGAATGATTTCCTGTGTCGACGCCCAATTCCATACCCTAGACTAAGGCTGGGAGACGGTAGATGGAAGGATCGTACCCATACAGAATCGGCGCCTAAATGTTCACGCCAATATTCACCTAGTCTCTAGTGCCATGGGCCGTTGCTAGACGGCCACCCATGGTAACGGGCCCTTGTGGGACACGGGCTCAAGTTTAGCTGAGGGTGAACCTAAAGGGACACACACAAATCACCGAGAAGGTTGAGAGATTGACTTGGAATCAATTTCGAAGGATGAATAAGTAATTGGATTACTTAAGGGATTGTCCATTGGATGGACCGGCCGATATTGTATCGGGCTCTCGTTTAATCGGTAAATGGGATTTATCGATTAAATATGGAAAGTTGAGATGTTGGATCTTTGGATTAAATTAAAAGATCAACGGAAATTATTTAAGTGGACATTAGATTAAATTAGATAAAATTTTGGGTTCGTCGTAATTGGATTACGATAAAACCCGGTCCATTAAATTTTGATCCAAGAGGAGAATTAATTCCTATTTTGGAATAGGAAGAATATGGATTTTTGTCCTAAATAAGCATGGCCGAAAATGCTACCTTGGAGGGAGCAAAATTCCGCCATGTTGGATGCTAGGTGGTAGTTGACTTGTCTCTTTTGGTAATAGACAAATCAACTCCAATCAAGCCCTTCCCTTTTGGTATAATTTGATCATACCTTAAAAGTTGGTAGGCTTGATTGAAGAATTAATGGTGATTGATTGAGATGTATCTAGACATCCTTGGATGAACCTAGACACATTCCAATAATCAAATTAATTATGTATATATATGAGTATATACTAACACCTATGCAAGAGATTTCATAATTCATCTTTTCTAGGAAAAGAAGACTAAAAATCGGCCACTCCTCTCTCTCAAACTTTCGGCCCTCTCTCCCTCTCTTACTAGTGTTCTTCGTTTGATCTTGGATCAAAAGGGAAGAACAAAGTAAGTTTAAGAACAACACTAATCCATAGTGTTTATCTTCTTAAACTGATTCCTTCTAAACCCGTTTTCTTCTAGCAAGGAAAACGTGAGTTTCTTCCGATGTGGTGTGGATCACCTTTGGAGAGTTCATACGTTTGAACTTGGTGAAAATTCTGAAGAAGGAACAAAGCAAGTAGCCGCGCACACGTGAAAACAAAAAAGGTTACGGTTAACTACGCTTTCGTAGATTTCTACTTCATCTATGCCCTATGTACAATGTGCGCTTTATGTCGATACCAAGGGTACACCCCTTGGGATTACGTTTGTTTACTTGTTTAAATTTACGTATTCTTCATGCTTCTCGCTTCCGCTCGCGCTCCCGAGTAGATCCGCTTGTCCTTCGTGCCTAATACTCCACGCAATCGTAGGAAACACCTAGTGTTTCCATTCGTTCTCATTGATTGATACATGATTCATTTCTAGCTATAGTTATATTCGCTTTAGCTCTAATAATCAAGGTTAAAGCCACACTTCGATTATACGACCAGAACTCAATCTTATTCAACACAAAAATGCACTAGGATTATATCTAGTACGCTCTTATGAGCCATCGTCTCAGCTTAGTACATTCGCGCAATGAAAAACTCCTTTAAATGAATTTAGACATTGATGCGCTTTTATCTTTGCTTGATCTAGGGCCTGGTGAACCTTAGTAATCAATCGTACGTGCAGATACATGCCTAATACTGCACACAATCATAGGAAACACCAAGTGTTTCCAGTCATTATCATTAATTGTTACATTATTCATTTCTGGCTATAGTTATATTCGCTTTGGCTCTAATAGTCAATGTTAAACCCACTCATCGATTATACGACTAGGACTCCAGCCTATTCAATACAAAAATGCATTAGGATTATATATAGTACACTCTTAGGAGCCATCGCCTCAGGTTAGTACATTTAGACATTCATGCACTTTTATCTTTACTTGATACGTGATTCATTTCGGGCTATAGTTATATCCGCTTTGGCTCTAATACTCAAGGTTAAACACACACTTCAATTATACGACCTGGACTCTAGCTTATTCAACACAAAAATGCATTAGGATTACATGTAGTACACTCTTAGGAGCCATCGTCTCAGCTTAGTATATTCGCGCAACGACAAATTCCTTTAAACGAATTTAGACATTGATGCACTTTTATCTTTGCTTGATCAAGGCCCTGGTGAATCTTAGTAATCAACCGTATGTGCGGATACATGCCTAATACACCACATAATCGTAGGAAACACCAAGTGTTTCCAGTCCTTATCATTAATTGTTACATGATTCATTTCTGGTTATAGTTATATTTGCTTTGGCTCTAATAGTCAAGGTTAAACCCACACATTGATTATACGACTAGGACTCCAGCTTATTCAACATAAAAATGCATTGGGATTATATCTAGTACACTCTTAGAAGCCATTGTCTCAGCTTGGTACATCCATGCAATGACAAAAACCTTTAAATGAATTTGGACATTCATGCACTTTAATCTTTGCTTGATCGAGGGCCTGGTGAATCTTAGTAATCAATCTTATGTGCGGATACATGCCTAATACTCCACACAATCGTAGGAGACATATGTTTCAGGTCCTTATCATTCATAGATACATAATTCATTTCTGGCTATAGTTATATTATGGCTCTAATAATCAAGGTTAAAGCCACACTTCGATTATACAACTATGACTCCAGCGTATTCAACACATAAATGAACTAGGATTACATCTAGCACAATCTTAAGAGCCATCGTCTCAGCTTAGTACATTTGCACAACGACAAACTCCTTTAAATGAATTTAGACATTCATACACTTTTATATTTGCCAAATCGAGGGCCTAGTATTAGTAATCAATCGTACGTGCAGATACATGCCTAATATTCCACACACTCGTCGGAAACACCTAGTGTTTCCAGACCTTAAAATTAATTGGAACATGATTCATTTCTGGCAATAGTTATATTTGTTTTGGCTCTAATAGTCAAGGTTAAACCCACACTTCGAACATACGACTAAGACTCCAGCTTATTCAACACAAAAATGCATTAGGATTACATCTAGTACACTCTTAGGAGCCATCGTGTCAACTTAGTATATTTGCGCAATGACAAACACCTTTAATCGAATTTAGACATTGATGCACATTTATCTTTGCTTGATTGAGGCCATGGTGAATCATAGTAATCAATCGTACGTGCGGATTCATGCCATTTACTCTGCAGAATCGTAGGAAACACCTAGTGTTTCCATTCCTTATCATTGATTCATACATGATTCGTTACGGGCTATAGTTATATTCGTTTTGGCTCTAATAATCAAGGTTAAAGCCACACTTCGATTGTAGGACTGGACTCAAGCTTATTCAACACAAAAACGCACTAGGATTACATGTAGTACACTCTTAAGATCCATCATCTCAGCTTAGTACATTCGCACAATCATAAACTCCTTTAAACGAATTCAGACATTGATACACTTTTATCTTTTCTTGATCGAGGCCCTGGTGAATCTTAGTAATCAATTGTATGTGCGGATACATACCAAATACTCCACACAATCATAGGAAACACCTATTGTTTCCATTCCTTATCATTGATTGATACATGATTCATTTCTCGCTATAGTTATATTCTCTTTGGCTCTAATAATCAAGGTTAAAGCCACTCTTAAATTATACAACTAGGACACCAGCTTATTCAACACAAAATTGCACTAGCATTATATCTAGAACGCTCTTAGGAGCCATCGTCTCAGCTTAGTACATTCGCGCAACGACAAACTCCTTTAAATGAATTTAGACATTGATGCACTTTTATCTTTGCTTGATCGAGGGCCTGGTGAATCTTAGTGATCAATCGTACGTGTGGATACATGCCTAATACTGCACACAATCGTAGGAAACACCTAATGTTTCAAGTCCTTATAATTTATTGATGCATGATTCATTTCTAGCTATAGTTATATTCGATTTGGCTCTAATAATCAAGGTTAAAGTCACATATCGATTATACGACTAGGACTCCAACTTATTCAATAAAAAAATACACTAGGATTGCATCTAGTACACTCTTAAGAGCCATCGTCTCAGCTTAGTACATTCGTGCAACAACAAACTCCTTTAAATGAATTTAGACTTTCATGCACTTTTATCTTTGCCTAATCGAGGGCCTAGTGTTAGTAATCAATCGAACGTGAGGATACATGCCTAATACTCCATACAATCGTAGGGAAAACCTAGTGTTTCCAGTCCTTATCATTGATTGATACATGATTCATTTCTGGCTATGGTTAAATTTACTTTGCTCTATTGATCAAGGTTAAAGCCACTCTTCGATTATACGACTATGACACCAGCTTATTTAATAGAAAAATGCACTAGGATTATATCTAGTATGTTCTTACGAGCCATCGTCTCAGCTTAGTACATTTGCGCAACGACAAACTCCTTTAAACAAATTTACACATTCATGCACTTTTATCTTTGCTTGATCGAGCGTCTGGTGAATCTTAGTAATCAATCGTACGTGCGGATACATGCCTAATACTCCACCCAATCATAGGAAATACCTAGTGTATCCAGTACTTATCATTGATTGATACATGACTCATTTCGGGTTATAGTTATATTTGCTTTGGCTCTATTAGTCAAGGTTAAACACACACTTCGATTATACGACAAGGACTCCAGCTTATTCAACACAAGAAAGCATTAGGATTACATCTAATACACTCTTAGGAGCCATCGTCTCAGCTTAGTATATTCGCACAATGACAAACACCTTTAATCGAATTTAGACATTGATGCACATTTATCTTTGCATGATCGGCGCCATGGTGAATCTTAGTAACCAATCGTACATGCGGATTCAGGCCTAATACTCCACAGAATTATAGGAAACACCTAGTGTTTCTATTCCTGATCATGCATTCATACATGATTCATTTCAGCCTATAGTTATATTCATTTTGGCTCTAATAATCAAGGTTAAAGCCACACTATAATTGTACGACTAGGACTCAAGCTTATTCAACACAAAAATGCACTAGGATTACATGTAGTACACTCTTAGGATCCATCATCTCAGCTTAGTATATTCGCGCAATGATAAACTCCTTTAAAAGAATTTAGACATTGATGCACTTTTATCTTTTCTTGATCGAGGCCCTAGTGAATCTTAGTAATCAATTGTACGTGCGGATACATGCCTAATACTCAACACAATCGTAGGAAACACCTATCGTTTCCATTCCTTATCATTGATTGATACATGATTCATTTCTGGCTATAGTTATATTCGCTTTGGGTCTAATAATCAAGGTTAAAGTCACACTTCAATTATACGACTAGGACACCAGCTTATTCAACATAAAATTGCACTAGCATTATATCTAATACGCTCTTAGCAGTCGTCGTCTCAGCTTAGTACATTCGCAACGACAAACTCCTTTAAACGAATTTAGACATTGATGCACTTTTACTTTGCTTGCTCGTGGGCCTGGTGAATCTTAGTTATCAATTGTACGTGCGGATACATGCCTAGTACTGCACATAATCGTAGGAAACACCTAATGTTTCAGGTCCTTATCATTTATTGATACATGATTCATTTCTGGCTATAGTTATATTCGTTTTGGCTCTAATAATCAAGGTTAAAGCCACACATCGATTATACGACTAGGACTCCAGCTTATTGAACAGAAAACTACACTAGGATTGCATCTAGTGCACTCTTAAGAGCCACCGTCTCAGCTTAGTACATTCGTGCAACGACAAACTCCTTTAAATAAATTTAGACATTCATGCACTTTTATCTTGGCCTAATCGAGGGCCTAGTGTTGGTAATCAATGATACGTGAGCATGCCCAATACTCCACACAATCATAGGAAACACCTAGTGTTTTCAGTCCTTTTCATTGATTGATACCTGATTCATTTCTGGCTATAGTTAAATTCGCTTTGCTCTATTGATCAAGGTTAAAGCCACACTTCGATTATACGACTATGACTCCAGCTTATTCAACAGAAAAATGCACTAGGATTATATCTAGTACATTCTTACGAACCATCGTCTCAGTTTAGTACATTCGCGCAACGACAAACTCCTTTAAACGAATTTAGACATTCATGGACTTTTATCTTTGCTTGATCGAGCACCTGGTGAATCTTAGTAATCAATCATACGTGTGGATACATGCCTAATACTCCACACAATCATAGGAAACACCTCGTGTATCCAGTCCTTATCATTGATTGATACATGATTCATTTCGGGTTATAGTTATATTCGCTTTGGCTCTATTAGTCAAGGTTAAACAGACACTTCGATTATACGACTAGAAATCCATCTTACTGAACACAAAAATGCATTGGGATTATATCTAGTACACTCTTAGGAGCCATCGTCTCAGCTTAGTGCATTCGCGCAACGACAAACTCGTTAAATGAATTTAGACATTGATGCACTTTTATCTTTAGATCGAGGGCCTGGTGAATCTTAGTAATCAATCGTACGTGCGGATACATGCCGAATACTCCACACAATCGTAGGAAACACCTAATTTTTCAGGTCCTTATCATTTATTGATACATGATTCATTTCTGGCCATAGTTATATTCGCTTTGGCTCTAATAATCAAGGTTATGAAGGAAAGCAGATCGGCTTGAAAAAGCGAAAGCTTGGAGCCGATGGAGAGATATCGACCTTTAAGGCCCGAGTGATAGCGAAAGGCTACACTCAAAGGCCTGGTGTGGACTTTGAGGAGACCTATCGCCCGTTGCTATGGCCAAGTACAAAAGGATCTTACTTGCCATAGTTGCGTATTATGACTATGAGATATTGCAAATGGATGTGAAAACTGCATTCCTTAATGGATTCATTGAGGAAGAAATCCATATGGACTAGCCACAAGGTTTTAAATCCAAATGAGAAGAGCAAAAAGTTTGTAAAATCCAGAGGTCCATTTATGGGCTCAAACAGGCATCCCAAAGTTGGAACATTCGTTTTGATAAGGTTATAAAATGTTATGACTTCATCAAGAACGAATATGATCCATGTGTATATAAAAAGGTTAGTAGGAGCTCTATTATGTTCCTCGTGCTTTATGTGGATGATATTTTACTCATCGGGAATGGTGTTAAAATGTTAGGTGACACTAAAGCATGGTTATCTACTCAATTCTCCATGAAGAACTTGGGTGAAGCTTCCTATATTCTTGGGATAAAGATCTACATAGATAGATCTAAAAAAATGTTAGGAATGACCCAAGTCTCGTACATGATAAAGTCTTGAAAAGGTTCAAGATGGATGAATCAAAAAGGGGTTTTCTTCCCATGAGGCATGGATTAAACTCTCCAAGACTCAGACTCCCAAGACTGATGAGGAAGTTAAGGAAATATCAGAAATTCCCTATGCTTCTGCTGTTGGCAGCATACAATATGTTGTTCAATGTACGAGGCCTGATATAGCTTACGCTCTAAGTGTTACAAGTCGTTATCAGGCATTTGCCGACCACGATCACTAGACTGCTGTCAAAAATATCCTTAAGTACTTGAGAAGAACTAGGGATTTATTTCTGGTGTACAGTGATGGATAATTGATATTGGAAGGGTATACCGATGCCAGCTTCCAATCGGATGTGGACGATACTAAGTCTCAATCTGGTTCACTGAATTGACTCGTAGGGGTTTCCATACGGAAGCCCTATACGGAAAGATCGGTAAGACTAGAACTCCTAGGCTACGATAGTGCACTAACTAGTCCTCAGATTTGAGGTTCCACAGTAACCTTGTGCATAGGACGGCTATGACTTGATCATATCCAATGTGGTCTTAGGTTTCATCCTGGATCACTATATGGTCATGTTTCAGACATAGTTGAAGCATGCATGGAGGTTGGTGAGTTCTAAGATAGGATCTGCGACTTATCATGAGATGATAACGAACCTCCTATATTCTCTACATTATGCGATCCTCGAAGCCCATGGCCATAGCTGTTGATCAAATAGGAGTAAGGGTTTTTCCTATATTGATAAATTGGAAGCATAACTTGAAGAGTAGATACATAGACATCAAACTCGATAATGGAAACCGGTAACTAATTCCATGCCCTAGACTTCGATCAGGAGATTAGTAGCGGAGGGATCATATCTACATGGTACGTGTAGCTCACAGGTTCACACAATAATTCACCTATTCTCTAGTGCCATGGACCATTGCTAGATGTCCACCCATGGTGACGGGTACCCTCCGATTAAAGAGTTAATTGAGGGTGATTAATTTGGACTTATATTTAAGATTAATCTATTTGAGCTTCAAAATTAATTAATTAGATTAATTAATTTGGGTTTATATTTAATTGAAGAATTAAATATCATGGGCTAAATAATTAATTGGGAATTAATTAAAACTGGACTTAGTCCAATTGAAAATTAAGATAAAGCCCAAGACCTTAGCCCAAGCCCACAAGACAAGATTCATTGAACATAGACATGACTTATTTTTATCTTTAGATGAAGAAGAAAATATGAGTCATGCTAAAATTGTCTATAAAAAAGACATGTAAAAGAAGAAAATGTAAGTCATGTTAAAACTTGTCTATAAAGAAGACAAGTGTAAAAGGAGAAAAGATGAGTTGTGCTAGAACTTGTCTATGAAGAAGACAAGTGTTATCTAAGATCAAGACAAAAGGGCTTGTCTACATTCATTATATCTAGAACAAAGAAACACCTATAAAAAGGTGCAGAAGACGAGATTTACATACTATATTTTTTACATACAAAGATACAAAAACTCTTATTTTCCTTCAAAGCTAGAAAGTGTAGCTTTCACTTTAGCATTGGTCTTAGTTCTTTATATAATAATTATTCTTATTTGAAGTAATCTAAATAAAATAATAAATAAAAGATTTTTTTTAGAATTAGTAGGATCCTATATGCTAACCACGAATTGAAAATTTTAATAAATAATAAATTAGGCTTGTATTTGAGATAAATTAAAAGCATTAATAAATAAATTTTAAAAGTAAAAATTTTGCTTTACTAAATTATGGCTGTATTTTCAGATAAATTAAAAGCATCATAAATAAATTTTAAATTATAGAAAGTTTTCTTTACTATTAAATTCTTTGAAATTTTTCACAAATAACATTTAGAAAATTTCAATATTAATAATTTTAACATTTTGTCATACGGAATAAAAAGAATTCGAGTTAATTAAACTAAAAATTTAACCAATTTTATTTTTATATACATAATCAGTTATGTTTTAAATTATATATTTGAGAAAATTTTACAGTGAACAAAACAACAAATAAAATAAAAGAATTCAATACAAACAAAAAGTATATAATTTAATACAATTGCCCATTACTTTCGATTTTCCATTTTCTTAAAATTATTTCACATTAATAAACTAACGGACAGAAACAATCATTCAATGTAAATTTAATAAAATTGACCACAAAGAGATTATTTTTATTTTTATATTTATTTTTCAATGTAAAATAAATTCTACCAAAAAACATATTATTTTTTATTTAACTATGTTTTAAATTATATTTATACATTGTTTTTTTAATAAATATTTACAACAATTTAAATTATAAAAATTTGCTTTATTATAAATAATTAGTTCTTTATATAATAACTATTCTTAAATGAAGTAATCTAAATAAAATAATAAATAAAAGACTTTTTTTACAATTAGTAGGATCCTATATGCCAACCACGAAGAGAAAAATTTAATAAATAATAAATTAGGCCTGTATTTTAGATAAATTAAAAGCATAATAAATAAATTTTAAAAGTAGAAATTTTGCTTTACTGTTAAATTCTTTAAAAATTTTCTTTAATTTATAAATAAAAATAGTACTATAATTTCAATATTAATAATTTTAACATTTTGTCATACTGAATAAAAATAATTGGAGTTAATTAAACTAAAAATTTGACCACAAAGAGATTATTTTTATTTTTATATACATAATCAATTATATTTTAAATTATATATTTGAGAGAAACAACAAATAAAATAAAAGAATTCAATACAATGTAACAAAAAGTAATAAAATAATTTAACCGATTCCTTTCAATTTTCCATTTTTTTAAAATTATTTCAGATTAATAAACTAACGGACAGAAAGAATCATCAATATAAATTTAATAAAATTGACCACAAAGAGATTATTTTTGTTTTTATATTTATTTTTCAATGTAAAATAACAAAAAACAAATTATTTTTTATTTTTATATACACAATACATTATGTTCTAAGTTAAATTTATACATTATTTTTTTAATAAATATTTACAACAAATTAATTTATAAAAATTTTCTTTATCATAAATAATTTATTCTTTATATAATAATTATTCTTATTTGAAGTAATCTAAATAAAATAATAACTAAATTTTTTTTTTTTACAATTAGTAGGATCCTATATTCTAACCACGAATAGAAAAATTTAATAAATAATAAATTAGGCTTGTATTTGAGATAAATTAAAAGCATAATAAATAAATTTTAAAAGTAAAAGTTTTCCTTTACTGTTAAATTCTTTGAAATTTTTCTTTAATTTAGTACATACAGTATAATAAATAATAAATTATGGCTGTATTTCAGAAAAATTAAAAGCATAATAAATAAATTTTAAATTATAGAAAGTTTGTTTTACTATTTAATTCTTTGAAATTTTTCTTTAATTTAGTACATATAATATTAGTATATTTATTATTTTTGCATATGAGAAAATTTTTAACCTCTTGATGTTGAATTACTTTAATAAATAAATTAATTTTTTTAATAAATTTAATAACTTTAACATTTTGTCATACGAAATAAAAAGAATTGGAGTTAATTAAACTACAAATTTGATCTAATATACGTTTTAAATTATATATTAGAGAAAATTTTATAGTGAACTAAACAACAAATAAAATAAAACAATTCAATAATACAAATTGCCCATTCCTTCCGATTTTCCATTTTTCTAAATTATTTCACATTAATGAACTACCGGACAGAAAGAATCACACAATGTAAATTTAATAAGATTGACCACAACGAGATTATTTTTACTTTTATATTTATTTTTCAATGTAAAATAAATTATACCAAAAACAGATTATTTTTCATTTTTATATACATAATAAATTATGATTTAAATTATTTTTAAATATTATTTTTTTAATAAATATTTACAACAAATTAAATTATAAAAATGTTCTTTATCATAAATAATTAGTTCTTTATATAATAATTTTTCTTATTTGTAGTAATCTAAATAAAATAATAAATAAAAGATTTTTTTTACAATTAGTAGGATCCGCTTGTATTTGAGATAAATTAAAAACATAATAAATACTGTTAAATTTTTTGAAATTTTTCTTTAATTTAGTACATACAGTATAATAAGTAATAAATTACGGCTGTATTTCAGATAAATTAAAAGCACAATAAATAAATTTTGAATTATAGAAAGTTTGCTTTACAATTAAATTCTTTGAAAATTTTCTTTAATTTAATATATATAACATTAGTATATTTAATATTTTTGTATTTGAGAAAAATTTTAACCTCTAGTTGTTGAATTACTTTAATAAATAAAATAATTTTTTTAATAAATTTAATGGAATAATGATTTTAAATAAATATTTTACCACAAATCGTACTTTATTTATTTATTAATCACAAATAACATTTAGAAAATTGGCAAACTCAATTGGAGTTAAAGAGACAACTATTCAGTAATATAAATACACAATGGGAGTAATAAATAATAAAAGTAAACTCACATAAAATAAAACATGCACCTTATGGTCCATATAAATAAAAATAGTACTATAATTTCAATAAAAACAATTGAAGTTAATTAAACTACAAATTTGTCCACAAAGAGATTATTTTTATTTTTATATACATAATCAATAATATTTTAAATTATATATTTGAAAAAAATTTACAGTGAACGAAACAACAAATAAAATAAAAGAATTCAATACAATGTAACAAAAAGTAATAAAATAATTTAATACAATTGCCCATTCCTTTTGATTTTTCATTTTTTTTAAAATTATTTCACATTAATAAACTAACTGACTCAATGTAAATTCAATAAAATTGACCAAAAAGAGATTATTTTTATTTTTATATTTATTTTTCAATGTAAAATAAATTACACCAGAAACAGATTATTTTTTATTTTTATATACATAATAAATTATGTTTTCAATTATATTTAAACATTATTTTTTTTTAATAAATATTTACAAATTTATATAATAATTATTCAAATTCTTCTTTAGTTCATACAGTATAATAAACAATAAATTGTGGTTGTATTTCAGATAAATTAAAAGCACAATAAACAAATTTTAAATTATAGAAAGTTTGCTTTACTATTAAATTCTTTGAAATTTTTCTTTAATTTAGTACGTATAATATTAGTATATTTAATATTTTTGTACTTGAAAAAAAATTTAACCTCTTGATGTTGAATTACTTTAATAAATAAATTAATTTTTTTAATAAATTTAATGGACTAATGATTTTAAATAAATATTTTACCACGAATCATATTTTTTTATTTATTTATGTTCTTCACAAATAGCACTTAGAAAATTAGCAAACTCCTGGCATTTATTTGAGTTAAAGAGACGACATATTCAGTAATATAAATACACAATGGGTAATAAATAATAAAATAAAACATGCCACCTTATGATCCATATAAATAAAAATAGTACTATAATTTCAATATTAATAATTTTAACATTTTGTCATACGGAATAAAAAGAATTGGAGTTAATTAAACTACAAATTTACCCACAAAGAAATTATTTTTATTTTTATATACATAATCAATTATATATTTTCTCAACAAATAAAATAAAAGAATTCAATACAATGTAACAAAAAGTAATAAAATAATTTAATACAATTGCCCATTCCCATTCAATTTTCCATTTTTTTCAATGATTTGACCACAAAGAAAGTAATTTTATTTTTATATTTATTTTTCAATGTAAAATCAATTATACCAGAAACAGATTATTTTTTATTGTTAAATTATATCCAAACATTATTTTTTTAATAAATATTTACAACAAATTAAATCATAAAAATCTGCTTTATCATGAATAATTAATTCTTTATATAATAATTATTCTTATTTGAAGTAATCTATATAAAATAATAAATAAAAGATTTTTTTTGACAATTAGTAGAATATGCTAACCACAAATAGCAAAATTTAATAAATAATAAATTAGGCTTGTGTTTGAGATAAATTAAAAGCATAATATATAAATTTTAAAAGTAAAAATTTTACTTTACTGTTAAATTCTTTAAAATTTTTCTTTAATTCAGTACATACAGTATAATAAACAATAAATTATGGTTATATTTCAAATAAATTAAAAGCATAATAAATATATTTTAAATTATAGAAAGTTTGATTTACTATTAAATTCTTTGAAATTTTTCTATAATTTAGTACATATAATATTAGTATATCTAATATTTTTGTATTTGAGAAAAGTTTTAACCTCTGAATTACTTTAATAAATAAAATAATTTTTTTAATAAATTTAATGGAATAATGATTTTAAATAAATATTTTACCACAAATCATATTTTTTTTATTTATTAATGTTGTTCACAAATAACATTTAGAAAATTGGCAAACTCCTCCTGTATTGAAGTTAAAGAGACAACTATTCAGTAATATAAATACACAATGGGAGTAATAAATAATAAAAGTAAACTCACATAAAATAAAAATAGTACTCTAATTTCAATATTAATAATTTTAACATTTTGACATACGGAATAAAAAGAATGAAGTTAATTAAACTACAAATTTGAACACAAAGAGATTATTTTTATTTTTATATACATTATCAATTATATTTTAAATTATATATTTGATTTACATCAATGTAACAATAAGTGATAAAATAATTTAACACAATTGCCCATTCCTTCGATTTTCCATTTTTTTAAATTATTTCACACAGAAAGAATTGTAAATTTAATAAGATTGACCACAAAGAGATTATTTTTACTTTTATATTTAAACAGATTATTTTTTATTTTTATATACATAATAAATTATGTTTTAAATTATATTTAAACATTATTTTTTTAATAAATACTTACAACAAATTAAATTACAAAAATTTGCTTTATCATAAATAATTAGTTCTTTATATAATAATTATTCTTATTTGAAGTAACCTAAATAAAGTAATAAATAAAAAATATTTTTTACAATTAGTAGGATCCTATATGCTAGCCATGATTACAAAAACTTAATAAATAATAAATTAGGCTTGTATATTAGATAAATTAAAAGGCATAATAAATAAATTTTAAAAGTAGAAATTTTGCTTTACTGTTAAATTCTTTGAAATTCTCCTTTAATTTTGGCATTTATTGGAGTATAAAGAGACATGCCATCTTATGGTCCATATAAATAAAAATAGTACTATAATTTCAATATTAATATTTAACATTTTGTCATACGGAATAAAAAGAATTGGAGTTTCACATTAATAAACTAAAAAACAGAAGATTGACCCCAAAGGGATTATTTTTATTTTTATGTTTATTTTTCAATGTAAAATAAATTAATTATTCTTTAGTTTTATCTTTTTAATAAACAACAAATTAAATTATAAAAATTTGCTTTATCATAAATAATTAGTTCTTATTCTTATTTGAAGTAACCTAAATAAAATAATAAATAAAAAATATTTTTTACAATCAGTAGGAATATGCAAGCCACGATTAGAAAAACTTAATAAATAATAAATTAGGCTTGTATATTAGATAAATTAAAAGCATAATAAATAAATTTTAAAAGTAGAAAATTTGCTTTGCTGTTAAATTCTTTGAAATTCTCCTTTAATTTAGTACATACATAATAAATAATAAATTATGGCTGTATTCCACATAAATTAAAAACATAATAAATAAATTTTAAATTATAGAAAGTGTGCTTTCCTATTAAATTCTTTGAAATTTTTCTTTAATTTAGTACAAATAATATTAGTATATCTAATATTTTTGTATTTGAGAAAAATTTTAACCTCTTGATGTTGAATTACTTTAAAAAATAAATTATTTTTTTTAATAAATTTAATGAAATAATGATTTTAAATAAATATTTTACCAGAAATCATATTTTTTTATGTATTAATGTTGATCATAAATAACAGTTAGAAAATTGGCAAACTCCTCCTAGCATTTATTGGAGTTTTAATAAACGTAAATCACATAAAATAAAACATGCCATCAGTCCATATAAATAAAAATAGTACTATAATTTCAATATTAATATTTAACATTTTGTCATACGGAATAAAAAGAATTGGAGTTTAAATTTGACCACAAAGATTGTTTTAAATTATATATTTGAGAAAATTTTACATTGAAAGCAACAAATAAAATAAAAGAATTCAATACAATGTAACAAAAAGTAATAAAATAATTTAAAACATATCCTATATTTATTTATTAAAGTAATTCAACATCAAGAGGTTAAAATAAATATTTTACCAGTAATCATATTTTTTTTATTTATATAAATATACAATGGGAGTAATAAATAATAAAAGCAAACTCACATAAAATAAAACATGCCACCTTATGATTCATATAAATAAAAATAGTACTATAATTTCAATATTAATAATTTTAACATTTTGTCATACGGAATAAAAAGAATTGGAGTTAATTAAACTACAAATTTAACCACAAAGAGATTATTTTTATTTTTATATACATAATCAATTATGTCTTAAAATTATATATTTGAGAAAATTTTAGTGAAAACAACAAATAAAATAAAAGAATTCAATAAAATGTAACCAAAAGTAATAAAATAATTTAATACAATTGCCCATTCCTTTCGATTTTCCATTAATAAACTAACGGACAGCAATGTAAACTTAATAAAATTAACCACAAAGAGATTATTTTTATTTTATATTTATTTTTCAATGTAAAATCAATTATACCAAAAACAGATTATTTATTTTTATATACATAATAAATTATGTTAATACATAATTTATATTTATTTTTCAATGTAAAATCAATTATACCAAAAAACAGATTATTTATTTTTACATATAAATTATGTTGATACATAATTACAACAAATCAAATTATAAAAATTTGCTTTATCATAAATAATTAGTTCAGAATAGAAAATTTTAATAAATAATAAATTAGGCTTGCATTTGAGATAAATTAAAAGCATAATAAATAAATTTTAAAAGCAGAAATTTCTTTAATTTAGTACATACAATATAATAAATAATAAATTATGACTGTATTTCAGATACATTAAAGCATAATAAATAAATTTTAAAGTATAGGAAGTTTGCTTTACTATTAAATTCTTTAAAAATTTTCTTTAATTTAGTACATATAGTATTAGTATATTTAATATTTTTGTATTTGAGAAAAATTTTAACCTCTTGATGTTCAATTACTTTAATAAATAAATTAATTTTTTTAAATGATTTTAAATAAATATTTTACCACAAATCATATTTTTTTATTTATTAATGTTGTTCATAAATAACATTTAGAAAATTGGCAAACTCCGCGCATTTATTAGAGACAACTATTCACACAACAAAGTAAACTCACATAAAATAAATCATGCCACCTTATGGTCCATATAAATAAAAATAGTACTATAATTTCAATATTAATAATTTTATCATACGAAATAAAAAGAATTGGAGTTAATTAAACTAAAAATTTGACCACAAGGAGATTATTTTTATTTTTATATACATAATCAATTATGTTTTAAATTATATATTTGAGAAAATTTTACAAACAATAAATAAAATAAAAGAATTCATTACAATGTAACAAAAAGTAATTAAATAATTTAATACAATTGCCCATTCCTTTCAATTTTCCATTTTTATAAATTATTTGACCGCAAAGAGATTATTTTTATTTTTTTTCAATGTAAAATAAATTATACCAAAATTATTTTTTATTTTTACATACATAATAAATTATGTTTTAAATTATATTTAAACATTATTTTTCAACAAATATTTACAACAAATTAAATTATAAAATTTTCTTTATCATAAATAATTAGTTCTTTATATAATAATTATTCTTATTTGAAGTAATCTAAATAAAATAATAAATAAAAGATTTTTTTTACAATTAGTAGGATACCATATGCTTTACTGTTAAATTTGAAATCCTTCTTACCTATTAGTATATTTAATACTTTTGTATTTGACAAAAATTTTAACCTCTTGATGTTGAATTACTTTAATAAATAAAGTAATTTTTTTAATAAATTTAATGGACTAATAATTTTAAACAAATATTTTACCACGAATCATATTTTTTTTATTCACAAATAACATTTAGAAAATTGGCAAACTCCTCCAGGCATTTATTGGAGTTAAAAGAGACATTCAGTATTTATATGGGTTAATTACACTTACACCCCTATGAGAATGTATAATTACACTTTCCCCCAAAAAAATTTTGAAATTACACTTACACCCCTCTGAAAATTCTCTGTTTACACCTCACCCCCATCCGTTAGAATTTAAATGAAAAATATTCACATCAACAAAAATAATTACACAAATTTTCAATTTTTCCTTTCATTTAACATTCTCATGTATATTTTTATACTTATAAGAGGATAAGTGTACGTATATATATGGAGTGAGGCCAATATTATTATATTTTTTCCTTATAAGTACAAAATTATTGCACGAAAATATTAAATGAGAGGTAAATTGAAAATTCATATAATTATTTTTGTTGAAATGAACATTTTCCGCCAAACTTTAACGAATGAAGATCAAGTGTAAACAAAGAAAGGGGGTGTAAATGTAATTTCAAAACTTTTTTGGGAGAAAGTGTAATTATGCATTTTCAAAAGGAGTGTAAATATAATTAACCCATAATAATAAAAGTAAACTCACATAAAATAAATCATGCCACCTTATGGTCCACATAAATAAAAATAGTACTATAATTTCAATATTAATAATTTTAACATTTTGTCATATGGAATAAAAAGAATTAGAGTTAATTAAACTACAAATTTGACCACAAAGAGATTATTTTTACAATTAGTAGAATCCTATATGCTAACCACGAATAAAAAATTTCAATAAATAATAAATTAGGCTTGCATTTGAGATAAATTAAAAGCATAATAAATTTTAAAAGTAGAAATTTTGCTTTACTGATAAATTCTTTGAAATTTTTCTTTAATTTAGTACATACCGTATAATAAGTAATAAATTATGGCCGTATTTCAGATAAATTAAAAGCATAATAAATAAATTTTAAATTATAGAAAGTTTGCTTTACAATTAGATTCTTTAAAATTTTTCTTTAATTTAGTACATATAATACAAGTATATTTAATATTTTTGTATTTGAGAAAAATTTTAAACCTCTTTATGTTGAATTACTTTAATAAATAAACTAATTTTTTTTAATAATTTAATGAAATAATGATTTTAAATAGATATTTTACCACAAATCATATTTTTTTTATTTATTAATGTTGTTCACAAATAACATTTAGAAAATTGGCAAGCTCCTCCTGGCATTTATTGGAGTTAAAAGAGACAACTATTCAGTAATATAAATACACAATGGGAATAATAAATAATAAAAGTAAACCCACATGAAATAAAATATGCCACCTTATGGTCCATATACATAAAAATAGTACTATAATTTCAATATTAATAATTTTAACATTTCGTCATACAGAATAAAAAGAATTAAAGTCAATTAAACTACAAATTTGACCACAAAGAAATTATTTTTATTTATAACAATTATGTTTTAAATTATATATTTGAGAAAATTTTACAGTGAACGAAACAACAAATAAAATAAAACAATTCAATGCAATGTAACAAAAAGTAATAAAATAATTTAATACAATTGCCGACTCCTTTCGATTTTTCATTTTTTTTAAATTATTGCACATTAATAAATTAACGGACATAAAGAATCACTCAATGTAAATTTACTAAAATTGAACACAAAGAGATTATTTTTATTTTTATATTTATTTTCAATGTAAAATAAATTATACCAAAAACAGAATATTTTTATTTTATATACATAATACATTATGTTTTAAATTATATTAATACATTATATTTTTAATAAATATTTACAACAAATTAAATTATAAAAATTTGCTTTATCATAAATAATTAGTTCTTTATATAATAATTATTCTTATTTGAAGTAATCTAAATAAAATAATAAATAAATAAAAATTACAATAACTAGGATCCTATATGCTAACCACCAATAGAAAAATTTAATAAATAATAAATTAGGCTTGTATTTGAGATAAATTAAAAGCATAATAAATAAATTTTAAAAGTAGAATTCTGCTTTACTGTTAAATTCTTTGAAATTTTTCTTTAATTTAGTACTTACTGTATAATAAATAATAAATTATGGCTATATTTCAGATAAATTTAATGGAATAATGATTTTAAATAAATATTTTACCACAAATCATATTTTTTTATTTATTAACGTTGTTCACAAATAACATTTAGAAAATTGGCAAACTCCTCCTGGCATTTATTGGAGTTAAAGAGACAACTATTCAGTAATATAAATACACACTGGGAGTAATAAATAATAAAAGTAAACTCACATAAAATAAAATATGCCACCTTATGGTCCATATAAATAAAAATAGTACTATAATTTCAATATTAATAATTTTAACATTTTGTCATACGGAATAACTTAATACACTTTTACCACAAATAGATAACTCTTATTTTTATATAAACTAGCCAACATAAACTAGCAATCGCACACCGTCCGTCGTGCATATAATAAATAAATATTCACAAAATAAGAGTAAAATATATAATCTAACACATCATATTAAAAAAGAAAAAGAAAAAAGACAACTAGTTAATTAATTAATATAAAATTTTAAAAATTAAATAAAAATAATTATCTTATTAGTTGATGATTATTTTTATTACAAAAAATTGGTGCGGCAATATCATCAACCGCTATTTGTGAGTAAAAATTTGTTTCTTTTTTATAATAATATAGAAAATTTTCATGCTTTAAAATATATTATAAATAAGAGTAAAATATATAAACTAACACATCACATTAAAAGAAAAAAAGAAAAAAAAACACAAAATTAAAAAATTGAATAAAGTAATTATTTATCGATTCAAAGTTATTTTTGACATTACAAAAAATTGGTGTACTGGTTTCGTTAAATGCTATTTATGAATAAAAATGGGATTTGCTTTTTATAATAGGATAGATAATATCAATAGATGTAACCTATTAGTGATATTTTACAATCAGTATGATATAAGCTAGGAAAACTTTAATGAAATTGGCTACAAAATTATTTTGATAATTACATTTGTATTTGAGGCAAATTTTCCTTTTATTACCTTTTGAATTTGAAGTATGATTTAATTTGAAAATATTTCAATAAACATTTTGCACAAATCATAATAAATAAATTATCTTTTAAAAATTGTAGAGATTTTGCTTTAACATAAATAATTAGTTCTTTATATTATAATTATTTGCATGTGATGTAATCCAAATAACATATAAAAGTATCAAAATAATAATATTAACTTAGATAAATAACATTTAAAATATTAGTATTATTAAGAATTCAAAATGGTAAATATGAAAATATAGGAGTGCATATCTATTTACAAATATAATATATAACAATAACACTTTATAAATTAAAATAACAATATGAAATAGACTATACTTTTAGTGTGTATAAAAAGAATAAATATTTTAAAGCATGAAACATACATGGAAAGAGAACAAGTGAAGCAAGAAGAGTCATGGAGCATACTTTAATCATTCAAATTCAAAGTAGAATGTAAAGCTAGACATACCATGAAGCTTTCGAATCATTAAAGAACCTCTGTGCAGAAGATTTTCCTATTGCACAAAACTTACCTTATAAACCTCACATTCCTGTTCCTTAGAAACATTCTCAATGTACACTACAAAATAAATTAATATGTAAGTTTCACAGAACCAATAGATGATCATCAATACAAAAGCTGACTGTAGGAAAATAAAATATTCAGCACATAGAAAAATATATCACCCATAATAGATATAGATATATCTATTTAAAATAACATAAATATAAGCATATGAAGGGCATCCAATAAACCCAATGGAATATTTCTTATGTATCATGTACGCATATATAAATATGAAATCATGAGTACATATCTTATACAAATATAATATATAACAATAACACTTTATAAATTAAAATAACAATATGAAATAGACTATACTTTTACTGTATATAAAAATAACAAATATCTAATACTTTAAAGCGTGAAACATGCACAAAAAGAGAACAAGTGAAGCAAGAAGAGAAATGGAGAATACTTCTATTATTCAAATTCTAGAGAACATACCATGAGGTCTTTGAACACTAAGAGAAACTTCGTGAAGAAAATTTTCATATTGCATACTTAACTTATAAACCTCACATTCTTCTTGTTCCTTGGAAGCATTCTCTATGTAGACTCTAACAGCCTACAGCAGAAGAAACGGACATGTAGGGTTAAAACACAATCAGGAAAACCAATGACCATCTGTAAAGATTAGCTTAGCTTATCCAAAGTCATTGTCTTGTTGACAACAACGTACAGTTCAAGGAGGAATGATATATATTGCATCAAAACGACCCTATTATTTGTTGTACTGTAATTAGCGCATTTCATGGCCAAATTTATACACTTGAGTCACACAAAATAAAATACATACTACATATATTGGCTTGGCACTTGATCACTTCCGAGAGATTGTATAAATGCATAAAGAGGAAAGTGAAGCCAGAAGTTATGGAGCATACTTTTATCACTCAAATTCGTAATAAGATGAGAACAAGACATACCATGAAGCCTTCGTATCATTAAAGAACCTCCGTGCAGAAGATTTTCCTATTGCACAAAACTTACCTTATAAATCTCACACTCTTCTTGTTCCTTAGAAGCGTTCTCAATGTAGATTGCAAAATAAATTAACATGTCGGATTAACAAGTACTAGGGAGATAGATGATCATCGAAAAAAAGGCTCACTGCAGGAAAATAAAATAGCCGACTACTGTCTTGCATATAAATGTGATGTTTATTGACCTCAGAAGCAATACAACAAACAAACAATGTGGGAGATAAAAGCATCTAAATGATAAAACTGGTCAAAATAACATTTAGCAGGTAGAAAAACATGTCACCAAAATAACAATTCATCTTAAACAGAAGATGAAATAATCAATTGAAACTAATTAGATAGTATTAAGATAATTTTGATTACCAACGTATCCAAGCCTTGATAAATATCAGAGTAGAAAAGGGCATTTACGGAAGTGTCACCTTTCAAGCATGAGGAGGCATTGAAAGACCTTCATATGAATTGTAAGATAATAGCCAATAAGTTACAAGAACACATCGACTGAAGAGTTACTCCCAATCAAATACGATAAGTTAAAAATAGGAAACAGGACATATCAGTAAGTTTATTCATCACTATTTAAATTAATATAGCAGCAATTATTCATTTCAACAAGTACGACAAAAAGAACCACTATGTAAGACCTTGCCGTGTCACCATGGAGGATGTGAATCACTGACAACAAAACCTACTATATTATATAAAGAGGTTCAAGTGTATGCAGACTTCTTCAATTCAAACAAAATTATATTCGTGAAAACACTAGCATATTATCACTGACAATAAAACCTAGCAAATTGTAGAACAGGGTTCAAGTGTATCATGAATTCTTCAATTTCAACCAAATGCTCGTTACATAAGATAAATCTGATACCTAGAAATTATTGATTCAGGATTACTACATTTGCCCAAGCAAAATTTCATTGAAATACGAATAAGTTACAAGGAAAGATATGCCAGCAAGATAATAGGTTTTCAAGCCACCATACTTTGAATGACAAGAAGAGACTCACATATAAGAAGAAAACAAACCTAAAACATAATGGAAGTGTTGGACCATACTGCAGATAGATAAACGTACATAATCACAGCATTTAAGCAATTACAAGTGCTTTACCATGAATGAACCCCGAGTTATAAGGTGTTGGGAATGTGACAATATATTCTCAAGCATCACGCGCCAGCCGAAATCAAGAAAAGCATCGATTTTAAGAGACTGAGTTACCATGCTACCAAATATTTATTAAAAAACATAAGATGCTAAAGGCAAAAGAAGGCTAATCAATATAAAAATGATAGGATACCTTACCTTCAAGAGTATCATAGACTCTTCAATTCCAATAAAATTATATTTGTGAAAAGACTAGCATATTAACACCAACAATAAAACCTGGCAAATTGTAGAACGGGGTTCAAGTGTATCATGGCTACTTAAATTTAAACCATAGTACTTTGGTGAAAAGACTAGACATGTATTTATGCTTATAACTAGAAGAGTAGCTAATGCTTGTTGTAGGAGATAAATCTGATTCCTAGATTTTATTGATTCACGATTACTACATTTACCCATGCAAGTTCTATAACTGCTTTTGGTGCTTCCCTACACATGTACTGGATGGCATCCTGGTCCCCTGTGGAACACGACACCAAGAATATATCAATCACCTAGTACTGGTATTATGTAAATTTAGTCTTTCATGGACCATTTTGGGACTTGTGGTGAATAATGTTAAACATTAAACAATAGACAAACAGCACTGTATTGGAATCAACACCACAAATAGGTTACATAATACATTCTTGTTCTTCAATATAAAGCTGCCCCAAAGCCTACTCAACTTGAAATGAAACGATCATATAATACAAAAAGAAAAGCAACCCGTTCATAATTATACAGATTCAGACACAATGCAGTAACAGTTGATACTTTCAGAGGATTCTACAGCCAGAGCATATAAAAGTGAGAAGCGCCCTGTTTAACTCAGAAACGGTAAAAAGGATCTTTTCAAGGAAATGTAGATTCTTTAGTACAATTTAATAAAAAGATATAAATGAGAAAAAAATAGCCATTCTCATCCTAAACCACGAAATATACACACATGCAAGCATAAAATAATGCTACTGAACTTATATTGGATACATAGAATTAGATATAGTAAAATAGATTTCTTCTAGATCAGACCCCTAATTGCTGGTATTAGATTATGGTTTAATCCTCCACCTGGTTTACCAGGCTATGGAAGGGGGGGAAAAACAGAGAAGAAGCAATTCTCCGTAAAACAGTATAACTTGATTATACAAAAACACAGTCTTTGCTAAATACAGTAACTTATAATAGAGCAATTATCTTATAAGAAAGAACTTGAAGTCAGTGTTTATCTGGAGAGCTAGTGTACCTAGCCAATCACTTTCCTTTACTGTGTCATACATGTGCCACCTCCAATCATCCTCTGTCATGTTCCCCAATGCAGCATTTATTCCACCCTACAAAAGATGTCGAGTGATAGATATTAGACGCTCATAGATAGATCCATTTGTAATACATTGGACTTTAAAGAGCAAATTTATTGCCATAACAATAAGCACAAACAATATATTCCAATTATCACTGATACCACAAACTCTTGGCAGGAGCCAATAACCAATAAGAAAACACCTCAACTGATATTTCCTGGATAAAAAGACAACATATAGACACAGAGATAAACGGATGAGAAAATCCATAGATTATTTTCCAATTGAAGAATTTGGAATTGAGAAAGTATTTGAATTTGAAAACACTCGAATCGCGTGGGTCCTGTTTGACATTCAGATATTCCAAAGCTTTGGATTTGGATTTTAAGAAATTGCTTTAAGTCTTCTATCAGTTTCGAAAGCAAAAGGATTTGAAATGCATGATTGTTAAAGAATAACAGCAGGGCAAGGAAGAGTTTAAATGACTCTAATATTGGGTCCTGTCACATATAGACACTAAACAACTACTCCAGACATAGCAACGTAAATATTGACAGCTATTAAGCAATTACAAGTGCTTTACCATGAACGAACCCCGAGTGATAAGCTCTTGGGAAAGTGACAAAAGATTCTCAACCATTGCGCGCCAGCCTAAATCAAAAAAAGCATCGATTTAAGAGACGGAGTTACGATGCAACCAAATATTCAAAAACCAAAGATGCTAAAGGAAACAGAAGGCAAATCAATATAAAAATGATATGATACCTTTTGCAAGAATTTGAAGCATGTCATTAATCTGCGTCATGTACTGAAAAGATAGTTGGTTAATCATTTTTGCTCTTTCACATTTTTTTTTTCTATCAAATAGTTTTTTAATATTTTTTCTCCTTCTCCTTTCTTTATATTTTTTGCTTTCCAATAATTTTTTTCTCCTCTGTCTTTCGTCTATCTTTTAGCCGAGAACTCCGGGGTTCCATAACAATGCTCTCCGCAACTCTGCATATAAATATACACAAAATTATGAACGAACCCAATTCCCTTATCATAACAATAATGCATAACTTTATGCGTATATGTGATGTTATGCATATATGGCATACTTAATAACTGGGATCCCATGGAGGATGTGAATCACTGGCAATAAAGCCTACCATTTTATAGGCTTCTTCAATTCCAAAAAAATTATTTGCGAAAAGATTATCATATTAACACCAACAATAAAACATAGCAAATTGTAGAACGGGGTTCAAGTGTATCATTTCTACTTCAATTTAAACCAAATTACATTGGTAAAAGGACTAGACATGTATTTATGCTGATAACTTGAAGAGTAGCTAATGCTTGTTGTAGGAGATAAATCTGATTCCTAGATTTTATTGATTCACGATTACTACATTTACCCATGCAAAATTTCATTGAAATATGAATAAGTCAAAAGAAAAGCAATGCCTGTAAATTAATAAATTTTCATTCTTTGAATGAAAAAAGAGGCTTACATATAAGACAAAAAAAAACCTAGACATAATGAAAGCGTTGGACCATCTAAATAAAATAAGCACCTTATTTGTCACATAGTGATACTAAACAACTAATCCAGACAGAGCAGTGTAAATATTGACAGCTATTAAGCAATTACATGTGCTATACCATGAATGAACCCCGAGTTATAAGCTCTTGGGAAAGTGACAATAAATTCACAACCACTATGTAAGACCTTGCCGTGTCACCATGGAGGATGTGAATCACTGACAACAAAACCTACCATATTATATAAAGAGGTTCAAGTGTATGCAGAGTTCTTCAATTCTAACAAAATTATATTCGTGAAAAGACTAGCATATTATCACTGACAATAAAACCTAGCAAATTGTAGAACAGGGTTCAAGTGTATCATGAATTCTTCAATTTCAACCAAATGCTCGTTACATAAGATAAATCTGATACCTAGAAATTATTGATTCAGGATTACTGCATTTGCCCGAGCAAAATTTCATTGATATACGAATAAGTTACAAGAAAAGCAATGCCAGCAAGATAATAGGTTTTCAAGCCACCATACTTTGAATGACAAGAAGAGACTCACATATAAGAAGAAAACAAACCTAAAACATAATGGAAGTGTTGGACCATATAAACAAAATAAGCACCTTCTTTGTCACATATTCATACTAAACAACTACTGCAGATAAATAAACGTACATAATGACAGCAGTTAAGCAATTACAAGTGCTTTACCATGAATGAACCCCGAGTTATAAGGTGTTGGGAATGTGATAATAAATTCTCAAGCATCGCGCGCCAGCCTAAATCGAGAAAAGCATCAATTTAAGAGACTGAGTTACCATGCTACCAAATATTTAATAAAAAACATAAGATGCTAAAGGAAAAAGAAGGCTAATCAATATAAAAATGATAGGATACCTTACCTAAAAATTTGTAGCATGTCATTAATCAGCATCATGTCCTGAAAAGATAGTTTTTTTAATCATTTTTTCTCTTTCGCCTTTTGTTACATCAAATAGTTTTTTAATATTTTTTTCTCCTTCTCCATTCTTTCCACCTTTTGTTTTTTATTGATTTTTTTCTCCTTCGCCTTTCTTCTATCATTTCTATCATTTTTTTCTCCTCCTTCTTTCATTCTATTTTTTGCTTTTCAATAATTTTTTTCTCCTCCGTCTTTCGTCTATCTTATAGCCGAGAACTCCAATGTTCCATTACAATGCTCTCCACATCTCTGCATATAAATATACACAAAATGATGAACGAACCAATTCCCTTATCATAACAATAATGCATAACTTTATGCGTACATGTGATGTTATGCATATAAGGCATACTTAATAACTGGGATCCCATGGAGGATGTGAATCACTGACAATAAAGCCTACCATTTAATACATAGGGGTTCAAGAGTATCATAGACTCTTCAATTCCAATAAAATTATATTTGTGAAAAGACTAGCATATTAACACCAACAATAAAACCTGGCAAATTGTAGAACGGGGTTCAAGTGTATCATGGCTACTTAAATTTAAACCAAAGAACTTCGGTGAAAAGACTAGACATGTATTTATGCTTATAACTAGAAGAGTAGCTAATGCTTGTTGTAGGAGATAAATCTGATTCCTAGATTTTATTGATTCACGATTACTACATTTACCCATGCAAAATTTCATTGAAATATGAATAAGTCACAAGAAAAGCAATGCCTGTAAACTAATACATTTTCATTCTTTGAATGAAAGAAGAGACTAACATATAAGAAGAAAAAAAACCTAGAACATAATGAAAGCGTTGGACCATCTAAACAAAAAAAGCACCTTATTTGTCATTATCAAGAAGTTCCATTTATTTATGCAAAATGGCCAGGTGAGGAACTCGAGACGTTCAATTTTTTCTTTTATTCTCGGACTGAGGGCGTATGGAAAAACAACTAATAAGACTGTCAGAGATGCAGGAAATATATTAGAGATAGCACTACTCATTTCAGGTGCAGGCAAAGGAAATGGAGAAAATGGAGAGATCAAAGCAAATAAAATGAAGAGACTTGTAATGCATGCAGAAATGAATTGGGAAAACCTACCATCATTCCCTACAAGTAAATCAAGGGCAAAGTATTCCACAAAAAATTGTGTGTTATGTTTCATAGCCTGCCCATATTTTGTGTGCAGTAAAGCATGTCCAGTTCGATCAGCAGCACATGCACAACGATATGCTTGTCCACCTATGAACAGTAGGGATTGACTGATTAAAGAGAGCTTGAAAAAAAACTAAAAAAGGGAGAACTGTATTTCAGTGAAAATCGTCATCATACCTTTTCCAAAATTCAAGCTTTGACCACCAAATGCACGTTGATAGATCTTCCCATCTTCAGTTCTGGAGAACGGTCGCCCATAGTTTTCAAGTTATATAACTGCTTTTGCTGCTTCCCTACACATGTACTGGATGGCATCCTGGTCCCCTGTGGAACACGACACCAAGAATATATCAATCACCTAGTACTGGTATTATGTAAATTTAGTCTTTCATGGACCATTGTGGGACTTGCGGTGAATAATGTTAAACATTAAATAATAGACAAACAGCACTGTATTGGAATCAACACCACAAATAGGTTACATAATACATTCTTGTTCTTCAATATAAAGCTGCCCCAAAGCCTACTCAACTTCAAATGAAACAATCATATGATACAAGAAGAAAAGCAAGCCGTTCATAATTATACAGATTCCGACACAATGCAGTAACAGTTGATACTTTCAGAGGATTCTACAGCCAGAGCATATAAAAGTGAGAAGCGCCCTGTTTAACTCAGAATCGGTAAAAAGGATCTTTTCAAGGAAATGTAGATTCTTTAGTACAATTTAATAAAAAGATATAAATGAGAAAAAAATAGCCATTCTTATCCTAAAGCACGAAATATCCACACATGCAAGCATAAAATAATGCTACTGAACTTATATTGGACACATAGAATTAGATATAGTAAAATAGATTTCTTCTAGATGAGACCCCTAATTGCTGGTATTAGATTATGGTTTAATCCTCTACCTGGTTTACCGGGCTATGGAAGGGGGGGAAAAACAGAGAAGAAGCAATTCTCCCGAAAACAGTATAACTTGATTATATAAAAACACAGTCTTTGCTAAATACAGTAACTTATAATAGAGCAATTATCTTACAAGAAAGAACTTGAAGTCAGTGTTTATCTGGAGAGCTAGTGTACCTAGCCAATCACTTTCCTTTACTGTGTCATACATGTGCCACCTCCAATCATCCTCTGTCGTGTTCCCCAATCCAGCATTTATTCCACCCTACAAAAGATGTCGAGTGATAGATATTAAACGCTCATAGACAGATCCATTTGTAATACATTGGACTTTAAAGAGCAAATTTATTGCCATAACAATAAGCACAAACAATATATTCCAATTATCATTGATACCACAAACTCTCGGCAGGAGCCAATAACCAATAAGAAAACACCTCAACTAATATTTCCTGGATAAAAAGACAACATATAGACACAGAAATAAAACGGATGGGAAAATCCATAGATTATTTTCCAATTGAAGAATTTGGAATTGAGAAAGTATTTGAATTTGAAAACACTCGAATCGCGTTGGTCCTGTTTGACATTCAGAGATTTCAAAGCTTTGGAATTGGATTTTAGGAAATTGCTTTAAGTCCTCTATCAGTTTCGAAAGCAAAAGGATTTGAAATGCATGATTGTTAAAGAATAACAGTAGGGCAAGGAAGAGTTTAAATGACTCTAACATTGGGTCCTGTCACATATAGACACTAAACAACTACTCCAGACATAGCAACGTAAATATTGACAGCTATTAAGCAATTACAAGTGCTTTACCATGTATGAACCCCGAGTGATAAGCTCTTGGGAAAGTGACAATAGATTCCCAACCATTGCGCGCCAGCCTAAATAAAAAAAAGCATCGATATAAGAGACGGAGTTACCATGCAACCAAATATTCAAAAACCAAAGATGCTAAAGGAAACACAAGGCTAAACAATATAAAAATGATATGATACCTTACGCAAGAATTTGAAGCATGTCATTAATAGGCGTCATGTACTGAAAAGATAGTTGTTTAATCATTTTTTCTCTTCCACCTTTTTTTTCTATCAAATAGGTTTTTAATATTTTTTTCTCCTTCTCCTTCTTTATATATTTTGCTTTTCAATATTTTTTTTTCTCCTTCTCCTTTCTTTATATATTTTGCTTTTCAATATTTTTTTTTCTCCTTCTCCTTTCTTTATATTTTTTTTCTCCTTCTCCTTTCTTTATATTTTTTGCTTTTCAATAATTTTTTTCTCCTTCGCCTTTCTTCTATCATTTAGCCGAGAACTCAAGGGATCCATAGCAATGCTCTCCGCATCTCTGCATATAAATATACACAAAATGATGAACGAACCCAATTCCCTTATCATAACAATAATGCATAACTTTATGCGTACATGTGATGTTATGCATATATGGCATACTTAATAACTGGGATCCCATGGAGGATGTGAATCACTGACAATAAAGCCTACCATTTAATACATAAGGGTTCAAGAGTATCATAGACTCTTCAATTCCAATAAAATTATATTTGTGAAAAGACTAGCATATTAACACCAACAATAAAAACTGGCAAATTGTGGAACGGGGCTCAAGAGTATCATGGCTACTTAAATTTAAACCAAAGTACTTTGGTGAAAAGACTAGACATGTATTTATACTTATAACTAGAAGAGTAGCTAATGCTTATTGTAGGAGATAAATCTGATTCCTAGATTTTATTGATTCACGATTACTACATTTACCCATGCAAAATTTCATTGAAATATGAATAAGTCACAAGAAAAGCAATGCCTGTAAATTAATAAATTTTCATTCTTTGAATGAAAGAAGAGACTTACATATAAGAAAAAAAAAAACCTAGAACATAATGAATGCGTTGGACCATCTAAACAAAAAAAGCACCTTATTTGTCATTATCAAGAAGTTCCATTTATTTAAGCAAATGGCCAGGTGAGGAACTCGAGACGTTCAATTTTTTCTTTTATTCTCGGACTGAGGGTGTATGGAAAAACAACTAATAAGACTGTCAGAGATGCAGGAAATATATTGGAGATAGCACTACTCATTTCAGGTGCAGGCAAAGGAAATGGAGAACATGGAGAGATCAAAGCAAATAAAATGAAGAGACTTGTAATGCATGCAGAAATGAATTGGGAAAACCTACCATCATTGCCTACAAGTAAATCAAGGGCAAAGTATTCCACAAAAAATTGTGTGTTATGTTTCATAGCCTGCCCATATAATGTGTGCAGTAAAGCATGTCCAGTTCGATCAGCAGCACATGCACAACGATATGCTTGTGCACCTATGAAGAGTAGGGATTGACTGATTAAAGAGAGCTTGAAAAAAAAACTAAAAAAGGGAGAACTGTATTTCAGTGAAAATTGTCATCATACCTTTTCCAAAATTCAAGCTTTGACCACCAAATGCACGTTGATAGATCTTCCCATCTTCAGTTCTGGAGAACGGTAGCCCATAGTTTTCAAGTTCTATAACTGCTTTTGCTGCTTCCCTACACATGTACTGGATGGCATCCTGGTCCCCTGTGGAACACGACACCAAGAATATATCAATCACCTAGTACTCGTATTATGTAAATTTCGTCTTTCATGGACCATTGTGGGACTTGTGGTGAATAATCTTAAACATTAAATAATAGACAAACAGCACTGTATTGGAATCAACACCACAACAAGGATACATAATACATTCTTGTTCTTCAATATAAAGCTGCCCCAAAGCCTACTCAACTTCAAATGAAACGATCATATGATACAAGAAAAAAAGCAAGCCGTTCATAATTATACAGATGCAGACACAATGCAGTAACAGTTGATACTTTCAGAGGATTCTACAGCCAGAGCATATAAAAGTGAGAAGCGCCCTGTTTAACTCAGAATCGGTAAAAAGGATCTTTTCAAGGAAATGTAGATTCTTTAGTACAATTTAATAAAAAGATATAAATGAGAAAAAAATAGCCATTCTCATCCTAAAGCACGAAATATCCACACATGCAAGCATAAAATAATGCTACGGAACTTATATTGGACACATAGAATTAGATATAGTAAAATAGATTTCTTCTAGATGAGACCCCTAATTGCTGGTATTAGACTATGGTTTAATCCTCTACCTGGTGTACCGGGCTATGGAAGGGGGGAAAAAACAGAGAAGAACCAATTCTCCCTAAAACAGTATAACTTGATTATACAAAAACACAGTCTGCTAAATACAGTAACTTATAATAGAACAATTATCTTATAAGAAAGAACTTGAAGTCAGTGTTTATCTGGAGAGCTAGTGTACCTAGCTAATCACTTTCCTTTACTGTGTCATACATGTGCCACCTCCAATCATCCTCTGTCGTGTTCCCCAATGCAACATTTATTCCACCCTACAAAAGATGTCGAGTGATAGATATTAGACGCTCATAGATAGATCCATTTGTAATACATTGGACTTTAAAGAGCAAATTTATTGCCATAACAATAAGCACAAACAATATATTCCAATTATCATTGATACCACAAACTCTTGGCGGGAGCCAATAACCAATAAGAAAACACCTCAACTGATATTTCCTGGATAAAAAGACAACATATAGACACAGAGATAAAACGGATGAGAAAATCCATAGATTATTTTCCAATTGAAGAATTTGGAATTGAGAAAGTATTTGAATTTGAAAACACTCGAATCGCGTGGGTCCTGTTTGACATTCAGAGATTTCAAAGCTTTGGAATTGGATTTTAGGAAATTGCTTTAAGTCCTCTATCAATTTCGAAAGCAAAAGGATTTGAAATGCATGATTGTTAAAGAATAACAGTAGGGCAAGGAAGAGTTTAAATGACTCAATTGGGTCCTGTCACATATAGACACTAAACAACTACTCCAGACATAGCATCGTAAATATTGACAGCTATTAAGCAATTACAAGTGCTTTACCATGAATGAACCCCGAGTGATAAGCTCTTGGGAAAGTGACAATAGATTCTCAACCATTGCGCGCCAGCCTAAATAAAAAAAAGCATCGATTTAAGAGACGGAGTTACCATGCAACCAAATATTCAAAAACCAAAGATGCTAAAGGAAACAGAAGACTAATCAATATAAAAATGATATGATACCTTTCGCAAGAATTTGAAGCATGTCATTAATCTGCGTCATGTACTGAAAAGATAGTTGATTAATCATTTTGCTCTTTCACCTTTTTTTTTTCTATCAAATAGTTTTTTAATATTTTTTTCTCCTTCTCCTTTCTTTATATATTTTGCTTTTCAATAATTTTTTTTCTCCTTCTCCTTTCTTTATATATTTTGCTTTTCAATATTTTTTTTTTCTCCTTCTCCTTTCTTTATATTTTTTGCTTTTCAATAATTTTTTTCTCCTTCTCCTTTCTTTATATTTTTTGCTTTTCAATAATTTTTTTCTCCTTCGCCTTTCTTCTATCTTTTAGCTGAGAACTCCAGGGTTCCATAGCAATGCTCTCCGCATCTCTGCATATAAATATACACAAAATGATGAACGAACCCAATTCCCTTATCATAACAATAATGCATAACTTTATGCGTACATGTGATGTTATGCATATATGGCATACTTAATAACTGGGATCCCATGGAGGATGTGAATCACTGACAATAAAGCCTACCATTTAATACATAAGGGTTCAAGAGTATCATAGACTCTTCAATTCCAATAAAATTATATTTGTGAAAAGACTAGCATATTAACACCAACAATAAAAACTGGCAAATTGTGGAACGGGGCTCAAGAGTATCATGGCTACTTAAATTTAAACCAAAGTACTTTGGTGAAAAGACTAGACATGTATTTATACTTATAACTAGAAGAGCAGCTAATGCTTGTTGTAGGAGATAAATCTGATTCCTAGATTTTATTGATTCACGATTACTACATTTACCCAAGCAAAATTTCATTGAAATATGAATAAGTCAAAAGAAAAGCAATGCCTGTAAATTAATAAATTTCCATTCTTTGAATGAAAGAAGAGACTTACATTAAGAAGAAAAAAAACCTAGAACATAATTAAAGCGTTGGACCATCTAAACAAAATAAGCACCTCATTTGTCACATATTGATACTAAACAACTACTCCAGACAAAGCAACGTAAATATTGATAGCTATTAAGCAATTACAAGTGCTTTACCATGAATGAACCCCGAGTTATAAGCTCTTGGTAAGTGACAATAAATTCTCAACCATTGCACGCCAGCCTAAAAAAAAAAAAAGCAGCATCGATTGAAGAGTAGCTAATGCTTGTTGTATGAGATAAATCTGATTCCTAGACATTATTGATTCAGGATTACTGCATTGTCCAGGCAAAATTTAGTTGAAATATGAATAAGTTACAAGAAAAGCAAATGCCAGTCTAATAACAAATTTTCAAGACACTATTCTTTGAATGACAAGTAGAGACTCACAGATAAGAAAAGAATCCGAGAACATAATGAAACCGCTGGACCATATAAACAAAATCAGCACCTTATTTGTCACATATTGATACTGAACAACTACTCCAGATAGAGCACCTTAAATATTGACAGCTATTAAGCAATTACAAGTGCTTTACCATGAATGAACCCCGAGTGATAAGCTCTTGGGAAAGTGACAATAAATGCTCAACCATTGTGCGCCAGCCTAAATCAAGTAAAAGCGTCGATTTAAGAGACTGAGTTATCATGGAACCAAATATTAAAAAACCAAGATGCTAAGGAAACAGAAGCATAATCAATATAAAAATGATATGATACCTTTAACAAGAATTTGAAGCATGTCATTAATCCTGCATCATTTCTCTTTCGACTCTTTTTTCTATCAAATAGTTTTTTTAATATTTTTCTCCTTCTTTCTTTCTATATTTTGTTTCCTAATAATTTTTTTCTCCTTCTCCTTTCTTATTTCTTTTAGCAGAGAACTCCGGGGTTCCATAGCAATGCTCTTCGTAATTCTGCATATAGATATACACAAAATGATGAACGAACCCAATTCACTTATCATAACAATAATGCATAACTTTATGGGTATATGTAATGTTACGCATATATGGCATACTTAATCACTGGGATCCCATGGAAGATGTGAATCACTGACAATAAAACCTACCATATTATACAAAGGGGTTCAAGTGTATCATGGCTTCTTCAATTCCAACAAAATTATATTCGCGAAAAGACTAGCATATTATAACTGACAATAAAACCTAGTAAATTGTATAACAGGGTTCAAGTGTATCATGGCTTCTTCAATTTAAACCAAAGTACATGGGCGAAGACATGTATTTATGCTTATAACTAGAAGAGTAGCTAATGCTCGTTACATGAGATAAATCTGATACCTAAACATTATTGATTCAGGATTACTGCATTTGCCCAAGCAAAATTTCAGTGAAATATGAATATGTTTCAAGAAAAGCAATGCCAGTATGATAATATTTTTCAGGACACCATACTTTGAATGACAAGAAGAGACTTATACAAACCTAGAACATAATGAACGTGTTGGACCATATAAACAAAATAAGCACCTTAATTGTCATGTATTGATACTAAACAACTACTCCAGATAGATAAACATACATAATGACAGCAATTAAGCAATTACAAGTGGTTTACCATGAATGAACCCCGAGTTATAAGGTCTTGGGAAAGTGATAATAAATTCTCAAGCATCGTGCGCCAGCCTAAATCAAGAAAAGCATCGATGTACTGAGTTACCATGCAACCAAATATTAAAAAACCAAAGTTGCTAAAGGAAACAGAAGCCTAATCAATATAAAAATGATATGATACCTTTCCCAAGAATTTGAAGCATGTCATTAATATGCGTCATGTCCTGAAAAGATAGTTTTTTAAATATTTTTGCTCTTTCGCCTTTTCTTTTTTCTATCAAATAGTTTTTTAATATTTTTTCTCCTCCTTTCTTTCTAGTTTTTGCTTTTCAATAACTTTTTCTCCTTTGCCTTTTTTCTATCTTTTAGCAGAGAACTCCGGGGTTCCATATCAATGCTCTTCGCAACTCTGCACATAAATATACATAAAATGATGAACGAACCCAATTCACTTATCATAATAATAATGCATAACTTTATGCGTATATGTAATGGTATGCATATATGGCATACTTAATAACTGGGATCAAATGGACGATATGACTCACTGACAATAAAACCTTCCATATTATACAAAGGGGTTCAGGTGTATCATGGCTTCTTCAATTTACCAAAATTATATTCGTGAAAAGAATAGCATATTATCACTAACAATAAAACCTAACAAATTGTAGACCAAGGTTAAAGTGTATCACGGCTTCTTCAATTTCAACAAAATTACATTGGTGAAAAGTCTAGAATGTATCTATGTTCATAATTAGAAGAGTAGCTAATGCTCGTTATATGCTATAAATCTGATTCCAAGACATTAATGATTCACGATTACTGCGTTTCCCCAACCAAAGTTTCATTACAATATGAACTTTGAATTAGTTTAGAAAAAGTAGCTAATAAGTTACAAGAAAAGGAATGCCTGTGAAACAATAAATTTTTAAGACAGCATTCTTCGAGTGACAAGAAGAGATTCACATAAAATATAAGAAGAAAACAAACCTAGAACATAACGAAAGCATTGGACCATATAAACAATATAACCAATGTATTTTTCACATATTGATATTAAATAAATTCTCCATATAGATCAACGTAAATATTGATAGAATTTAAGCCATTACAAGTGCTTTACCGTGAATAAACCCCAAGTGATAAGAAATTATGTAAATCACATCTAAATCTGAAGGCAAGCCTGCAACTTGTGTTGTTTTATTCTCCAGCTTGGGATTGCCTCAAGATTCCTGCTAAATTTATGAATACATATCAGCAACACTAAAATTATGTAAATTATAATGTGCTAAAAAGTTAATTTATCAAATGCTAATTCTTCATTCCCTCTTTATTAGATAGAGAACTTGAAGAAAGAATCTCTGTTCTTTCTACAACATCGAACAATCAAGATATCATGAATGTGCTAAAAAGTTAAAATCATCCCCACAAACGCTCCAGTATCAAAATATTGAATACATAACATAACACTAATCATGAATCAATTAGCAATAGCTTTCAAAAGTTACTGATGAGAAACTACAATTATGTTTCTGAAAGAAATTTATTAACAAATGAAACATTCGACTATATCTTACTCTATAAAGTGGATAACATAACCATACACTAGTAAGAGAAAAGGGGAAGGGGAACAAATGTATACTTCCAACTCGACCAACAACAGTTTTTTGGTAGAAGCCTCAAGACATGAAGATCAGTTTAAAATAAAGAAAAGCCATGGCAAACTTTGCTAATTCTTATGATCTACAGTACCACAACTGCAACTAAGATGATACATTCAGTAACATAGCTCATTCTTATTGGTTAGCCAGCATAAAGACAACTAGGAATATTGCTTGTAGTAACTCAACTTTAAGAGCATGAGAATGAAAGAAGGTTCATTTTACTGAGAAACAAATTGATATCAGCCATTAAACGAATCTTAAACCAGATAAAAACACAAACCAATCCTATATGGTCTAATCTCACACCTTAAAGTGTATGGCGTAGTGATGATTTTGAACAGCTTGAGATCAACAATCTGACAATGGGCACAGAAAAACATCACTAAAAGTAGCCGAAAGGCAATTCACTGATTGCAGCTAAAGATCTTCTGAAATGAAAACAGGAGCATCATAAATAGACACCCATGGAAGTAGAAACCAATTAACTTTTCATGTTGGGTTCCATGAAAATCAATCTAAGTAAGTTGCAATGAATAATCCAACTCAAAGAAGGTGCTAGATGTTTTTTAAACTTAAGTGGTGTGTCAACTGTCACAAACAATTGTTTAGAGCACAAAACATATTTGCAGAAACAATATATCAGAATAGCTTTAACAGAATCATCCCATCAGGTCCAAAAGTTAAAGTAGCATCAATAATAATAATTAAAACACATATTGCATCTAATTTCAGCTTTAACAGAATCATCCCATCAGGCCCACAAGTTAAAGTAGCATCAATAATTATAATTAAAACACATATTGCATACAGAAATTAGATCGCTTCCACTAAAAAGCACACCTACAATAGATCAGTCAAAAGTATGAAAGAAAGATATGCAAGAAGCCAAGAATACCACTAGATTATCTCCTCTTCAATTTTCATAAAGAGAACGTACTGCAAAATGGCTTACTCTAACAAAAATATCTCATCCTAGTAGAAACAAAGGGGAAAAGAAGAGAAAAATTGGGATCAAATAATTTAACAGAAGCATGAGCTGGTGTACCTCGTGGAGAGATCTACGAGCTTAAACAAAGTATTCTTGGAATTGAAAAAACAAATAAACAAATAGAAGTACTCGTACAAAATGCAGGTGAAGTTGTAGTTTTCCATAAGTAACGCTAAGACACATGAGCTTTATTCACATCCGATGCCAGAAGTGAATATACTCCACAAAGCACTAAAGGGCCAAGAGATTGCTCTATCTTCTCACAGGAAAAAGAGATATTATCAAGAAATGAAAACATAATCATAAAAAGAAAAGCATAACACTTTAATCATGGCAAAAAGACACCAAATTTGAAAAAAAACAAGCTGACAGATAAAAAGAAGTTACATTAACGTAATCAAGAGAATGATGGATAAGCATGATAAGGTCACAGGTACAGAAACAAGAAGCATAGCCAAGAGGACCCAATTGAACATAAAATAGAAGCATCAGCCACTGTAACTGCCAGTATAAGTGATTTAGTTATAACAGAGAGATGATACGTAGGAACATGAAATTATCAACCAGATTTTCAGAGTGGAAAGTTTCTCAACCAGATTTTCAGAGTGAAAAGTAAGACTTACCACACTGTCTATGGATACACCTCATACTTCTGTGTTCAACTACTGAAATTCTTCATAACGGTCACTGAAAGCAGTGATCTCTGCAACAGAAATGATGGAACAGTTTGTAAATAAGATTCCAAGCAATTACTAGTTAGTTGTGATCACAAGATTGAGTTTCAGACTCTCCAGTGGGACAAACAAAGGAGAAGTGCAGTGGGGAGAAAAAGGGAATAACATATTTTTTTCCTATATACTCTGAGAGTTTAACCTGCAGAAAAAGTAACTCTAATCAGTTAAACACCTGACTTTGGAATCATTTCGAATCCTTTCCTCAAAGTAAAATCCATTTACTCAAGCGCAACCTAACTGAATACTAATCCTTCAATAAACAGCTTCAATAAAAAATAGTATAATGTTGTTACTACTCTAGGTTGCTATAGAAGAGCTTGAAGCCTAGAACTCGTTCTACTAGTTACAATAAGAGTAGATATGCTTCAAGTGAGATGATATTTATATCATAGAAGCTTGAGGTGAAGGACACAAACCCTCGAAGAAGAATGTAAGAAAAGTGAAGTAACACGAAGAAAATTACTTTTTGTTCGACAAAATTACCACACGAAAATGACATCACATCTGAACTACTTATGAAAAAATTACATCGCATCACATCAAATCGGAAATGACAAAATTACCACACGGAAATGACATCACAGGCTAAATAATCACATTTGTCAAAAGTATCCAACAACAGATTCTTTATGAAACATATGAACTACTTATATTTAAACTACTATGTATTTATATCTATCGCAACTATTACTTAGCATTTGAGAATTGACAAGAGAAACGGGTGCGTTGTGTTTACAACTTGGTACTTTCTATTATCGACGAGTAGAAGTTGAGGAGGTTTCGCAGGAAATCAATGCATTTCCAAGTTAGAATTGCAGTTCCAAGATAATAACGCTACATAAACATACAACACTATCCACACGTAGGAAATACACAGAAAAAAAGAATTGAAAGAAAAACTCAAATAACTCACAGAAGTTTAAAGTATTAATGTGAGATTTAATTTAATTTTTCATCTTTAATCTAGAATCTGCTTATGATTCATTACAACAAAATCGATGGGATCTTTTTTCTAACTTCCAATCCTAAAAGTCAAGAATCACACTTTTAAGGTTTCATGCCTTAAACTACATGTACATTCTTAAATCAAACTCAAGGATCTAAAACAGAATTAAATCAAATATATAGGTGATAATTTGGTGTTGGAAAAAAAAAAACAAAATGTTCTCCAAAGGAAGAGGACAAAATGTATATAAAACTTCATAACAAAAACAAAGTGAGAAAGATGACGATAAGATCCTCACATAGTATATAACATTTACATACGAAAGAAGATGCATAAAATTTATCACGAATAATAATGACTTTTTCTATGCAATATATGAAGAGAACCGAGAATACCGATAATCATTCAAGACTGACATATGTAAGAAGAGCCAAGAAAATTTTCATAGCGGATGTGTCCATCAAAGAGAAGGAAATTCTCTTCTCCCCCCCCCCCCCCCCCCCCCGCGCCCCCTACTTTTCTTGGTTTTCTTCCCCCTGTTTTTGGTTGAGAAGTGAACAGAGGAAAGAAGAAATGAAGGTGAGAGGGTGAAAACATGTCAGTGGGGGTTTGAGGTGAGCTCGGGGTAAAATGGTGGAAGACAGCGGTGGATTTGAGGGTTTTTACCAGCGGGGTTTCTCGTTCTCCGCCGTTCTTCTCTCGCGGGTGCTGCCTTGGACAGGAGCAACCCTCATTCCCCGTCACGTTCCGCCTTGAGTCGGCCATCCTCGTCGCACTCCAACCACGAACTCTATTGTCTCTCGGCTAAGAAAACCCTTCAAATTTTGTAGCTGCTTCGTGAGATATGTTCTTGATTTTCTTGCCTCTGTTCTTTTAGTGAGTGTGTTTGTGGAGATACAAATCACAAACCCAGGAGAAGTGAACAAAAGGAAGGGGTGAATGAAGGTGAGAGAGTAGGCGGTGGGGTGGGGCTGGGAAGAAGACGTGGATTTTTGAGGGTTTTCAGTAAGTAGGATGGTGGGTTTTGACTTTTGATGCTTTGGAGAAGAAGAAAGTGGTTTGTTTGTGCACGAGAGAGGAAAAATTGTATCAGACTTTCTGTTCTTTTATTTTGCTTGGTTTTTCTGTGAGTTCATTATTTTACAGGCGTTGGGCTTCTTGCATCATGGATTTGGGTTGCATCATTAAATTTGTATCTATTGAATAAAATAGTATATATTCACAATTTGATCAGAAATACTTATTTTTTCATTGTGTAAATCGAACAATGCCTGCAAAATATTTTCACTTTTGTCTTTAGAACTTTTAATTTAATTTATGTATTTGATTTATATTTTTTAATTTTACATATTCATGGCAGGTAATATTTATTTCTCAAGCCTCATAATAATCAACTTCTAAAAATTTAGAAAATTAAGTTTTATCCAGAATGTATATTTCAGAATTCATAGTGGTAGTCAAACCTCATTGTTATGGTACATACCATTGGTGTTGGTTGGTTAGATGATACTTAATACTAATTTTGACTCATTTAAATTTAAAACTTATAATATTTATTTGTAGAATATATATTTACTCTGTTAGAATTTTGTAACTATATATTAATTAAAATTCTTTGATTATACCAATTATTCCTAATTAAAGTTACATAAGTGCATCATTAATCAAGCACATCGATTATCTAACTTTATTAAGCCCATTACTAAGTTCTTTGATTGCTAATTAATCAGTTTTGAATTAAAGTTAATTTTTTGATCGGGTGTATTAGTTTTCTAACTTGATATGGTCTCATATTTCAATAATTATGCAAATATCTCAATTAATTCTCTCCAATAATTAATCACCAATTAATTTAACAACTAATCTTACTTGATATTTCTTGCTAATCAACAATTTTGCTTAGCATAAGCTAATTCAATTAAGTCTCTACCTTAAGATTATATATATATACTAGTTGCTAACGCATTATATCTTTAATAAACAATTTCATAAAATTAATAATATCTTTAATACATGAGATCAAGTTAAATAAAAAAATAAAAGAAAGATAAAATATATGTACATATATCATCCCAAAGAAAATGTAATTCAAGATACATAACTTTAAATATATACAGATATACAAATGCAAACATCATTAACAAAATTACAAAACTTTTTTCTTTTGCCTGCATTTAAAAAAAATAAATATGTTAAGCATTACTAGAATATTGTAATCTAATAGTAGCTATTTTCCTATATTTGGGGGTTTAGAAGAGTGGGTGGGGGGTTAAAAAGAGTGGGAAGTTAATAGAAAAATTAATAAATTAAATTAGAATTAAGTTGGCAGACCAAGAAAATGGGAGACGCCAAAGAGGTGCCCTCCCTTAATAAAAAGGTATAGATTATCAAGCATGTTACTTTTAAGTATCTTTTGTACATTCTTACATTTTCATTATAATGTTTCTCTTTGTTTACATCACTTTTATGTTCCAATTGTTCAGAATTTTATCAAATCATATTATATTATTTAAAATGAATACCATTCCATTTGTTCCTCTCTTTTCTATTTGGATAATAAGGTGGATAAGTTAGTTTTGATATGATTTGCCTCATGTAGTTATTTTTATAAATATAAATGGTTATATACAATAATTTTTCATTAATTAATCTCTCTCATAATTATTTTCTTACTTTTTTTAGTTCCTCTATCTATGTTAAATTCCTAATTGTTTTCATTATAAATTACTTTTTTACTTTCAAATATTTACAGTTTCTTTCAAATTAATGACATCAATGATTTTTCATAATCTAAGTAATTTTAAAATAAAAAAAAACATTCAAAACATTCAATTAAATATATAAATTCCAAAATTATTAAATTTTTATCTACTGAATAAAATAGTATAAATTCACAATTTGATCAAAAATACCTATTGTTGCATTGTGTATAACCGAACAATGCCTGCAAAATATCTTTATTTTTGTCTTTAGAACTTTTGATTTAATTTATGTATTTGATTTATATTTTTTAACTTCACATATTCATGGCAGGTAATATTTATTTCTCAAGCCTCATAATAATCAACTTCCAAAAATTTAGAAAATTAAGTTTTATCCAGAATGTATATTTCAGAATTCATAGTGATAGTCAAACCTCATAGTTATGGTACCTACCATTGATGTTGGTTGGTTAGATGATACTTAATACTAATTTTGGCTCGTTTAAATTTGAAACTTATAATATTTATTTGTAGAATATATATTTACTCTGTTAGAATTTTGTAATTATATATTAATTAAAATTCTTTGATTATACCAATTATTCATAATTAAAGTTACATAAGTGCATCATTAATCAAGCACATCGATTCTCTAACTTTATTAAGCCCATTACTAAGTTCTTTGATTGCTAATTAATCAGTTCAGAATTAAAGTTAATTTTTTGATCGGGTGTATTAGTTTTCTAACTTGATATGGTCTCATATTTCAATAATTATGCAAATATCTCAATTAATTATCTCCAATAATTAATCACCAATTAATTTAACAACTAATATTACTTGATATTTGCTTTCTAATCAACAATTTTGCTTAGCATAAGCTAATTCAATTAATTCTCTACCTTAAGATTATATCTATACTAGCTGCTAACGCTTTATATCTTTAATAAATAATTTTATAAAATTAATAATATCTTTAATACATGAGATCAAGTTAAATAAAAATAATAAAAGAAAGATAAAATATATGTACATATATCATCCCAAAGAAAATATGATTCAAGATACATAACTTTAAATATATATAGATATACAAATGCAAACGTCATTAACAAAATTACACAACTTTTTCCATTTGCCCGCATTTAAAAAAAATAAATATGTTAAGCATTACTATAATATTATAATCTAATAATAGCTATTTTCCTATATTTTGGGGTTTTAGAAGAGTTGGTGGGGGTTAAAAGGAGTGGGAAGTTAATGGAAAAATTAATAAATTAAATTAGAATTAAATTGGCAGACCAAGAAAATGGGAGACGCCAAAGAGGTGCTCTTCCTTAATAAAAAGGTATAGATTATCAAGCATGTTACTTTTAAGTATCTTTTGTGCATTCTTACATTTTCATTATAATATTTATCTTTGTTTACATCACTTTTATGTTCCAATTGTTCAGAATTTTATCAAATCATATTATATTATTTAAAATGGATACCATTCCATATGTTCCTCTCTTTTCTATTTGAATAATGAGGTGGATAAGTTAGTTTTGATCCGATTTGCCCATGTAGTTATTTTTATAAATATAAATTGTTATATACAATAATTTTTCATTAATTAATCTCTCTCATAATTATTTTCTTACTTTTTTTAGGTCCTCTATCTATGTTAAATTCTTAATTATTTTCTTGATAAATTACTTTTTTACTTTCAAATATTTACAGTTTCTTTCAAATTAATGACATTAATGATTTTTCATAATTTAAGTAATTTTAAAATAAAAAAAACATTCACAACATTCAATTAAATATATAAATTCCAAAATCATTAAAATTGTATCTATTGAATAAAATAGTATATATTCACAATTTGATTAGAAATACCTATTTTTTCATTGTGTATAACCGAACAATGCCTGCAAAATATCTTCATTTTTGTCTTTAGAACTTTTGATTTAATTTATGTATTTGATTTATATTTTTTAATTTTACATATTCATGGCAGGTAATATTTATTTCTCAAGCCTCATAATAATCAACTTCCAAAAATTTAGAAATTTAGTTTTGTCCAGAATGTATATTTCAGAATTCATAGTGATAGTCAAACCTCATAGTTATGGTATATACCATTGATGTTGGTTGGTTAGATAATACTTAATACTAATTTTGGCTCGTTTAATTTTGAAACTTATAATATTTATTTGTAGAATATATATTTACTCAGTTAGAATTTTGTAACTATATATTCATTAAAATTCTTTGATTATGCCAATCATTAATCAAGCACATCGATTCTCTAACTTTATTAAGCCGATGACTAAGTTCCTTGATTTCTAATTAATCAATTCTGAATTAAAGTTAATTTTTTGATCGGGTGTATTAGTTTTCGAACTTGATATGGTCTCATATTTCAATAATTATGCAAATATCTCAATTAATTCTCTCCAATAATTAATTAACAATTAATTTAACATCTAATCTTACTTGATATTTGCTTTCTAATCAACAATTTTGCTTAGCATAAGCTAATTCAATTAATTCTCTACCTTAAAATTATATATATATATATATATATATATTATCAAGCATGTTACTTTTAAGTACGTTTTGTGCATTCTTACATTTTCATTATAATGTTTCTCTTTCTTTACATCACTTTTATGTTCCAATTGTTCAGAATTTTATCTAATTCAATTTCAACTAAACTTCTCAATTTATTTTCTTTGACTACAAGGAAATAGCTTGATAACTACAAAAAAAATTGATGTTAAAATTTGCGTCGAGCTAATTAGCAAGTAAATTTTTCGTTGCTAATCTACACCATTTGATATATAAATTAAACAATTCGTTGCTAAGTTCGAGAGCAAGTAAATTTTTGTTGCTAAGTATTCGCAAGTAAATTTCTTTTATTATATATTGTAAATTAACAACGTGAATTTTACTTGCTAATTTTTTTCGTTGCTATTGAACTTTCTTGTAGTGTTTTATAATATTTTGCTTCTGTAAACAAAATATTGTTTACATATTTAAAAGTATTTTTTATTGTTATGTTGATGTTTACTTTGCATTCTAAATTTTATGCTCTAATTTTATAATTGCGAACAACATTAAGTAAAGAAAAGAATGTAAACCAATTCCGCACTTATCCAACCTATTATGTGTATTTATAGCACCGCATTAATCAATTCAAGTAAAATATAATTCTTATTTATTAATAAAACTAAAATTATCTGTTTACACCTGACCCCCATCCGTTAGAGTTTGGACGAAAACTGTTCACGTCAACAAAAATAATTACACAAATTTTCAATTTTTCCCATCATTTAACATTCTCATTTATATTTTTGTACTTATAAGAGGATAAGTGTAACGTATATGTATGGAGTGAGGCCAATATTATTATATTTTTTCCTTATAAGTACAAAATTATTGCACGAGAATGTTAAATGAGAGGTACAATTAAAAATTTATGTAATTATTTTTGTTGAAATGAACATTTTTCGCCCAAACCTTAACGAATGGAGGTCAGGTGTAAACAAAGAATTTTTAGAGGGGGTGTAAATGTAATTTCCAAACTTCTTTGGGGAAAGTGTAATTATGCATTTTCAGAGGGGGTCTAAATGTAATTAACCCTATATTTTTTAATGCTTATTATAATTAATAATTAATATTATTATTTATAATAATATATTTTATTAGAAAATGGTAAAAAGTTAAAAATAAGAGACTGCGTAACGAGCTTGAGCTCGTGAGCGCAGTTCGCAAGCTCAAGCTCGAAACCGTTTACTCGAGTTTAATATCGAGCCTCAAAAATTTTGGCTGAGCATTTTTTACACCCCTTAGGTGGACCCAAACCCGCCGCACAACTCTGTCTTGGATTCGAGACCCTTCCCTGAAATGTTCTGGCCCCGCGCCCGCCCGAGTCCCAAATCTGGCCCAACAGGTCAGACCCGCTTGACCCGAGAATCAACTTAAGTACTACAAATTATTGAAGTTTTTCAAATCATGTTCACTAAATTACACATCACTAACACATTCTTCATGATCATCTTTCTCAGCGTTAAGCATTGTTAGACAAGCTTTCAAACCACTAATTTGAAAGTGTGGATCGGCCCAGAAAAATGCGGCAGAAGCATAAAAATAAAAACAATAACAAAAATAAATGCGTATTAAATCTGGATCAAGGGCGTACCCTTCATCTTCCCGGTCGTTCAGTATATCTCATGTGTTAAACAACTACAACATGGAGGCCATAGAATTTAAAGGAACAAGAAACGCGCAAGAAACATATTGAGATCTTACCCTCGTAGCTTTCTTGATTGGCTACACTTATTGTTTCTCGGTGTTCACACCTCCAAAGCCTCTACGTAGAGAACCTCCAAAGTAGTCCACGCAATTCACCGGATTACAACATTCTCCCATGCTAGCAAGAAAACGATTGGAAGTGAGATATCAACACAATGCTATGAACTAACACGATTGATATCTCATTGTTCTTCCATTGATCGAATCAAGAACAATAGAATATTTCTTGGAAGGAGAGAGAGAGAGAGAGAGAGAGAGAGAGAGAGAGAGAGAGAGAGAGAAGGGGTGGTGCGGCCAAGAGAGTTGTGAGTTGTGTGGAATGTGTGTGTATTTAAATGACCTATTCATTCACACTTACTATGAAGCTTCCCTCCAAAAAGAGCCACACCCTTCTCAAACTCAACCTCATGGCCGAGTTCAACCTCTTCAAAGAGGGATCTCGGCCCTTCATCTCTTTTTTCCCATGATCAAATCATGGCCATTCATTTCTTGGGATTTTATGGACCAGGTTGATTTAAATCCAATTAAATAAATCAAAGGTCCAATGGACTTCATATTAAATCTAATTTAATATTTAATCCCAACATAAAATTTCCATCCTTTTAATCCAATTAAAAGGAAACTCATTCTCATTAATTCATAAATTCAATTTATGAATTAAGCCCGATAAATTAATCCAGTTAATTCATAAAGGCTAAAATCCAAAGTTCAATTAGTCTCATTAATTAAACTTTTGGGAAATCCATTCCATGGATTATTTTCATAAATGATCCCATCATTTATTGAAGGATAAGCGGATCCACCCGTGAGCGCGAGCAGAAGCGAGAAAGCGTAAATCAATACGTAATTTAAACTAAATCGCATATAAAGCGGAACCCCAAGTGCTCAACCGGGCGTTCGATGTAGGATGTATTAATATTTAAAACATATATATAACACATAGGGCATAGATGAAAAAGTTAAATCTACAAAAGCATAAATAATTGTTACCTTTGTAGATTTCACGTATGCACGGCTACTTGCGTTGTTCCTTCTCCGGTATGCTCACAAAGTCCAAACGTATGGACTCTCCAAAGGTGATCCACACCACACCGGAAGAAACACACGTTTTCCTTGCTAGAAGAAAATGGGTTTAGGAAGGAATCGGTTCAAGAGAAAAATACTATGAATTAGTGTTCTCTTAAACCTACTTTGTTCTTCCTTTTGATCCAAGATCAAATGAAGAACACAAGTGGGAGAGGGAGAGAGAGGCCGAGAGTGACAGAGAGAGAGAGAAGAGAGGCCGAAAAAATGTGTTCTTCTTTTCCTAGAAAAGATGAATTATAACTCTCTTACACAAGGTGTTGTATATACTCGTATATATACATAATTAATGTGATTATTGGAATATGTCTAGGTTTATCCAAGGATGTCTAGATACATCCCAATCAATCACCATTAATTCTTTAATCAAGCCTACCAACTTTTAAGGTATGATCAAATCATACCAAAAGGGAAGGGCTTGATTGGAGTTGATTTGTCTCTTTCCAAAAAGAGATAAGTCAACTGCCACCTTGCATGAAGCATGGCTGATTTTAGCTTCCTCCAAGGGAGCATTTTCGGCCATGCCTCTTTATGGGAAGAAGTCCAATTTCTTCTTATTTCAAAATAGGAATTAATTCTCCTCTCGGGTCAAAATTTAACGGACCGGGTTTTATCGTAATCCAATTATGACGAACCCAAAATTAAATCCAATTTAATGTCCACTTAAATTATTCCCGTTGGTCTTTTAATCCAATCAAAAGATCCAACATCTCGACTTTCCATATTTAATCAATAAATCCAATTTACTCATTAAACGACAATATTGGCCCGTCCATCCAATGGACTATTCTTTAAGTAATCCAATTACTTATCTATCCTTCGAGATTGACTCCAAGTCAATCTCTCAACCTTCTCGGTGATTTGTGTGTGACCCTTTAGGTTCACCCTTAGCTAGACTTGGCCCATGTCTCACAAGGGCTCGTTACCATGGGTGGCCGTCTAGCAACGGTCGATGGCACTAGAGACTAGGTGAATGTTGGCGTGAACATTTAGGTACTGATTCCGTACGGGTAAGGTCCTTCCGTCTACCGTCTCCCAGCCTTAGTCTAGGGTATGGAATTGGGCGTCAATTCCCATCCTTGACTAGGCATCTATGCTTAATACTCGAGACTACGTATGCTTCATTGCGTCGACACAGAAAACCATTCCCTGTTCGACCAACCACTGTGGCCACAGCTTTAAACAGCATGAACGTGTCTCCGAGTGCATAGGAGATACCTCTGTCACATACTGACATGGGACGGATCCTCTTCTTGGAATCCACCGTCCTTGCCATACATTCTGACTGCACTGGACAAGGCTTATAATGATCATCTTACAGAATTATCACCTCTCGCCAGATTCAAGATACAGCCGTCCTGTGCACATGACTGCCATGGTTCTTCAAGTCTAAGGACTACTCCCATACTATCGGAATCGGGAAGATCCAATCATACCGACAAAGCCTCCAAGGCTTCCATATGATGATCCCCGGGAGTCAGTCCAGTCGGCTCGACCCCAGTCGACCAACCCATCAAGATCGTGTAGGCGTCCTACGCCTGTCGCCGATGAAACACGACACTCATCCAATGAACACGACTCTTGATGCAAGTCTCAATAGGACTCTCGATGCTTTGTCTCGAGATCCTCGACTTGGAACGTTTCAGACCTAACTCTCAATGAGTTGGTTTCGTGACCACCATCCAATGCGTGGCCCAACTGCATGAGTTGTTAACCGTGGTCTGTGGGCTTTGTTGCGATATAAGTAAAACACCATTTTAACATATGTGAAATGAGCACAACAAAGTAAACACCAATAGTGACAAACACTCATTTTATTCATCACATAATAATATTATATTAACATCAAGTTGTCAGATAGGTTACAAATCGCCAAACCTATTGGCTTTCTGGTCACCTATTCTAATATTTATGACTCTTTAGGTTCACCCTCAGCTAGACTTGGGGCAGTGTCCAACACTGATTAATTAAATCCAATTTAATTATTTTCGATTATCCCGTAATTGGAAGTAGCCCATTACCATGAGTGGTCGTCTAGCAACGGTCCAGAATTAGTTATCATATTTACTTCAACCACAAACATACCTGGCTTGGAGAGGAGTTGTGGGCACTCCCTCTTCGAATGCCCCTTCCCTTGGCAATGCATGCAGACTTCATTTGCCTTGGACCGCTGAGAACACGGGCCTTCCCTTTTCCTTTGCCGGTTCGACCGGGGCAACAGGGGCGCCTGAAGCGCGAACAGGGGCTGCAACCGTCTTCCCCTTTCCCTTATTCCTCTTCCAGCGTCCTTGCCATTCGCCTTGGAGGTCGAAGCCTCTCCTATCAATACCGCCGGCGCCGACTTGTGGGTCGTTGCCTCGTATTGAACCAACATGTTGATCGGCTCATGAATAGACTTCTCAAGTCTGTTCATGTTGTAGTTTAGTTCAAACGGGTCATAGGATGGAGGAAGCGACTGGAGGATCACGTCGATGTACGTGTCATTGTTAAGCCCAGCTTTAAGGTCCTCGAGTTTCTCCACTAGAGAGAGCATCTTAACCCCATGACTTTGTACAGACGATCCTTCAGCAAGCTTGGTGCCAAATAATGCTTTGTGGCGGCATATCTAATATGCCTATCCGGAACCGCATAAACCTCGTTCATGCAGAGCATTATGGCGGAGACGACGTCCAGCCTCTCATATTGCTTCTGGATGTCGTTAGACATCGAAGCCAATATGATACTGCGCACTTTCCGGTTGTCCTCATGCCATTTCTCGAACGTCAAACGTTTTTCTGGCTTGGACCCCTCCGGTAAGTCGCTCGGCGGCGGCTCGTCCAAGACGTAGCCTTGTTCTCGAAACCGAGGACAATCCTCAGCCAGTCCGAGTAGTTCGTTCCGTTGAATTTATTAGTCTCAAGTACCATGGTTAATGGATTCTTAGACATATCTACATTAATAAAAATGTGAAGCAGAAATCAGCAGATGATGCTAATATTATAATTCAAGTTGAAGACTTGGTCTTTTAGTCTTTAACCCTCCCTCTATTTATACGAAAGTCCACCATTCTCAACCGGAGTTTCGGGAAACCATTTCCTAGTGGGCTTGGGATCCACAAGCGTAATCTCCATGCCCCGCTTTTACGATTCACATGAAGGAAACCTCATGGGAGATATCCAATATCGTTCTCATCCCATGAGATTCCCAAGATGTTTTGCCTCACCTATTCGCATGGTTTCGAGGACTCCAAGCGTAATCTCCATGCCCCACTTTTATGATTCACATGAAGAAGACCTCGTAGGAGATATCCAATATCATTCTCATCCCATGAGATTCCCAAGATATTTTACCTCACCTATTCGCATGGTTCCAAGGACTCCATGCGAACCATGTTAGTCAGTGTTGGGGCCCGACCATCAACCAAATCATGCCTCAAACTGTCGCCCCCCACGGCTCGTGAGACAGGGAAACAGGGAGCGCAGTCACTTTGTTCACAACAATGGTGCAACTTTCCCTAGTCCAAGTGTGCCACGACTCGTGAGACCACACTTGGATAGTAGTAGCTTCCTCACCAAATTGCTGTGGATGGAAGGTTCGGATAGATCAAAATACCATTTTTGATCCAAGTCCGTTCTGGGCCTAATATTTTAATTTGGTCCAACCAAATGAGAGTTTTAATGTACGACCAAGACCTCATCCCATTAAGGTATTTTAGCATGCATAAATATCCAATATTAAAGCGATAAATAAAAAATATGCCGCATGTAGAAAACATAGCATACCCCTGTTAGGATGATCACAAGCCCAACCTATGCGACCTATTGAGCCCGCAGTGAGTCTATGGTCTGTCTAGGGTGGTCCTATATTATTAAAAAAATTATACCCATTGTCGTTCCAATGGGCTTTGTCGTGCTCTTGTTTCACGCCTTGATGCTCTACCTTGGGTCTCCGACTCCATAAGCTTGTTAAAATAAAAATCTCACTAATCCTATCTATTCTCATTACAATTGAAAGTAATACATGGGAAATAAAAACAAGCCTTAACATCATGAGGCTGAAATACAGAGATGATAGTCCTAAAACAAGAGGCACACAGGCACCACCCAACAGAAAATGTAAATAATCATACGTTCATCCATACATAAGGTCTAGAGCTTTTGTGATCATCCCATGTTGATTCCATCAACGCATATAACATAATTATTCCAAATAATCATGCTTAAACCATGGATATTCCAAACATCCAAGTGATGTCCAACATCACAAAGCATAAATACATAAAGAATATGCAAAATTCAAATTTCAAATTCAATGGACATTATAAAGAATGCATCCAATGCATGTATTAATCCCAAATTAATTAAGAAAATTTGATCTAAGGAACAATCTAATTATTCCAAAATCAAATGTGCAAAATTAATACATTTTCAGAATATTGTGCAAAAAAGGCAGAAAATCAAATTTTCCGGAAAACATCGAAAAAGGCACAAAACGGCCAAGCCGTGGTGCCTGCCGGCCAGCCACGCGCACAGAGCAGCGCGCGCACCTTGTGCCGCGCTGGCCTCGGCCGGCAGCGGCATGCCTGCGGACAGCGCGCGCGCGCCTGTGCGCAACATCCACGCACCCAGCACGCGCGCCTGCCAGCCGGCCACTGAGTGCGCGACCGCCCCCTTCCAGCACGCACGCTGGCAGGCACGCCGGCCAGGCCTGCGCGCAGGTGTGAGCTCGCGCGCGCCCAGCAGCGCGCCTGCCAGCCAGTGATCGGCCGCAGGGGGCGCAGCCAACCGTTGCCGCTGCTGTCCGTTTTTCCATTTTTTTTTTACATTCTTTTCAGCACAAATAATTAAAAAATAAACTGAAAATGAACATGAAACTTTTAGATCCAATCTTAAAAAATTAGCATGGCTAACGTCCATCAAATTTAAAAAATTGAATAATCATATTCATTCATATATTCATGCTATCTAACATGCCATCAAAGCCATAAAAGAAAGTAGATCATGCCAAGCACATAGATCTATGCCCCCTACATCAAACCGGGCTCTGATACCACTTGAAGGACAAGCGGATCTGCCTGGGAGCGCGAGCAGAAGCGAGAAAGCATAAATCAATACGTAATTTAAATTAAATCGCATATAAATTGAAACCCCAAGGGGTGTACCCTTTGGTGCTCAACCGGATGTTCGATGTAGGATGTATTAATATTTAAAACATATATATAACACATTGGGCATAGATGAAAAATTTAAATCTACAAAAGCATAAATAATCATTACCTTTGTAGATTTCACGTATGCACGGATACTTGCGTTGTTCCTTCTCCAGAATGCTCACAAAGTCCAAATATATGGACTCTCCAAAGGTGATCCACACCACACCGGAAGAAACACATGTTTTCCTTGCTAGAAGAAAATGGGTTTAGGAAGAAATCGGTTCAAGGGAAAAACACTACGAATTAGTGTTCTCTTAAACATACTTTGTTATTTCTTTGATCCAAGATCAAATGAAGAACACAAGTGGGAGAGGGAGAGAGAGGTCGAGAGTGAGAGAGAGAGGAGAGGCAGAAAAAATGTGTTCTTCTTTTCCTAGAAAAGATGAATTATAATTCTCTTACACAAGGTGTTGTATATACTCATATATATACATAATTAATGTGATTATTGGAATGTGTCTAGGTTTATCCAAGGATGTCTAGATACATCTCAATCAACCACCATTAATTCTTCAATCAAGCCTACCAACTTTTAAGGTATGATCAAAACATACCAAAAGGGAAGGGCTTGATTGGAGTTGATTTGTCTCTTTCCAAAAGAGATAAGTCAACTACCACCTTGCATGAAGCATGTCTGATTTTAGCTTTCTCCAAGGGAGCATTTTCGGCCATGCTCTTTATGGGAAGAAGTCCAACTTCTTCCTATTCAAAATAGGAATTAATTCTCCTCTCGGGTCAAAATTTAACGGGACCGAATTTTATCGTAATCCAATTATGATGAACCCAAAATTAAATCCAATTTAATGTCCACTTAAATTATTCTATTGGTCTTTCAATCCAATCAAAAGATACAACATCTCGACTTTCCATATTTAAATCGACAAATCCAATTTACCGATTAAACGAGGGCCCGATACAATATTGGCCCGTCCATCCAATGGACTATCCATCAACCTTCTCGTGATTTGTGTGTGACCCTTTAGGTTCACCTTCAGCTAGACTTGGGCCCTGTCCACAAGAGCTCGTTACCATGGATGGCCGTCTAGCAACATCCACGGCACTAGAGACTAGGTGAATGTTGCATGAACATTTAGGCACCGATTCCATACGGGTACGGTCCTTCCGTCTACCATTTCCCAAGCTTAGTTTAGCGTATGGAATTGGGGGTCGGTTACCATCTTTGACTAGGCATCTATGTTTAATAGTCGAGACTACGTATGCTTCATTACGTCAACACAGGAAACCATTCCCTGTTCGACCAACCACTGTGCCACAGCTTTAAACAACATGAACGTGTCTCCGAGTGCATAGGAGATACCTCTGTCACATACTGACAGAGGACGGATCCTCTTCTTGGAATCACCGTCCTCGCTACACATTCTGACTGCACTGGACAAGGCTTATAATGATCATCTTACAGAATGATTACCTCTCACCAGATCCAAGATACAGCCGTCTTTGTGCACGTGACTGTCAGTAGTTT